>CM037877.1:106351566-106743188 GCA_021292165.1 Shinisaurus crocodilurus
TGTTGCTCGGCCCCCGAAAAGCATTTGTGTAACTTGATACCTGACCAATCTGGATTGACACCTTGCTCACAGTTAGGCTGCTTAAATCCTATCAAAACTGGCTCCCACATGCATGAGCATCACACAGTGTCATAGTGCTCACAGTTGCATCACTTGTTGCCTGAGGATGAACATGTGAATTGCCTTCCATTGAAAAGTCCTGCATTTGAAGTGATAAAAGCCATGCCTGGAGCATTTGAGCGGTGATGGCTGTTTAGCTCATCCAAATCAGGTATGCTGCCCTCAGAAATCCCTCAGCATCCCAAATCCTTAAGGCATTTACACACAATTTAATCAGGGCTGTCTCTTGCCATCAAACTTCATTCCAAACAAGGGTTTTGGATCACAGCCTGATCCAAGTGTTTGAGTTTATGAACGTGATAAAATAGTTTGTGAAAGCAATAATATGAGCAGGGAGCACTGTTTAAAATATGTTCTCTGCATTGTCTTCCTTGGGCATCATTACTAAGCAATGCATCCTTTTAAGCAATATTAAGCTGTGGAATTCTGTCTTTTCCTAAGAGTAGGGGAATGGAAATAGATCCGTAGCTTACTACTATTGCCATATGCATGAATGGCTTACTTAGTATCAGCATGTTTGTCACCAGCAAGAGCTGCACTGTAAATGACCACCTAATTTATTTATTTATTTATTTATTTATATATTTATACCCCGCCTTTTTTTCCTTCAAGGAACCCAAGGTGGCTTACATAATCCTCCTCCTCCTCCTCCTCCTCCTCTCCATTTTATCCTCACAACAACCCTGTGAGGTAGGTTAGGCTGGGAGTCAGTGACTGGCCCAAAGTCACCCAGTGAGTTTCATGGCTGAGCGGGGACTAGAACCCAGATCTCCCGAGTCCCAGTCCAACACTCTCCGGCACTGAATTTTGTTCTGACTTCACTGTTTACAACTCTCCCCCCCCCACACACCCCATATGTATTGTAAAAAAACTGAACCTCTCCATAATACTCCATGGCAACTGATAGAGTCGACTATACGCCCATGAAGCTTATGTCAGAATACATTTGTTAGTCTTTAAGGTGTGTCACAAGACTCTTTGTTGATTTTGGCTGCAATAGACTAATATGGCTCCAGAAATGGTATGCGTGGATGTTTCCTTTGCTGTTGAATCCCAGACTGACAAAATTTCAATACTTTAAAATCCAGTTTCCCTCCCAGCTTGTGTTATGGTAGTAAAGGAAATGTATCAGTCTTACTCTCCTGACTGAAGAAAAGGCATCTCTCTGCCAATACAACGGAGAGATTGGGCATGCACTCAACTTGTTCACGTTGAAGCTACATTTTATTTTGCCTTTGCTAGAACAGTCAGCTTATTATGTGCTTATATATGTATCATAAATATGATGGGGGTGGGGGTGGGACTAGAGTGGTTAACTCCCAACCCTAGTTCAGCTATATTTAACCCCTTCCTCACCTCTCATGGTTAGCTACTTTTCCCTCCCCCTCTGCCATTCTCTTGTCTGCTTCACTGCCAACAATTTGTTTGTAAGCACCTTGGAGAATATGCCAGTCCTTTTTCTTATATTCCAAAGTGCCACATAATAATGGCACTCCAATTCAAAAGCAACAACATTCACACATCACATTATTACGTCATATCTGTGAGTTGGTTAAAAACAGGAACAGAAGGATTTATTGCCATTATCTAAGCATATGTAATTTCTACCAATAGTGTGTGTGTGTGTGTGTGTGTGTGTGCGTGCGTGCGCGCGCGGGCGTGCGCGGGCGTGTATGCACACACAGAGACCTCAGATACAGAAAATGGTTTTTAAGTGCAGAAAAAGAAATATTCTGTTTCTTCTTTATCAACAGAACTTCTAATAGCTAGTTGCCCTGTGACAGAATATTTGGCCAGACAACTAGGCTGCAAAAACCATTCACCACCTGTTGGGTATGCAGTCTCACTTCAGAACTGCCTCCTTACTACAAATATTTTAATTTTATTATTCATTGATTGGTATTTCTATCCTGCCTTTCAATTAAAAAAAAATGCAAGATGGCTTCCAATACTAAATCAATGTTAAGAACAAAGACATAACTGAAGAAAATACCCTCAATAAAACAACAATAATAAAAAAAATTTAAAGAACAGGGGGATATAATTCATTAAGCTTAGGGGAGGGGGATGGCACGTAAAACTGAGTAATGTGGGTGCCAGGAAACTATCTCTTGGGAGGATGCTGTAATATGAAAACATTTATACTGAAGGACTCTACATGATTTTTATAAATACATAAATGAATAAAATAACTGAGACACCAGCACAGAAAGCCCCAGTACCATCACCATCTACCTAGCCTTTGATGAAGGGCCTTCCCAACTGCTTCTGAGATAGCTCCACCACAATGCTTTGTAGTTTGTAATAATCTAAGCTGGATGTTTCCAGGTTGTGGATAACTGTATCCAGGCTATCTCTACCCAAGGGAAGCCACACTGGTGAAAGTTGTTTGCCTAGCTAAGCCGATGGAAGGTGTTTGCCCAGCACGTCAAGTTCTACAATTACCCACAGGCTGTGTACTTGATCCTGAAGGGCAGGGGTGGGCAACTTGTGGCCCTCCAGTTGTTTTGGCCTACAATTCCCATCCACCCTAGCCAGCATAGCCCACCCCTTTCCCACTGGTTTAATGTAGATATAAAACAGCATGACGGATAAAGTGGGGCCCTGCAGAACTCCACAGTATGAATGTGACAACACAAAGTAAAAGCCTTGCTGCACTATCTTCTGGAATTGATCCATCATCTAGGATCGTAACCACCCATGTGCAGTGCCCCCAATACCCACAAACGAGTGATGTTCGAGATCACCAGGATTCTCTGAACATCGTCTCACTACTCGTCTCATGCCCGATTCCCATTTGCATTCGTGATCGCTGTTTGCTCTGTGCAAATGGGAAACATGCACAAACCGAGCAGCAATCGAACAGGAGGTTTGTGCAACTTTCCCCAAATTAGTGCACATTTCCTCCATAGACTAAAGAGGGGCTGATTTAGTCTATGGAGGAAATTTGCACAAATTAGGAAATGTGTGCAAATTGAACTGGGCATCAGGAATGGGACAAACATGAGCACATGTTCAAAACCTTACAAATATTTTTGGCAGATGCATGCTTGCACGTGCATTCAGAGCTTCAAACAGGGCATGCTAGCATGTTTTGCATGCAAAAACGAAATTTTTATACATCCCTACTCTGGCAGATGGTCCAAAGGATCCCATCGCCAATGATATCTAAAGCTGCTGAGAAGTCCAAAAGAACCAAAAGGGTTGCAGTAGCCTTATCCTTCTCATTTCATCGGTGACCAAGGCTGTTATCATAACAAACCCATGTTGGAAGGCATACTGAAATGAGGTCAGATAATCAGTGTCATCCATGGGCACCTGGAGTTGGCCACCACCAATGTGAGCACCTTGCCCCCAAAAGGGAGATGTGCAGCTGCCAAGAAGGATTTATTTATGAGTGTCTGATTGACTATGTCCTTCAAGGCAACCAGGCCTTCCCTTCTCTTAAAGAGGCATTAATCACCTCCTGGACCTACCCAGTCATTCTCCCACAACAAGATGCCATAGCCTAAACAGGTGATAGGCTACACTTCTCCAAGCTTGTCCCTATCCTCAGTCAGGCCCCAACAACCGAAAATCATCCAAGCAATGTGGATTACTAGATGGTCCCCTGGACCCATTCTGTATCTGCATTGCTTTTAAAGTGGCCTCCAAGTTGAAGCAGATTGGAATGATTCCATCTTTTTCATGGTAGGCCTCCAAAGGTTCCTTAAGATCACCCTTGAGGGTCTACATGGAACTCATCTTCACCCATGTGGAGCAGCACTGTATATACACAATGGAGTTTGGAAAGAATTCCCTTTTTGCCACCATCACAACAGAGTAGCTCTAGAATTACATATTTCCAGTTTGTGTTTAGTAAGACTTGGCTTGAGTCCCCCCCCCCCATTTGTATTCAAGCCATCATCCCAACCCTTCAGTGCCCCCTATCTCCCTGATGTAGGGATGTATTAGAGTTCCATGGGGGGGGACTTAATGGGCTTTTTCTAGTTTGGCCCTGCAGATTATGTTCTGTTTCCTCCTGCTGGCATCAACTGGATCTGATGTGAGTTGGACCAATATGTGGATTCTGTTTGGGTTTTTTTTTTTTTTTAAATGATAGCAGTTTGCACATTGTGTGTGTGTGTGTTGTGTGTGTAGGAGGGAGGGATCTTGAAATTTGCACAAATGGTGCTATTAAAAAATGGTGATCTTGTGCAAGTGTGCACGATAATTGCAAGTCTGCCTGTCCAATACCTAGCCCTGCAGAGACATATTCCCTCTTGTAAATATCCTTGTCAGTTTCATCCTCTCCACCAACTGCCTTCCTTTAGCTCAGCAGAGCCATTAGCCAAACATGCCAAAGAACATGTCAGTTTCTTCCTCCACTTCAGCACTTCCTGAGCAAAGGGCACAAATGGTGCAAATGGCAGAACCGGGGTGGGGGGGGGATGTGCAAAACTTTTCCAGAATTGGAAAAAAAATCCACTACAGTCCAACACTGCTTACTGAATTGGAAATGCTGCAGAATCCCATCAGGCTTAAGCAGAATGGAATTCCCAACATCGCACATCCCTGGTGTACAAAGAAGCTATCCAGCATGAGCCAACATTTAGGAATGATGGTGTCTACATGACAACCCATATCATCTCTGCATTCCACATATCTACCAAGGCTTCAGTGTGAGTGTCAAATAGGTTCCATGTGAGCATATTTGCTCCTTTGACAGATTTCAGTGTGGAGGTTTAAAACTGCTCTGATCCTCTATGGCAGGAACAGGCAACGTGTGGTCCTCCAGATGTTGTTGGATGCAACTCTGTCATCCCTGACCATTGGGCAAGCTGCCTGGCAGTGATGGGGGTTGGAATCCAGCAACATCTGGAGGGTCAACAGTTGCTGACCCTAGGGGTGGGTGATCTGCTGGGGCCCAACATGCCTCCGGCTTGGCAGACACCGCTGCTGCACCTGCCGAGCCAGGCCAAAAGCTGGCATGCCAGTCTTTTGGGTTCCCATCAGGCTGCTGTTTACATAGAAAATGCCTTAAGATACGTCAAAAGCAGCCACAACTTGTGCAAATTATGGCCACTTTAGGTGTATTATAAGGCACTATCTACATAAACAGTGGCCTGACAGGAACCTGGAAGTCGCTTCCCCGCTCAACTCAGGAGAACACAATTCGAGCCAGGAAAAAGGTAAGCAGGACAGAGTTCAGGGGGTCTAGCCCAGTTAGTCTGTCAGATTTCCACCCCCCGAATGAAATCCTCACACATCCCTAGCTGACTCCTGCTCTATTATCTCTTTTATACACCTTGCTCCCTTGCCTGCTATATATTCCAGGTATGGCCCACGTTAGGTGGGGAGATCAGTCTAGGAGAGCCCATGACTGCATTATCTCCCATTTCATTCATGCTCATTTATTACATTTCTATACTACTACCCAATAGCCAAAGCTCTCTGTGTGGTTTACACAGATTAAAAACCTTTAAAAAAATACAATATTGTACATAATGTAAAAACAGTTTACATACAAACATATAGACATACACACACATCCAAACAATTTTAACAATGATTTCTTCAGCACTTGTAAATGCATGATCTGTATGTTCCACCTGGTGGCACTCGTGTTAGTCACTATGTCTGCAATGCTACATAGGCCAATCTAGAAGCAAGCTCCATTGAATACAGTGGGATTTTGTACTACGTAAACATTCATAGGATTATGGTCCACCCATGTGAACCCACATGCAATTATAGTTTGAATCACATCATGCAAAAGAAGAAGAAGAAAATGTATATTCATGTGAATAGACTCATCACCCCTGAATTGATAGTGCTTTCCATAACTGCTCTTTTAATTAGAAGTTCTTAACAATTCCTTTCACATTTCACACCTCAGAGAAAAGAAACCCCTTCATGCTTCTGAAGGGTTAACATCATTATCTATAAAAAGTTATCCCAAGGTACAGGACTTACATATATTTTACTTTCTTAACAGGTGAGAAATGGTGAGAAGTCAGAGTTACTTAATGGAAGCAAATCCCAGCCATTTCTTGCCATTGATTGTCCTTTCTTCACCAAGACTATTAAGACAATCATTTTGGAAAGTGCTATCTGCGGTTGCTAATTGATGAGATCTGAAGTGTGCAAAGGAGGATAACTTAAATGCAAAGGTTTGGGTCTTTGTATCAAACATAATGAGACACATAAATCATCCTATACCTTTCAGATGGGAAGCACTGATTTTCCTCATTAGCCCTTTCAAGTATTTCTCATGTAATTAATGCCTAAGAAGAAATGGAGTGGGGGGGGGATCCTCACATGGTGTGATGATTCTCTCTAAGACAGAACTAACTGAGACTCTGAACAAATTGATGGTGACTGGCACTCACACTATGCTTACCACCAACCAGCGCAAATCATTCAGGAATTGTGGAATGGAACTTGAGAGCTGCTGTTGTTCAAAATCTCTTCAGGGATCTGGTGAGGATAAAAAGATATCCCATTGTGTGGGTGACTTGGGGGTAAGTCAGGTTTTGAGCCAAGCCTAAATTACTTGACCTATTGAAATCAGTGGAACTTAAGTTAGTCACAACTAACTTAAGTCTCATTCATTTCAATTGACCTACTCTAAGTATGACTAAGGTTGGCTCCAACCACAAAGCTTGTGTGTGTGTATGCACATTTTCAGCAGTGCTGAGAAGAAAGGGAAAAAAACCCCACAAGAGGTAGTGATGGCCACCAATTTGTATGCATTTAAAAGGGGATTGGACAAATTCATGGAGGATAAGGCTATCAATGGCTACTAGTCCTGGTGGCTATGCTAGAGGCAATATGCCTGTGTATATCAGTTGCTGGGGAACATGGGTGGGAGGGTGCTGTTATACATCATGTCTTGCTTGTGGGTTTCCTGTGAGCAGCTGGTTGGCCACTGTGTGAACAGAATGCTGGACTAGATGGACCCTTCATCTGATCCAGCATGGCTCGTCTTTTTATGTTCTTGGTCTGTCCTTGTTCTCCAGCATTTGAGCCCTTTTGTAAGTTGTATCTAGGGTGTGTGGATACAATATTTAGATATGCACACATAGAAACATAAATCTTGGTGAGATCCACATTCTTTTGGGATCCACATTTACCATCTAAGGTTTTGTTTCTGTTGGTGTTATCCAACAAATGTTTTCTGTCCATGGGCTTTTTTAAAGCTCAGCATTAATAGGCTATTTTCAACTTGCATGCACTTAATTTTATATATTCAAAGACACAAGGGATTCTATTGTTCTCTATGTCAGTGAAATGGGAATCCTATGCACATGTGGAGTATTTAATATTTTTATTTGATGACTAATGTAAAGCTTAAATGGAAGCCAATAAATTAAGCTATGCTCAAAGTATAAAAACAACAACAACCCTTAAGGTGCTAGAGCACATGAGAGAGCACATGATTTGCATCTACAAGGCCCCTGGCTCAGTCCCCTGTGTCCCCATCTAAAGGACATTTAGTAGTAACAGTCATGATGGGAAAGACCACTGCTAAGATCTGGTAGAGCTGCATATTTTTATACCTTACCTCCATATGATCATATGCAGCATTTCAATTTTCACATATTAATTTTTATTATTTATTCATTTAAAATATTTATTGGCTGCCTTTCAGAAGCCCTCCCAAGGCAGTGTACAACAATAAAACTCATAAAACTGATACAATATTAAGAGCAATAAAAACACAATAAGACACAATAAAAACAGCAACAGTAGCAATCATATCAGGAGAAGGCCAGAGTATAATATGTTTTCAAGTCCTTCTTAATAGGCTGCAATGATGAAGCATGATGGTGGCTCCTGATGGCAACTTATTCCAGAAGTGTGGGGCTACTGCGCAGAAGGCCCTCTCATGTGTGGTTGCCCACCTAATTGCTTTCACAGGAGGGCAAATGAGAAGGGCCTCTCTTGCTGATCTTAAAATGCAGGTAGCCTGATATGGGTGAAGGCGGTCCTTCAAGTAATTTGGCAAAGAGACTTAAAATTGAGGCCATTTCATGTAAGGCTGAGCCAAAACAATTCTTTTTTATCCATTCATTGGGTGGGTGTGGGTGAAATGAAACACCCTCTTCAAAGGATCATGGGGGGGGATGTCTCCCCAAAATATTTTTTGTGTATGGAGGGGAGGTTGTCACTTACCCAAGTCAACCTTATGAAGTGGCCAAGGTTTTTCTGTTTTTTCCCATGGCTTGTTAAACTTTTTTTTTTAAATGCTCTGCTGCAGCACTCACAATGGTGCAAGGCACTCTGCATAGCTTCCCACCAGCCACCCTACCTGGAATACCTTTGTAATGGTGACAGCACATTGAACCATGTTGCTCCCAAGGCTTTCAAGGATGTACAGCAAGAAGGGAGCTGCAGGGAGCGCCTTGTTGTGCTTTAAAAAAAAAATATGTGAGCTTAAAAAATGAGGGGAGAAATGGAAAAACCTTGGCTGTATTATAACATAAGCAGACCCTCACCACACACTCACAAAAAAGTCAGTGAAATTCAGGGGTGTTGAAGAGTCCTTGGTTTCGAGTCACGAGTCGAGTCACGAGTCTTTGGACCCGAGTCTCGAGTCCAAGTCCAAGTCCTTGGTCCAAAATGGTGACTCACGAGTCACGAGTCACTCCCAAAGCTGACTCCACAAGTCCCTATTAAAATCAATGGGGGGTTTCCCCAACAAAATAAGGCTATTTCAGATGTGTGGCTTAAATTAATTCTAGGCACAAGTGTGCCTTTTTATTTCAAAACTCTGCAACTGATTTTGGCAAGAACAGACCAGGCAGACAAACCCAAAATAACCAGACAGGCAGAGGAGGCAGGGAACCCCAAAAAAGGCAGGCAGAGGCCTTTGTCTTGGACAATTCAAACTGTGGAACTGGTTAAGAAGAGACCAGGCAGGCAGAGGAGGCTGGGAACCCCAAACAGGCAGGCAGAGGCAGCCAAACCCAAAATGTCTGAAAGGTTGCATTTTAGGAAAATGATTTTAAAAAATAAACTTGCTGT
This sequence comes from Shinisaurus crocodilurus, assembly GCA_021292165.1. Classification (NCBI taxonomy): domain Eukaryota; kingdom Metazoa; phylum Chordata; class Lepidosauria; order Squamata; family Shinisauridae; genus Shinisaurus; species Shinisaurus crocodilurus. The sequence continues at coordinate 106,360,696 of CM037877.1, forward strand.
ACTTCCTAAAACCTATCCACGTTTCATTTGAAGAACACGATTTTGGAACACAAGTCCTTGGTCTCAAGTCCCGAGTCGAGTCTCGAGTCCCATTAAAAATATTGGGACTCGAGTCTGACTCGAGTCAGAGGGGAGACTCAGTCCGACTCACGAATCGAGTCCTGGAGTCCGAGTCCCCATCCCTGGTTGATCTTCCCTCCTTCAAGAAATCAGTAGAAAATCTGCCCCCATCTTCACCATGGGAGTCGTTTTTTGTGGGAACAGGGGCAGGGATGGGTTTTGGCCCAGCCTTAACTTTAATGGTGGCCACTGGACAATGGCCTTGCCCTGGATTTAATTTGCAATAAAGATGATGACACTGAAATGTTGATTCCAGTACATGTACTTCCTATAGAATTTACAGAAGATTGCCTAGCACAATTTTAGACAACACATGAATCATCAATCACCATAGAGAAAGGAGAAAAAAAATGAATGGGTCTCACCCCTCCAGAGGGATGGCTTATTATGCAGCCTCTATGTAAAGAGGCTGTATACCTCTGAATACCAGATGCTGAGGACAACAGGGGAAGGACATCCCCTTCATGCCCACCTTCTAAGAGTCCTGAGGCATCTGGATGTTAGGAAAAGGATGTGGAAATAGATGGATTTCAGTCTGATCCAGTCAGGCAAATCGTGTGTTCATGTTTAACTTATATTTTAGACATGCATGTGTGTGTGTGAAAACTGATGACAGATTTCCCACTCAATGTTTGTCAGAATGTAAAATTTCATGCACACTTATGACCAGGGGTTTTATTAACACAGTCCAACTGACATGACAGAAAGCCAAGGAAACTGTCTGGAAAGTAAATGAATTGCTTATTTTATTGCTACTATATTTACGCATTTGACATGAAGATGGGGAAAGACTTTACTACAAATGTGTTTAATTCTGATTAATGTTTGGGCTCTGACTATATGACCATTCATCACACTGAATATGTTTGATGTTTTACTAGTGAAATACAACAAAATTTGTATCAAAATTACAGTACAATTCTCTAGACTGAAACTGTCTGTATTCCCATTATAAATATCCATCTTCAAAGGATGTTACTCAACCAAGAATCAGCCTTCAGGGAGACAAATTAAACTACCTAATGGCTGTGTATCCTAATTTCATACTACTTTAAGACATAAAATTGTTGTAAGTGGTATTTAAAAGGCTAGTTCTGAAACTAAGATGCTCCTTCAAAATTTTGACATCAAATATACTCCAGATATTTGCTGTTTGTTTGTTTGTTTATTTATTTATTTATTATATTATATTATACCCCACTTTTTTTCCTGCAAGGAACCCAAGGCGGCTTACATAATCCAAGGGTGGCCGGGTGACTGGCCAGATGGGCGATTGATAAATATAATAAATAAATAAAATAAATTACATAATCCTCCTCCTCCTCTCCATTTTATCCTCACAACAACCCTGTGAGGTAGGTTAGGCTGAGAGTCGATAACTGGCCCAATGTCACCCAGTGAGCTTCATGGCTGAGCGGGGACTACACCATACTGTCAATATTTATGTCAATATTTGACAGTATTTTAGTAGCTGACATGTAATGGTATTTGCAACCAGGCCAGGAGATAAGACTAGTGAAGTGATGAGCCATCCAGAGGGACTTGACCCTCCTCCAGCTCAGCGGACGTTGCCGCTGTGCTTGCTGGAGCCAAGCTCAAAGTGAGCGAGCATGCACTGCACCACTCGCCAGACTTCCGGGTTCCTGGCGGGCTGCTGTTTATATAGGAAATGCGGTAATATATGCCAAAAATGGCCAGAATTTGTGCAAATTATGCAAATTGTGGATGTTTTGGTGTATATTAAGGCATTTCCTATGTAAACAGCGGCCTGCTGGGAACCGGGAAGTCACTTCCCTGGCTCAATTTGGGAGAACACGAGTCGGTGCTGGGGGAAGCAGCAACCAAGATGGCATTCAAAGGGTTAAACTGGGCAAATCCACCAGATTCCACCCCCCCCGGATGGATTCCTCACACATCCCTAGATGAGACACATGGCATTGGGTTCACTAGGGCTACAGGTAGACGTGTAAATAAGGCTGGGCGCGCCGCCCGAGCCTTATTTCCCTGCCCCCCCTCCCCGCCTCGTTTTTTCGAGCGGCGCTGTGCGCTGCTCGAATGATCCCCCTTACCTTTTCCGGTGCTTTCAGGCCCGGAAATGGACCCTGCGCAGGCGCAGAACGGACCATAGGGGTCCAGCGCGCCTGTGTAGGGTTCCGTCGCGTCATTTCCGGTACCGGAAGTGACGCAACGGACCGGACCGAGCGGCGCGGGCGGCTCTCTGCGGAGTGCGCGAGCCACCCCGAAAACAAGGTATGGCCTCGCCGGGGCGTGAGCGGGGCCAAATTCGGCCTCATTCTGCCCCGGCGAGGCTCGATTGCTCAACTCTAGCTACAGGTTTTTTTAACCAGAGACAGATTTCTTATAGCATTAGAGAAATACCCCACACAACCAAAAATGTTAGTTCTTAGAAATAGTAAAGTTTTACGTATAGTTTTTTTTTTACAGCTATATTTCTATAATATTTTGAGTTTAAAACATACTTCTTCTGACATTTCTGGTCCTGTACCCCAGAATACATAGGCAAATGGTCTGTGGTAGTAAAATGTCCCCCCAAACACATTTGTGTATATATGTGTCAGATAAAGGTAAAACCCAACAGGGACCTTTAAACATTGGTCATAGAGCATTTATGGCTAAGAGGAGGCCTCTTCCTATTCCTAACATGAAAGGAATACTTGTTGCCTACTGTTGTCCAAATGAGGCACATTGGGGGGACCTATTCATAACACTTTGCAGTATTCTGGAAAGAAAACTCTGAGATATGCAGACTTTGCTTAATTTTATCCCCTCCTTTTCCTTTAGGCCAGATGCACATTTGCAAGTTTGATTAGAATCTCAAAATTCACCTGCACTCTCCCTCCGATAGCCAAAGTCCCCCTGCTTCATGACCTGAAAATCAACCTGCAAAAGGAGGACATATTTACTCAGCCCCAGCTATTAAATTGAGAGGTGTTTGGATGGAAAACCACTGGGAGCATCATGTCATCTGTGCTACTCTGAGCTTTCTAAAGAAAGAGTGGAATTTAGGAATAAAAAAAGTGTCAGTTTTCGAATTTAGATGAATCCTTGTTTCTGATCCAATCTAATAACACTACATCAAATCATCTGCCAATGCATGGTCCTAGATTGCTGTTAAGCCAGGGAAGATGTTCATCTTTGGATATATACAGACTAGAATAAAAATGTATTTTCACAGTGTCACTGTAATTCCTAATGTCAACTAATTAAATACAAAAATGCTCTTCCTAAACAATTGTTTACACCAATGAAAATTGGGCTGCATCCCAACAAGACTTCATTTAAAAAGATATTTTGCCTCTGATGTTTGGGGGGAAATTACTGCAGAATCTGTTATTCAATGCATAATAAATGCTTTTTTAAAAAGATGTCCTTTAGCTATGATTTCCCTCTATCAAATAGCTGTATATTAAATGGATTTTGTTGGCATAAAGTGCATACCAATGATCTCAAAATAGAGTAAATGATTTCAAAAGCAATCGGTGCCAGCCAAAAACTTTTCTACGCAATGATGCAGTTAATTGAAAAAAGAAAGAAAAGAAAGAAAGATGGCAGCTCCCAACAGACTCAGCAACCGTTTCTCAAAGTGGTGTGATTTTCCATGGTAAAAGAAGTCAGAAAGGAGATTTAGGGTGGGCATTACTCTATAATACTTGCTATTGTTAAAACAGTTAAGTGGACTTATGTACCAGAGATGGTTGCAAGAGGCACAAATGCTTCTGTGCTTAAAAAATGTGAACGAATATCGAGACCTGAACTGATAACATTGCTGTTGTTATCATGAGATATGAAAAACTCATAGCTTTTAACATCTGAACAGCCCTGAACAGCCTGATCTTGTCTGATCTCGGAAGCAAAGCAGGGTTGGGCCTGGTTAGTACTTCGATGGGTGGCTGCCTTGGATTAATACCAGGTGCTGTAGGGAGGGGCCATAGCTCAGTGTGATAGAGCGCCTGCTTTGCATGCAGAGAAGGCCCCAGGTTTGATCCCCGGCCTCCAGGTAGGGCTTGGAAAGAATCCTGCCTGAAACCCTGGAGAGCCGCTGCCAGTCAGTGTTGACAATACTGGGCTAGATGGACCAATGGTCTGACTTGGTATAAGGCAGCTTCCTATGTTCCTAGGAAATTGGCTGGTTGGAGAGAAGCATGATTACTAGCCTGAGGTCCTTGGCCGAAGGCAGGATGTGAATGTAAGAAATAAAATAAATTAAGAAGTCCCCTCTATTCTCAAGGACTTCCTGTGTTCTTTTTTAAATAAACGGTATGGTTTCCTCTGCCTTTGTGGTTCCTCCTCCACCACTCTGGGAACATGTAAAGCAGGGGTTCAGAACCTCAGGTCCAGGGGCATCCTGGAGGACTAATATGGCCCTCCAGGGTGTCACACCCCTTCCCCTGGCCCCACCCCCTTTCCCTCAACCACCAATCATATGGTGGTTTCCTGGCTTTTGTGCAGTTTTACCCCCATTCTAAAAGGTTGAAATGCCTCACCTCAGGCTTAGTTACTGGCAGTAAGTGATGTAAGTTAAAATATGCTGGTATTCTTTGGATCACCCCTTTTGCCTTTGGCCTCACCCCCTTTGCCTGCCTACCACTAAAATGTGGCCCCTGAGAGCTTGCTTCTCTGAAATTGAATGTGTGAAGATGGGACTTGTAGTAGCTGAGACTTTGGAAGAAACCCTGTTAGACGTCCCTTCCTCCCCCCCCCCATTGCTGTTTAGCTAACGGATTTCTACTGTAGTCTTTGGAATGTACTGGGAGGCTGTTTGGGAGCACCTGGGAGATAAGGGTGAGCTGCAGAGCTGGAAAGCAAGGTCAGACGTTAATTGGGATGAAGTCATGAGAAAGTGTTTACAGCTGAGAAAGGGCGGGGGCCCCTCCTTCGACAGTTAGGGAGACAGGATTGGTGAGCGCTGGGCGGGAAACTGGACCCTGGTGACAATAAAGGAGCTAGGGGAAAAGGCTTCAGTGTTCTTCCATTGGGGCGTGGATGCTGGGAAGTTCCATCTGGGCAGGTATGCCACTCTGACAGGGTAGCTAAGAAAAGCTAGGCCTGGTTTGACTTACTTTGTTCCTGCAGACTCTTGGGGTTTGTTTTTATGTTCTTTTAGAGTCCCTTTTTATGCCCATTCCCTTTTCCTCACAACAACTACCTCACCCCCTTTTCCCCTTTACCCTCTTTTAGCCCTTTTTTATAAGGGATTATTTTACTTATATTGGACACTTGGAGACCCTACACTGACTAATTTGTTATTCTTACTTTTAATAAAGTCTCCAACTTAATCTTGGTGTGTGTTCCTTTTTGAAAGGTTGGGGCTGCTACACCAGTTTGGTGTATGGGACCTTGGGAGGTGTGTGCCAGTCCAGGGAACTTTGGGACTGTGGCCTGCCCTGCAGGGTTGGCGTAATATCAGCCTCCTTCACATGGTGGCTTAGCGGTCGGATTTTGCAGCCCACCTGAGGAACATTTGTTTGTCAAACCAGGCAAAGGTCTGTTATTTTCCAGATAGGGAAAAGTTGTTAGGGCAGAAATGGAGTCTGCTCTGTTGGATCAGGACCGACCCCTGCTGGGAGCAGAGGCGGCAGACGATCTGCCGGTGTTGGACCGGGAGGACATTTTACCAGTTGAGGCTCCTCGAGTTGCCCCTCCTATTGAAGTGACTGTCGATTGGGAAGGCGCGGAGGGCAAAGAGAGAAGGGTGTCGATCCCATCTCGCTTGGCAGACTGGATGGTGGAACCTAGGGGTCGAGAGGAGATCCCCAGGTCTCGGAGGTGGAGCACGGGCAGTGGCAGTGACCAGGGAGAGGAGGAGGGAGCGACAGCGGTTCTCCTCCGGCGGACCCGGAGGATCCCGAATCTGTCTCGTCCCAGATCTACTTCCAAGGAGAGAGAAAGACGAAACGACCTGTCTCGCCCCAGGCCTACATCCAGAGAAAGAGAATTACAAAAGCAAGTTGACCTTCTGCAGAACCAGTTGGCAAAACACACTGGAGCTGTTCGTCCTGAGAAGCCAAACTTCAAGGACCTGCCTCGTTTCCATGAGGGGCAGGATCCGTTGGAATATTTGGGCTTGTTTGAAATTGCCTGCGAAGATGAGCGTATTCCCCGTGGCAGCTGGATGTCGGCCCTTCGATCACGAGCCTCAGGCTGTCTGGCTCAACTGTTGTACAGCGTCCCGCGAGAGGATACGCATAATTATGGACAGTTTAAAGAACTGGTCAGACAAACTTTTTGCCTTTCGGCCGAGAGGTGTCGGCAACGTTTCAGAGAGATTAAAGCTGAGCCCGGTGAGGGTTTTGTCTCCACGGCAACGAGGCTGCGGAGGTCCCTGGATTTATGGCTGGAGACGGCTCAAGCTGTCTCCTTTCGAGATTTGCGAGAGCTGGTGGCCTTAGAACAGTTTTATGCCGTTCTCCCCGAAGGAAGGGCAGCGCTGGTGAGTGACCAGCGGCCCACCAATCTCCGGCAAGCGGCGCTGCTTGCGGACCAGATGGGAGTTTATCGGAAGGGGGGAAGCAGCAATCGAACCACCCCAGCCAAGCCGGCGGGAGGCGGCGGGAAGAGTGAAACATCCAATCCAACTGGAGGAGGAATCGGGCCCAAAGCTACTTCAACCCCGACGACGACCGGATGCTTCTACTGTAAATTGGAAGGGCATCTGCGTCGGGACTGCCCCAAATTAAAGGCCAAGTTGCAAAAAGAAACAGCTGCTAAAGTGGGTGCTGTGAGACCGGTGCCTCTCGATGACTCCCCCGGAGAAGCCTCAGATTGGAGTGAGGTCAGCGAGGGAGAGGGAGAAGATCCAGCCCCACGTATCCCGGGAAATGGAGTAGCGGCCCGGCATTCACCGTCACGGAAGAGAAAGGAGCCGGCGATGGCTTTGGTTCAACTGGGACAAGTCAAGTGGAGCCAGCTACAATTCTGTGAGTCTCTTAAAATTAATGGGCAATGGGGACAGGGTTGGAGAGACAGTGGGGCTGCCCTTTCCGCTATTGACCGGAGTCTGGTGAAGCCAGGACAGATGCTAGAGGGACAATTTTTTACCATCACTCCTTATAACTCTCCCCCCATTACCATGCCTTTGGCTAGAATACCGTTAGAATACAAAAACTGGAAAGGAGAATTGGACTTGTTAGTACATGAAACTGAATTTACTATGTTTCTTATTGGAAATGATCTGGCTTTTTTGGCCAGTCAAGCCCCTGTTTTAGCGGTGACTCGGAGTCAGACAATTAAGAAGAAGCAGGCCTCCCCAGACCCCGTATTCCCTGCCCCGATAGTAGAATCTTGCCCCCCGGCTGAGGGAGAGGCGACAGCTACGGACAGACGGGCAGGGGAGGGGGATGGAGACCCAGCAGAGCCAGAGTCAGCTAAACAGCAGAGAAAAGATTTATTGCCGGCAGGCGAAGAGGAGGTGGACCAGAAAGAATTTGTGTTTCCCCTTCAGCCTGGGCCCGAAGAGCTGGATGGGCCTTTGGATCGGTTAGAAGAATGTCAACAGAAAGGAGGGATAGAAGAAATACCCTGGCCTTTAACTTTGCCCCTACAGCAACGCCAAGGATTGCAGCAATTAATTACAGATTTTGCTCCTTTGTTTTCCAGCATTCCAGGGAGAACGACGTTAGTACAACATGCCATTCCGACAGGGGAACATGCCCCCGTGCGCTCCTATCCCTATCGAGCAACCGGCCGACATGCAGAAATTATTGAACAAGAATTACAGTCTATGTTAGATCTGGGTGTTATTAGACCGTCCCAGAGCATGTGGTCTTCTCCTATTGTGCTAGTGAGCAAGAAGCAGTCCCAAGAAGTAAGATTTTGTATAGATTTTAGAAAAATTAATGAATTGACACATCTAGACCCCTACCCCATGCCCAGAGCAGACCATCTGATAGAACAATTGGGAACAGCCAAGTACATTACCACTTTGGACTTGACTAAGGGATACTGGCAGGTGCCTCTGGCGGAAGAGGATGCCCCTAAAACTGCTTTTGTTACCCATAAAGGGCTATTCGAATTCACCGTCTTGCCGTTTGGGCTCCAATCGGCGGCCTTAACCTTCATGCGTTTAATGGATAAACTGTTGAATGGGCTGGGGGCCTTTGCCTGTGCTTATTTAGATGATTTAGCCATTTTTTCGCAGACTTGGGAAGAGCATCTGGATCATCTTCGGCAAGTGTTTGAGCGGCTTACAGAAGCTGGGTTAACAGTGAAAGCTCAGAAATGTCAATTTGGCTTGGGGGAGGTGGTGTACCTTGGCCATAGGGTGGGGAGTGGAAATATTAAGCCTCTAGAAGCAAAGTTGGAAGCCATCCGAGATTGGCCTGTGCCCCAAACTAAGAGACAAGTTCAATCTTTTCTGGGGCTAGCTGGCTACTATCGGAGATTTGTACCCCATTACAGTACTATCGCTGCGCCTTTGACGGACTTGTGTCAGAAAAGAAAACCAGTGCGAGTAATTTGGACAGAAAGGTGCCAGCAGGCCTTTGACCTTCTTAAAGACAAATTAACGGCAGCACCTATCCTGAGAGCCCCTGACTTTTCTTCTCCTTTTGTGCTACAGACAGATGCATCGGCAACTGGGGTTGGGGGTGTGCTGTTACAGGAGGGACCAGATCGGCAACTGCTGCCAGTGGCCTATTTGAGTAAAAAGTTGATCCCTCGGGAAAGAAATTTGTCCACCATTGAAAAAGAATGTTTAGCCATTGTGTGGGCTTTGGGGAAATTACGGCCTTACCTTTGGGGGAGGTCGTTTCAATTGCAGACGGATCACTCTCCTTTGTGTTGGCTGAACAAAATGAAAAATTCGAATGGGAAATTGTTACGGTGGAGTCTGGCCTTACAAGATTATACATTTTCCGTAGTTCATATTAAGGGGAGGGAAAATGTATTGGCTGATAGCTTGTCTCGGATTCACACTGAAGAATAAGTAGAAGATGAGGTCTGGCAGGAATTCCCTCCCAGTCTCATCTCCTTAAAAGGGGGGATGTGAAGATGGGACTTGTAGTAGCTGAGACTTTGGAAGAAACCCTGTTAGACGTCCCTTCCTCCCCCCCCCCATTGCTGTTTAGCTAACGGATTTCTACTGTAGTCTTTGGAATGTACTGGGAGGCTGTTTGGGAGCACCTGGGAGATAAGGGTGAGCTGCAGAGCTGGAAAGCAAGGTCAGACGTTAATTGGGATGAAGTCATGAGAAAGTGTTTACAGCTGAGAAAGGGCGGGGGCCCCTCCTTCGACAGTTAGGGAGACAGGATTGGTGAGCGCTGGGCGGGAAACTGGACCCTGGTGACAATAAAGGAGCTAGGGGAAAAGGCTTCAGTGTTCTTCCATTGGGGCGTGGATGCTGGGAAGTTCCATCTGGGCAGGTATGCCACTCTGACAGGGTAGCTAAGAAAAGCTAGGCCTGGTTTGACTTACTTTGTTCCTGCAGACTCTTGGGGTTTGTTTTTATGTTCTTTTAGAGTCCCTTTTTATTCCCATTCCCTTTTCCTCACAACAACTACCTCACCCCCTTTTCCCCTTTACCCTCTTTTAGCCCTTTTTTATAAGGGATTATTTTACTTATATTGGACACTTGGAGACCCTACACTGACTAATTTGTTATTCTTACTTTTAATAAAGTCTCCAACTTAATCTTGGTGTGTGTTCCTTTTTGAAAGGTTGGGGCTGCTACACCAGTTTGGTGTATGGGACCTTGGGAGGTGTGTGCCAGTCCAGGGAACTTTGGGACTGTGGCCTGCCCTGCAGGGTTGGCGTAATATCAGCCTCCTTCACAGAATGTAGCCCTCGGGCTGAAAGAGGTTCCCCACTCCTGACGCAAAGCTTCCTCCCAACCATTTTGGCTGTCCTTCAAAATTTGCACAATATGACAGCCTGCATTGGTGTTCACACCAGAATCGCATGCATCCCAGAATGGTATGGGAGCACCCATGGAGGCACAGCAACTATGCCACTTTCAGTAACATGGTAAAATAGCCCTAAGACTGTGACACTAATCAACATCACAGGGAATAACCAAGACTGAGTTGCACTCCAAAGCATAAAGAGTAAGTAAAATATTTATTTTAAAATTTATCAGCCAGTTCTCTGCTAATAAAAAGTACTCCGGTGGTGTGTTCAAGAATTACTAAAAGCAATCCAATTATGGTAATGGAACATCAGTGAAAGCACCTTATTAACATAAATCAAAACGATCAGAGTAATGCGGTCCAGTGTGGTGTAATGTGGTGGCCTGGAACTGGGTTCAAATCCTAATTGTGCCATGAAGCTGACTATGTAATCTCAGGCCTGCCACACATAGGGATGCTGGAGAAATCCAAAATGGATTCAAATGAGTTCAGATTTCTATGAATCTGACCCACAGATTCTGCAGCGGACTGGCCTTTTCAGCATCATGCGGATTCCACAGACTTGTGGACTGTGGTTTGTTTGTTTTTTACTTTTACTTTTACTTACTTTACTTTGTACTGTACACAAATTTAGTCACACAAAAATACGAAGAAGAAAAAGTGTCACCGACCAAAAAAGTGCATTTCTCCCCCTAGGCTAAAGCTGAAAATGCAGATTTTTGGGGTGGGGGAGGATTTGCATCCCCCCCCACTTTGGGGGAGATTTGCGCAAATTCACATTAACTAAAGCACATTAGCACTAATGCACATTAGTAGATGCGAATTTGGCACATGTGAATTAGCTGAAGCAGAAGGAATTAACTTCCCCCCCACGCTTCTGTGGGGGGGGGAGAGTTTGCGCGGGAGGGTGAGTGGAGGACACGGGAAAAATGAGGTGATTTCACCTCCCAGCAGGGCCCGGGGCAAATTGGTTGCCCCCTTTCTATTGGCTATAAGGGTGGGGCACTGAGGCTATATTTAGGCACAGGTGACCCCACCCAATGCCTCTCTTTTCTTGCAGCTCCCTCCCTCCACGCCCGTTATGCAGTGTGAGCTCCTTTGGTCGTCTTTTGCGGGGCCGAGTAGGAATTTTGGTTCATTGTCCTAATTGGCTCGGGGCAGTGTACACGTTTTGCCTACTCCATACTGCGGATCCGGGTGGTGGTGTTCTTGTTTTGGGTTACCAGTCGAATTTGGTCACATTGGATTTAGGTTAGGCGGTAAGTGCGGTGAATAGGTAGTGGGGGTTAGGGTTTCGGTGTGCATCCCATGGCACCTTTGAAGGTGATTGGCAGGAACCCGGACTTCACCAATGTCGATGCCCTGTGGCTCCATTGCTGGGAGTTCGGGGAGCCTTTGGGGTCTGCACAGGTCACCCTCCTCGGTTGTCATGCGGCGCCGGGGGCGGTGGCTCATGGTAGATCCCCCAGCACTTCGTGTGTGGAATTCGAGAGTGGCGAGTCACTGCGCCACCCTCGAGTTTGGGATGTTTTCGCCCTGATGCGCTCCACTGGCCTCTTGGCCGGCCTTAATTAATCCCGCACTTCACCTTTGCAGAACTCCGATTCAATAAATGTGGCCCTGTTTTCAAACCATTACAGTTGTCTCATCTCTTCATTTCACCCTATACCCGCGCAAATGCTCCTACAAAAAATTTGATTCCGTCAATGAGCGACCGACGGAACAAAAGGCGCCTGACGACAATCAGCAAAACACAGCCAGAACAGATTTAACAAAATCCATACTTCCCTACTATCTTTCAGCCTCACCTGTGGGATTATTGTGTGGATAAAATAGGAAAACCCAGCCACAATGAGTTCCTTGCAGGAAGATTACTATCTGGTATATAAATTAGTGGGTAAGTACTTGTAAACGAGCCACAAAGCAGTGTATTGCTAGCAAGGAAGAGCTGCTTGGAATTAAATTATATTTCAAACCAATCGCTTTACTTCCTTTTGCTGTCCATGGAATTTGCTTCACATGCTGTGCATGTTTGCTCAGACACACACCTCACTGTGTTCAATGGGGCTCACCTCTTTGGTAACTGTGTATGGAATTGCAGCCTTTTAGTGCGAACTTAAGCACATGTACTCAGAAGCAAGCCCCACTGAGCTCAATGGGGCATACTCCCAGGAAAGTGCATACCAGATTGCAGCCTCAGTTGACTGAAATTGTACAGCACAGCAAGTCGATAGAAAGGTCAAAGGGAGGGGGAAATAAGCCTTGCAACACAGACATTTGCCATTTCTCTTGGGTTTATAATGTCCCTTGGGGGGGGGGGATGTACAAATGGAGAACAATTCTATTTCATGCTTTGAGTCCCATCACAGTTTCTAGCTCTTTGGCTCTGCATGACTAGTCTTTAAGTTATGCCAGCATATTTTTCAGGAGTAAATAGAATATATACTTACTAACTTGTTGAGAAGCCTCAGAGTTAATCCATTTCAATTCTTGCCTTGCTTCCAATGTAATAACTCCAAGGGATGAGCAGAGAAAGGCTAATTTCATTAAACACAATTTTCCATACACTGCAGAAGATACAGTGTGTGTGTGTGTGTATGTGTGTGTATATATCTCCATCTATGGGGAAACCAACCTGGCCCCATACATCAGCCAGAGAAAGAGCAGCTGCAGGGAGTTTGCTTCACCCCTCCCTGCCAGAAGGAACACACAGCACCAAATGACAGTTCCCTGGGACTGCAGATTCTGGCCTCATCGATCAGGTAGAGTACAAAGGGCCACTGGGGGGTTGCATATGTTCCTGTAAAAAAACCCACCCCTGATTAGCCCTGTCAAAAACCACATTTCAAAAGGAAGACGTTATTTTGACAGCTGTCAAAAGTCTGTGCTCCCATAAATGGGGTGACTCACACTTGTCCACTTTCTCAACCAGCTAGAGTCTCGGGAAAGGATGGAAAAGGTAGAGGACACTGAGAACTGTCAGGGCCAAACAAGCAAAACTGGAAGATCTCACCACAAAGGTGGTGATATTCAGGGCAACCCTTTCGCAAGCAAAGATCTTCTTGCAGCTGCACTTTCACTTGACAGCTCACCATTTGACAGCTGTCAAGTGAATGCAAAGTAACCTTTTTGCGACCTCTCTTGGTCAATGTCCATGGTTGGTACCTACCGCACTTTGACAGCAAACACTTCCCAGGACATTGACCAAGCAAAGCTTTTCATTTTGGAGCCCCATAGGTGTGCAGGTGCACACTTGTAAAAGACCAAAAAGGTTTTTTAAAATTACAATTTGCACAAATTTCAAGACCAACCCCACCCCCCAATGCACAAATTGCTACCATTAAAAAAATGGCAATTTGCATACTGGCTCAACTCAGTACAAATCATGTCGACGCCAGTGGCAGGGAAACGGAATTAAATCCAGAGGGCCCAACCAGAACAATCTGTTGGGTTTTCACACACACCCCATGGAATTCTCATGCAGCCCTCCTTTCAGACCCAAATCCAGATGGGGAGGATAGTACATGGGACCAGCAAAGATGTCCATGTTGCCCTGGTCCTGTATTACTTTATGAAGCTGCCAAACCTTACTGTATTGACTGAGGAAACCTCCTGTTGGTTGCCTGTTAGTTGCTTGTATGAGCAAGCACAATTTGTGACATTGTACAACATCATTACTGATCACAGGGCACTTCTGTTAAGGCATCAGCCTTAGCTTCCAATTTCCTGGCTTTGTGGAGCTTGAGCCAACATGAGATAGTCTTAACTCTAGTCTTAAACCAGCAGGTTTGTGTGTGGTGGGGGGGTATGTTTTTTGGGGGGGGGGTTATCATTGGATTTCCCTGTTGGTTTTTTGGGTTTGTTTTTTTTTTGTTTTTTTTTTTAAGGAAATGTATTATTACAGTGTTCTGAAGAAAAGCACAACCTAAAAAACAAAAGACAAACAAGTCAATAACTGAGTAGATGTGTACAGATGAACAGATCTATTCCTGTTCAGAATAGCTTATGTCAAGAAATCCATTTTCCTTCTGTGTCTGAGCAGCCTGTAAAGTTCCATTCCATGAGGCTGAGCCTGCATGCATTAGTTAGGGGATCTCTGTGTGTGATCTCACACCATCCAGAGTATCAAGGCTACAGCAGTGCTCTCACTAATTGGTGGTCTGAGCATGTTCAGCTGTTTATGGGAATTTTCTGCCCCCACCCACAAAGCCCAAGGAGACTGTTTTAGTTAGCTTATGATTGGCTAATAAGAATCACCTTAGTTTGCTTAAAGATTTTTAGGTATGACACCAGGGGAGCTGCAGCCGCCCATTGTCTTCATCTCCATCTACATGACTTGTGTTTCAATTGTCTCCATTTGGCCCTTTCTTATTGAAGACTCATGCTTTGGTACATAGTAATAAATAGTAATTTTATGTTGTTCTGTATTTTATTTTATGTTCTTTTGTTTTTAAGATAACTGTTTTTATCCCGTTTCTTTTTGTAAACCGCCCAGGGAGCCTTTTGGCTGATGGGCGGTGAATAAATATTTTAAATAAATACAGGCAGGTTTTAGCCAGTTCTGTTATTTTGCCTTGGAAGTGCTGTTTCAAAATATTGCTCTGTTTGTTGTATGTTATCCCTTTTCCCTTTCCCTTTTGTAAATAAACTTACCACCTATCATAATTGAAAGAGTATGCATTATTACAATTAACCATTGGTACTAAGTCCAGAGCTTTCCTTTTGTTTCAGGTTTAGGACTTTGAAATAGAGGATGCCGGCTTGGGCCCTTGTTTCAGAAGCCTTAAGGGTGTCCTCCTGTAACATCTGAGAGTCCCCTGGCTCAGTTGGATGTAAGGGGTGGTGGAAGCCTACGTTGCCTTTAATCCAAGCAACCTTTTATCCCTGCCTACACGGGTGGGAGTTAGGCACCCCCTTCCTCCATTCACAGCTTACTTCTGAGTAGGATTCCAACATAGCTTTTTTTTCTTTCTTTTTTTCCCTCCCGCTCTTCACCAATGATCTGCCAATCAGTGAGAGTGATTTCCCGAGACTTCAAAATTGCCTTATTCTTATCTCAGTTGACAGTTCCCTGCTACCCCTTCCTCATTGTCAGGAAGAGTGGAATTCAAAACACTGGAGTGTGCTGGCAGCATTCTACCCTCAGAGTGAATCTGAGCATGCCCAGCATATTTGCGCGCGCAAAAGAGGAAATAAGAGTCGAGACACAGAATGATGGTGAAATTAAGGGCCACATTTATTGATTGGGGGATCTGGGAAGGGACGAGTGCGGGTGCTAGCTAAAACCGGCTCTCGGCCAGTATACCCTTCAATGGGCGAAACATCCCAATCGGAGGTGTGGCGCTGTAACTCGCCACTCCCCAATTTTACACCGTACGGTGTCGGAAGGCCTCCTCCATGTCACCGCACGGGGCCCTGAAACGCCATGCGGGTGAGAGGAATTGGCCTCAAAGGCGGACCCTGTCTCCCTGGCTGTGCCATGAAACTAGGCTCAGGGTAGGCTAAGGTATCGCCAGTCACCTGAAAGGTGCCGTGGGATGATCACCGAACCTCACCCCACTGCCTAAAACCCGCACTTACCGCCAATGTGACCAAATCAGGGAACTACGTAAAACAAAAAAGCACCCAACCCAAGAACACAGTGCAGAGTAGGCGAAACACGCACACCACCACCAGGCCAATCAGCAATGGTGAGCCAAAATTCCTACTCGGCCCCGTCAACCGGCGACCAGAAATCCCACACTGTGAATTGGGAGGGAGGGGGGGAGCTGCTTTGAGAAAAGAGGCAGAGGGTGGAGCAACGCTGCCTAATAAAGGCCTCCGTCGCTCCTCCCCCAGCCTTAAGCCCATAGGTGTTTTCAAAATGAAACAGCCTCAGCTCTCATTCCTCCACGCGCGCAAACAGTCCTCCCACCAACAGCTACGCGTTGGTGGGGGAAGGGGGATTTTGCTGACATAGGCTTTCATGGGGCGGAAAAACCTTGATAATTTTCTAACTGCTGCTCAGAATTTCACCAAACGAATGAAAGGCACACCTCAATCTTTATCCTCCAGGATAAATACGTCAGTAGCATTCCACAGAATTTGAAAGAAATATATGATATGCTGAGCCACAGCTTACAGTAAAAAGTACAAACATGTCAATTTTCAGCACTTTTTAAACTTGCTGAATCTGTGGCAACTTGCATCAGATTGATTTGAAATTTTGTACAATTGTAGTTCTCATCAGGTAGATAATGGATGCCTACTTTCACACTATTATCATTTTTTTTTTATAAGCAGTAGAATTTCAAGGCTTATATTGGTGGATTTTTTAAATTTTATTTTTTTTGCAACTCACCTTAACTAAAGGGGTACTCCTGTGCCCCTTTAATATATAGAATGGACAAATTAATCTATTTCTGGTCCATGTCATTTTCACATGTGTTCACTCAGAAGTACATAGCATCCTTTGCACATTAATCTGCATTTTAAAAAATCCTCACATTTCTAAACATATTCTTTTCTCACAATACACATTTCTAGAAGTATTGTGATACTTTTCATTTTGAGCCAAGCACTGAGTCAGAAAATTTGGGAGGTGTGAAAGCCAGTGGATAGCTAAGTTCCAATCCACATTCCCCACATAAACCCATGAGGTGCAGGTCAGGTCAAGTCATATTCCTCAAGCATCCCTAATTGGAAGGCTCCACACACCAAATGTTCTTTTGACTTCCTTCGTAATTCCATAGATGTTTTATGTGAAGAAACAGAACTTCAGGCCAATTTTAGGTGGCAATTCCAAACATAAGGGACATCCCAGTTAGATTCATAAAATACTACATTTTGCACTAAGAAAAGTGGAAGTGGCATTCCATTTTTCCAAGATATCCAATGAGAGACACAAACTGTGGAAACTACTGAAAGTATACACTGGCAGAAGGCAGGTAGAAATTATCTGAGGCAGACAAGCTAAGCACTAAGGTGGCTATTTTATGTTATGTGGCAGGGATGTTCAACCTCTTTCAGCCCATGGGCTGAAATCAGTTTTTGAGAAGCTCTCAGGGGCTGCATTCCAGTGGAGGTGCCAAAGGGGCAGGTCCCAAAATACCAAAAAGGGCAGCCTAATTTAGCTTAAAGCCCTTACTGACAGTAACTAAGCCTTAGGAGAGGCATCTCAACCTTTTAGAATGAAAATAACACATGCAAAACCTGGAAGACCACCAAACGGTCAGCAATCAAATTGGAGCCTGAGTTTTGCTTTCTTCTTCCTCCCTCCCTCCCTATCCTTTTTCCTTTTCTGTCATGTCTTTTAGATTGTAAGCCTGAGGGCAGGGACTGTCTAATATTGATCTTTGTAATCCACTCTGGGAGCCTTTTTGGCTGAAGACTGGGGTAAAAAAATGCTGTAACTAAATAAATAAATAAATCATGTGGGCTGTACTTGGTCCTCTGCTATAGACCAATTAAACAAGCTTTTAAAGCCACTTTGCATTTTGAGGCCAACATTTTCACTGAGGACTGAGGTGATAGAAAAGTGTATGGCCTGTACTATTTGAGATGGAAGGGGGAGAGGCTCACATAAATTGAATGCTCACCGATACAGAATGTTCCCTCCACATAGAGAAAAATAAATATATGTCGGTGGCTGAGGAAAGAGAAGATCTAAGCAAACCATGACTGTGACATGCTAATTCTTTGTTCTTCTTTTTTAGATGGAAGAAATTATTTCATATGAAGGAACATTAAACCCTGCAAAGACCCCACCTGCAGTGAAAAATTGTATTGTCCAGAGGCAAATTTACCACCTCAGTGCAAATGCATGAGTCAGCATTGCAATGGATCCATGGAAACCAACCTCTGGTGCCTGAAATTTCCCTCGTGGTCATTGCCTGCTCATTAATCATCTAATCAAATCTTTGGATTTGCCTGACTTAACAGGAGATGGCTTGTTAATGCTTCTTAACACTTGTGAATGATAAGAAAGGCATCTGCTGCTACTTTTTTGTACTGGTGGTGGTGGGGGAACCATCCTTCTTTCATTTTTCACATAAAATACTTGATTTTTGCCAGGATAATTCTCTGGCTGCTCCAGGAAATGACATGGTATCTAATACTGAGACAGATCTGCAGTCCAGATAACAGGATATTTTTCGACACTATTCAGTTATAAGCAACACACAGACAGCTGAGATTGTAAAATAGAGATGTATGAAAGGGAGTTTAGCATGCATCTTTGAGCAGCAGCGTACTCCATGAATGCAAAAGGGAATCCAATCAGTACTCACAGGTTTTCTATTCATCAAAAAACAGGAAGCCTATGGGATATATCTGTCCATTTTTGCTGTCCTTAATGGTGCTCAAAATCTGCTTGCAAGATCTGCCGGCTGTGTGATAATATCTAGTCTTGTGTAAATGTTATTAGGGCTATTCCTCCTCCCCCAATGGGCATGGCTTTGAGGTCCTATCTAGCCCTTTAATTCTAGGATTTTGCAATCCTACTTAGGAACATGTTTTTCAAGAGGTACATTTTAAAGAGGGGAAGAGTTCAACACACACACACCCCAAAGAGAACTGCTAGAGCCAGGATAGACAACCTGGCGGCTGTCAGATCATGTTTTGGACTACAACTCCCATCACCATGGCTAACTGTCAGGAATTATGGGAGTTGGAGGGATGGGTAGAAATTCATCTGGTTTGCATTTCAATGCGAATTTAACACATTTCAAATTTTCTCAAACCAGTATGCGAACCAAAACTGAGTTATCCTTTGAAATTTGGCTTTCTCTGAATTTTGCAATGGAGTTCACACAAAAATGCATGAAAGTAATGTTCAGCAATATATATTAGAAAAATTGCTTGCAACAGATGTGCGTATTAGGCAAAACTGAGTACAAAACCGCATGTATTGGGAGAAATGTGTACAACACTGCACATGAAATTTCATGAGAACCTGTTTGGGAGGGGGGATCTACATGTTGGATGACCCAAACTGAAGATTAGGAAAATTCTCAAAGTTTGGGCCAAACTGAACTCATTATTGGAAAAATGAGAAACAGAGAACCCAAAATTGACAAATTTGGCCATCCTGAGTTGTAATCCAAGATATCTAGAAGGCAGTAGGTTGCCCACACTTGTGTTAGAGAGAGTACCATTGCCAGATTTTCTACTCATTTAAAAAAAAAAAAATTAAAATTTTTTCAAACACTATATAAGACAACTATAACATACATAAAACTTATATAGTGCTCCCGTCACCACGGGAAGATTTTCCATTCATACCACAGACCTTTATTTGCTCCTTGGTTAGCAACTGGAAAAGGCAAACTGGTCAGATTTCACCTTGGGGCCTGCAGTCGCTAATCCACTACTGTATATTAGATCAAAATAGTTATATGTTAGTTCAGGGGAGGGCAACTTTGGGAGGTCTGTGGGCCATTTTTGCCCCCCACACTCCACCTTGCAGGCCGCACCTCCCCCCTGTGTCACCCCAAAAATAATTAGATAAACAAAAACAATTTTAAAATGGCCTCCAGAGTGACAACAGAGCACCGACAGCATCAAACTGAGCTTGTCCGCAAGAAAATGTTGATGCTTTTGGTGCTCCATAATAGTTATCAAGCAGTAAAAGGTTTAAAAAAAAGCTTCCAAAAGACCACTCTGGGTGCCATTTTGGTTTTTTGTTAGTTTGTTTTCCATTTGGGGAGGCAGCGGTGGCCACAGCAAGGGCTGAATGAGGCCTACGGCCTGCACATTGCCCACCCCTATGTTAAAGTAACCAAAAAAACACAATGTGCGACAGTGTTGCTGCTCATCAATCAAAATGAAATTCGCTCTAAGAAGCATGGCAGCTTTACCATTTCCAATTTTGGGGGGGCAAGCTTAAGATGATTTTTATACTCTCCCAATCCCTTTTATACTCTCCCAATGCTCTTTATATATCTGTTTGGCTTAATATTGTACCGTTTTCTGTGTTAACACTTCTCCTGACTTTCAGCCAATCTCTTCTTTTTAAGCGTATCTTTTTTTTCCCCTCCAAAAGCCAAATGTACTGTTCATATAATCTTCTTTTTTATATTCAGCACCTACTCAAAATTCAGGATTCAAGGGCTACAATCTCATACATATCTAAGCAATGATGTACATGTCAGAATTGCCAACCGTATAATCCCCTCTATTTCCAATATGCAGGTTGCGAGTGACATTGCTTACACAGCCAAACTGCACCACCCATGCACAAGAGGGAGGCTTTCGTAGGCATGAGGGGATCGCAAAGGTTTGTAGAAGTACAAAAGAAAGTTCAAGAAAAAGACACTACAGGGGGAGGGGACCAATGAGGACTGACAGTGCTCAGTGACCATGGGATACTGATTGACTATTGGGGTGGGGAAATCTGCCCAGAACAAGGCAGAGGTAGGTGGAATGGAATGGAATCCTAAGTGGCAACACTTCACACTGCAACATTTTACTGCAGGTCGCACCCCTATCACGTAAAGGAAAATTTGAAGTGAATTTATAGACTTCTCTCAGGTGCAACCTCCCGTGAACATCAAGAGACGTCCAGTGTTTTTTTTTGTAAATGACTATATTTTTATCCCAACTTTTTTCCTCTTGCAAGGCAGCTTTCATGGTCCTCCTCCTCTCCATTTTATCCTCACAACAAGCCTGTGGGGTAGGTTAGGCTGAGAGTCAGTGACTGGCTAAAGTCACCCAGTGAGCTTCATGGCCGAATGGGGACTAGAACCTGGGTCTCCCGAGTCCCAGTCCAACACTCTAACTATGCCACACTGACTCTCTAGTTTTGATAAGCATAGCAATCTTTTTTAGTGGACTGTATATCTGTTGTTAGACACTAGATTTTCGATGCAGAGAAATCCAATACCTATTTGAATTAGGGAAGCTTCTAAAATTTCTCCCACAAATTTCATGAAATTTTGGAGTTTAATTTCACATTACCTGGTTTTGTTACCAAAGTGGGACTGAAACATGAGAAAATAATCTGCAGTACCATTAAATCTCTCTCTCTCTCTCTCTCTATATATATATATATATCAGAATTGATACACACACACACGAATGAATGTTTTACAGAATGTTGTACATGAGCAGTCACTGCTTTCAGTTTTGTCATGCCTCCTATTGATACAATGATAAAAAAAATTGCAAACAAACAGACAGCAACCTTGATGTGTCTGTGCATATGGTTCTGTGTATCAATATTGTTTCTGTGTGGTGCTTTATCAATGTGCAGGAGTGTGTGAGGGCATCAGTAAGACACTAGAATTTATTTATGCCATTTGCATGATGTCCCATAACATAAAGCTCACAACAGCTTACAATAAGTGATGGGAGAGAAATTTGCTCGGTCCACATTATAAGGCGAACTAATTCAGGGTTGCCAGACCAATATGCGAGTTAGAACACAGTTATCCTTTGGATTGCACAATTCCCCGAATTTTGAAATGCAGTTCTCAGATCAAAAAAATTGCATGGTGAAATGGGTATATTAGGGAAAGTTGTGTACAAAAATGTGCACATTACAGAAAGGTGCATCCAAAAAAAAAGATGTATATTAGGGGAGGCTGCACACAAAAATAAATGTGATTTTTTAAAAAAAATATCACAGGATGATGCAGAAATTGGATAGAATGGACTTATGATTTAATTAATAATTATATTTCTATACTGCCCATTAGCTAAAGCTCTCTGGGTGGCTCACAAAAAATTAAAACCCTAAAATACAACATGATAAAACATAATAGAAACCCTTTAACATACAGAAGTTTTAAACAGTTTGAAATAACAAAAAAACAAACAAACCAAAAACCCCAAACCCCAACTAACAATGAACTACTACGACCCAATTAAACAACTAACATTAAAAAGTCCCATCATATGCCTGGGCGTAGAGGAAAGTATTAACTTGGCACCAAAAAGATCACAATGTTGGTGCCAGGCCATTCCACAATCAGGAGGCCAATGTTAAGAAGGCCCCTGTTGCCATCCTCCAAAGTTCCCTTGGAGGAGGCACTTGGACGAGAGTCTCAGATGTTGATCATGTGAGTAGGTTCATACCGGAAGAGGCCTTACGCCAGGTATTGTGGTCCCAAAACATAGTTCTAAATCAGCACCTTGAATTGGGCTCGGAAACATACAAGTAGCCAGTGTAAGCCGGGCAGGCCACAATCACTGTTATATCTTCAGAATTCTAGTCCCTGCTATCAATTCCCCCCCCCCCATTTTGCACAAAGTACAGCTTCTGAATCATCTTCAAAGGCAGCCCCTTGTAGAGCACATTGCTGTAATCTAACTTGGAGGTTACCAAAACATAAGACTACTGAAGCCAAGTTATCCCTGTCCAGATAGGGGTGTAGCTGGGCCACCACCTGAAGCTGGTAGAAGGCTCTCCATTCCACTGAGGCCACCTGAGCGTCCAGTGACAATGACGACTTCAGAAGAAGAACCACCAAGCTATGAACCTGCTCCTTCAGGAGGAATGTAATCCCAGCCAAAACACCATACATTTGGTCAGAAGCAGCACCCACTAACAGCATTTCAGCCTTGTATGAATTGAGTTTCAGTTTATTAGCCCTTATCCAATTCATTGTTGCAGCTGGGCACTAATCTAGCATATCCACAACCTCACCTGATGAAGATAAAAAGGAGAAATAGAGCTGTATGTTATCAGCAGACTGATGGTAACACACTCCAAGACTCTGGATAAGCCCACTCAATGGCTTCATGTAGATGTTAAATAGCAGGAGGAGAAAACCAAGCAGAACCCCATACTGAAGAATCCATGGGGCTGAGCAAGCACCAACTTCTGGAGCTGGCCATCCACATAGGAGTGAAATCATTGTAATAGGATTCATAGATCATAGAGCTGGAAGGAGCCTACAAGGCTATCGAGTCCAACCCCCTGCTCAATGCAGGAAACTAGAGGAGGGGTGTCCCATCCAAGTAACAACCAGGCCTGACCCAGCTTAGCTTTCCACACTCAGACAAGCTGAACCAGCATAAGTACTAGCCCTCACTGCCATTTCAGACACTCGCCCCAGAAGGATACTGATATCCTGTGGAGACTCCCTCTGGTAGAAGGAAGGAGCTGATTTCTGCTGATTTTTACTGATTTCCCCCTTTCTCTGTAACCCCAAAACACCTCCCATACTTTTCTGGAGGGACCCCCATGCCTCCAGAGCAGCTTCTCAGAAGGCACAGGGGCCTGCAGGGGGAAGGAGGAATCAGTGAAAATCACCTTCCCACTCCACTATAATGGGAGCATACCATGAGTGAATAATGCTGGATCCAACTCTATAATTTTATTGTGTGGCAAGAAGTAACATTTGCAATTTCTTTCATAGACACAAACATGTCTGAAGCTGGCTTGGCTATGCATTTAGCAGGGGATGCCAGTGAGTATCAGGAGCTATCCAGGGTGCTTTATGGTGGTGAACTTATTTTGGGGATGGAGTTCAGCACCATGGATAGCTCCTATAAAGCTCAGAATAAAAGCTGCAATGGATAAGGAGCCCCACTGACATAGGAGTTGCCAGCCTCCCCTGGCATTTAGCCTCAAAAATGAGGCTAAAGATATGCCTCTGCCTTATTGTCCAGCTAAGGCTGGGTCAGGCTCAGCCTAGGACCAACTATGAGTAAATCCATTAGCAAGTCAGCAGACAGGCAAAAGGTCAAACACAGTTGTATCAGTCCAGCAAGAGCGCAGTTCAAAGCAGGAGAAGTCAGTATGCAGGCAAAGGTCAAGAGCACACAGGATTACCAGTCAAGAAGGAGAATTCCAAGACCAGTTTCTGAGGCATGGCCAAGGTCAAAACACAGATCAGCAGTCCAAAACAAATGCAGTCTAAAGAAAAGGGTGTCTAGCAGGAGTCCAAAGGTCCGCAGCACATATGATCAGCAGGGAAGCAACTAGGAGCTGTGGTAAAGTGGAAACTGGTACCATTGAGAGTTTATGTTGGAGCTTCCAGAACCCCACCCAGGACTCGGCTATATCACGCAGAGACTTCTGTAAGAAGTCCTCCTCTTCAGGAGGGCCCTACTCATGAAGAGTCCTTTACTCATGAGGAGCCCCTCTTCAGTAAGCAAGCACTCCTTTGCCTGGCCACTGTCCTATCCTGAATCTTATGGCATTGGCATTCTCGGGGTTTAGGTGGTGGGCCAGCATCTCCCATGACGAGGCAGATCTGAAGGCATCACCATCGAGGACCCAAGACAGTCTTGGGCAGTACCAGGGTCCTTTGAGGTGACCTGTTCCCTGGGGACATCTGTCGCTGAAGTTTCAATCTCTTGCTCAGTTGAGGAATCCTCCAGGGGAGTCATGGCCATGGCACTTATATTAAGACCATTGGTCCATCTAGACTAGCCTTTCCTAACCTTGGGTCCCCAGAAGTTGTTGGACTACAACTCCCATAACCTCTGACCATTTGCCATGCTGGCTGAGGATGATGGGAGTTGTGCTCAAACAACAAATGGGGACCCAAGGACAATCCAGACCAATATTACGTACTTTGACTGTCTGCAGCTCTCCAAGGTTAGAGGTAGTGGCCCTTTCTAGCCCTGCTTCCAAAGATACCAGTGATTGAATCCAGGACTGTTTACATGCAAAGCACGAATGTTGGCACTGAGCTATGCCCCCCTTAAGATTGATGATGGCTAAGTAATACAGATGGCAACTGGGGAAGAGCTCTGCAGCCCTGCTTGTTCCAGGAATGCAGTGGTAGCTACTATGCTATTTGACTCTGCTTGCAGCTGCAGGATGGGAGCCTCATTCAGCATATCGTTAAAGTTTTCTGTACCAAGACAACACTACTTTAAAAACAGTTGACACAGAAGTATAGAAAGTTTAATTAAATGTGGTACAGCTCATTAGCCTTGATGCTATATAGATAAACACAGCATAAGGAGAAATTATATTTGGAACATAACTCTTCTGATCTATTTGGGAAGCTTGCTTCTGCTGATCCATCAGTCCTTAACTCTTTGGAAAGCTAAGGACACTATCCAGCCAAAGTTAAGTGCTTTTTCACATCACTTTGATTTCATCAGGAGAGTCTTAACTTTCCTATAGAAACCAGACATATTTAAGTTCTTTTGGATTGTGCCTTAATTTTTCCCCCTGCAGTTATGCAATACACATACTTCTCACTTATGTTCCTCCCTCCTATAGCCTTCCTAGTTCTTGCATGTAAGCCCCCTCCCAAAAATGAGTGGAATTCCAGAAATGTTCACAAACAAAAGAATGCCATTGTCAAGGTTCCACTACCGCAGGGACCCCTTGATCTGTCTTTGGGAGATATCTGCCTCTCCCCAAAGACCCAGTCCTTTGCCTGCTTCCCCCAGTAACGTGGGTGTAGGCTGTAGGCGTGTGAATAAGTCACTCCAAACTCCAGGGTACACAACAAACTTTACTTATAGTAGTAGGGAAATTACTTAATAGAGTGGTTTTAAATCAAAAGCAGGTATGATAAAATAAAACAAACAAACCAACAGTCCAATGATCTCTAGTTTAACTTCAGTCTACCTAATTCCTATGCAGTCAGCTAGCCAAGTTCTCTTTCTCGCTCTCTGCTTCGCTCTCTGCTGTTTCTCTCTGCTGCTCAGCACACACTCTCCAACTGCTAGCTGACCACACCCCACATATATAGTCCTCCCAGGAATGGAAGGTTATAACCATGTGACCCTGCACTGGAGAACTGATTCTAAACTTCTATTGGGTAACTTAAAACTCTCAAACTCCCCCTCCCATCCAAGTGTTTGGGCCTTCAGGCTTCACTACTCGAGGGAAGTGTTTGGGCCT
Organism: Shinisaurus crocodilurus; assembly: GCA_021292165.1. Taxonomy (NCBI): domain Eukaryota; kingdom Metazoa; phylum Chordata; class Lepidosauria; order Squamata; family Shinisauridae; genus Shinisaurus; species Shinisaurus crocodilurus. The sequence goes on from CM037877.1 coordinate 106,386,472, forward strand.
TCAGGCTTCAACAAACTGAAGCCTGTGTAGGCCTCAACAAACCCAATCCTGTGTAGGCCTCAATCCATCACAGCCATCCAGTTAGATTCCCAGACAAGATACCAAATTGTACCCATTGAAAGAAAAGCTGTTTTCTTAAAGCAATGGTGAATCCTATATTTGGATCAACACACTCATGCCTGTAGTGGCCATACACAAATTCCCATTTGTAATCAATGCAATTGAACATCTTTTCTAATGCCCCTTAATTGTATTAGCAGTCAATAATTTCCTTGTTCCACACACACTGAACACTCTGACTCGTCTAAGACAGCATTTAATGAACACCTGTAAACTTACTATATTTGACCGTGCAAATTGTATTCTTCCAAATCGATCCTTTTATTTACTTTTCACCTCCTCTTCAGGAAAAAAAAGGCAGTAAGTAAGTGGGAAGATTCAACTGCAGCCTCCTTGAATGATAAATACAGTTGATGTGCTCTGCATCTTTAAATCTCCTGGTGCATCAGGAAAGGAAGCAACCATAGTTCATCTCACCTCTTCCTCCCTGGGTTTTGTCATGCTTGTTCTGCACCCCACCCCCACCACACACACTGCTTTTAGGAGTGCCATACAACAGGATCTCGAAAGGAAGGGGCAGGAGAACCTGTGGCTTCTTCATCTCCTGACACAGAAGATGTTAAAAGCCATGGGCACATCTCTGGCTTGTAACCTGGCAACTCTCCCAATAAGTCATAGATGCATCTATATGCCAACAGAAGATAAAGAATGCATATTTTACCCTGGGTGGATGGATATCATTTTAGATGGAAGTAGGAAAAGAGTCCTTAGAACAGACGTAGGCAACCTGGTGCCCTCTAAATCTTTGGACTACAACTCTCATAAGCCCCAGTCAGCATGGCCAATTGGTCAAGGATTATGAGAATTGTAGTCCAAAATATCCAGAGGACACCAGGTTCTCTACCCCTTCCTTAGAGCAGGGATGGTCAACTTGTGGCCCTCTAGATATTTTGGTCTATGACTCCCATCAGCCGTCACCATTGGCTATGCTGGCTAGGGCTGATGGGAGTTGTAGGCCAAAAGCTTTTGAGGGCCACAAGTTGTCCACCCCTGTCTTAGAGCATTGTTGACAAGGCACTCCTGTACATGCTGCACTGCAGCCCTCACATGATAAACATGAATGTGTTTAACTGGCCCTTAGGGTAATCATTAGCAATGTTTTCATTTCTTAAGTGACAGCATTCCAGGTTTTTTGTTTTTTTAAAAAAGGCACTTTTCATATATGCCTGAAGCTCCACCCTCATAAAACCTAATTTTTGATCATCACTTTTGTTATCCCTTCCACTCAGTGTTTCATTTTCCCTCGCCGAGAATTTTAGCACTGGTTCATTTGGCACTGGCTTCACCATCTCAGCAAATGGAATCTGTTTTATAGCCCCAATCTCCTCTCTTTTCTCTGGCTCATTTAGTTTACTTGGGCGGGGGGCATATGCAGCAGTGTGTTTGCCTTGCTGAGTGTACAAGTCTATGTCTATTGCTGCCACAAGGATTCATACTCAGCCACTCATCTCCAAGGGCAGGATTGAAAACTGAACAAATTTCTCCCGCATCCCTAGCATCTGATAGAGCACCATCAATGTGCATGATGCTCTACAGAACAAAAAGCTAACCATCTAAATTTATATGGGGATAGGGAGAAAGGCAGAGGGAACGAGAGGCAAAGAAAACAAAGGATGTGCGAATCAGCAGAACTCGATATCAACAAAGTTCTCCAAATTCCAACTCGAGTCCGTATCAGATTGTGAGCTTTGGTGTGTGCTTTTTTCTTTTCACATGAAAATCCATCCATATTTCTGTGTGCATTGTGTACATATTTAAAATGTATGCATTCCTCTCCCATTGATTAAAACATATTTGTGCACATTTTTCAAATGTACGCATGTTGTTGAATATGTTTTTGGGGGTCTGCAAATCACATCGCAAGCTCAGAAGTGTATGGATTTCGACCACAGATTGCGTCCGAGTCTGTGTTTGGTCCAAAAGGTGCAAAATGGGTAAATCCTGATCAAAAATGAGCTGAAATGAATTTCTCATACATCTCTACGAAGGGCTTAGGGCTGGCCCTAACATTGGGCCAAGGATAGGCAACTTGTAGCCCTCCAGATGTTTTGTCCTACAACTCCCATGATTCCTAGCCAGCATAGGCAATACTAAGGGATGATGGTAGCTCTAGGCCAAGCCTTCTGAAGGGCCACAAGCTGCCCACCCCTTCACTAGGCAGAGTGAGGAGGCTGCCTCAGGGAGCTGATTTTGGTTGCCTTGAAAGGTTAGCAAATTGTTCATTATTTAACTTATTATTGTTGTATTTTTTAAAGCCAGGGAAGGGGAGAGGCAGTTTTGCGTGAAAGGCTTTGAGGAAAAGGTGATTTGGAGCTGGGGTTTGAAAAACAGAGGGATGTACTAGAGGGAGGTCCAAGCAAAGGGACCCCTGAGGAATGGTGGGTGAAATCATTTTAGAGAAGAGACCTAGAGGTGAACTGTGGGTGGTAGAGCAGAAAACAAAACAAATTATTTCAGGAAGTGCATTAATTCTGCATGACCCTGTTATATCATAATCAGTCAGTTTATATGAAGACACTCACTCACCCAAGCATGGTGACTGTGTTAACATGACTTCTCAGCTTTATACGCTAGTTGGCAATGGAAATTTCTGTGGCGACTGCCCCACATATGTTGTTCAGCTGGAAAAGAGGAGGCAACAATGGTGAAGAAAGCCAATATGCACACCCTCCAACATTTCACAGATGAAAATAGGGACACACATGTGAATTTGCAAGAGGTATGGTTAAGCAACATGAAGGTGTGATCAAGAGGGCGTGGCCAGGCAACATGAGGGTGTGGCCAAGGGCCAGGCAAACAAAGGGCATGGTCAAGTACAAAAGTTATTAGAGGAAACACACAAAATCTTATATATTATAATTATTACACAATTATATTATATATTATTTTATAATATTTTATAAGTGGCTTTTGTAATCTTTTTTTACCTTACTTAAACCCTTAATAGTTGATATCTGGTGTTTTTCATGGGGGGGTCAGGTCAGTGCTTACAGGGCAATCTCTTTCTTTTTGTTTTCAAATTGTCAGGATTGGCACAAATTCAACAGGTGAAGCTTACCCACCCCACACCCCCAAACATGGAGCTCCAGAGAGAAGGGGAAGTTTCTTTCATTTCCTTCTAACACTGTACCTCACCTGTTAGAGGCACAGAGTCAGCTCTGTTAGCAAATAAAATCTTTGGCAATATAAAGATAGGAATCATGCGATTAGTTCCCTCATTCACCTCTCCCGCTGCACACACAAATCCTCACGTCTGTTCCTTCCCTGCTCTCTTTCTCTCCATGGGCAGCCATTTGAGCCTAAGCAGAGCTATCTTAAAGGGGCCATGGCCCATGGGCAGAACTGCAGCTAAGCTATCATTTAGTTTAGCTGCAGTTTTGCCCATGGCCCCTTTAAGAGCATCTTAAAGTAGCTTGTGGTAGGCAGGGATGTTGAAGAGTCCTTGGTCTTGAGTTACGAGTCGAGTCACGAGTCTTTGGACCCGAGTCGCGAGTCCGAGTCCGAGTCCATGGTCCAAAATGGTGACTCACGAGTCCCGAGTCACTCCCAAAGCTGACTCCACAAGTCCCTATTAAAATCAATGGGGTTTTTTCCCAACAAAATAAGGCTACTTCAGATGTGTGGCTTAAATAAATTCTAGGCACAAGTGTGCCTTTTATCTCAAAACTCTGCCACTGATTTTGACAAGAACAGACCAGGCAGACAAACCCAAAATAACCAGGCAGGCAGAGGAGGCAGGGAACCCCAAAGCAGGCAGGCAGAGGCCTTTGTCTTGGACAATTCAAACTGTGGAACTGGTTAAGAAGAGACCAGGCAGGCAGGCAGAGGAGGCTGGAAACCCCAAACAGGCAGGCAGAGGTAGCCAAACCCAAAATGTCTGAAAGGTTACATTAGGAAAATGATTTTTAAAAAAATAAACTTGGATTGTTACTGCAACTAGGTCCAGACAATACCTGCAGGTGGCATCAAGCACGGATGTTGACGAGTCCTTGGTCTCGAGTCCCGAGTCGAGTCTCGAGTCCCATTAAAAATATTGGGACTCGAGTCAGAAGGGGGACTCAGTCCGACTCACGAGTCGAGTCCTGGAGTCCGAGTCCCCATCCCTGGTGGTAGGCAGTGGAATTTGGGACTCTGCATAACAAAGTGAGAAGCTGTGATGGCTTAAGGGTTTTCAGGGTGGTCCCAGCATTTTCAGGGCAGTTGGAGACTATGCAATATGGTCATATACACCGGTATGCTGGTGGTAAATCAGCTTTTGGTAAATCAAGGGGCTTCTCCCCTCTGGAGAAGACTACAAATCCCATTTTTCCTGTAGGAGATGATGGTTCTCATTTTTTCCAGTAGGATGATTTTTTCCCCCTGTAGGAGACCATCATTTCCTTCTGCGATCAAGGATCTTCTTGTCCACTCTGGAAAAGATTACAAGTCCTATGTTTCCTATAAATCATAGTTCTGAGCATGTTCAGAACCATAATGTCTTGCCAGTACCTGGCATGCCTGCCTGTCTGCATCTCTGTGTGGCAACCAAGGACTCCTTCCCAACGGGGTTCCCTGCTCCCACAAATGGACATATGCTTTGAAGATTTTTCCTTGTTAAGGGAAATACCGTCTGGATTTTGCTGGATGCTCACAAAGCAAAACTGTTTTCTGAGGTGATCAAAGAGACATTTGCCCACCCCTATAAAAATCTACAGTGCAACAATGTACATGAAGCCTTCTAATAGTTGTCCAAAGGATGGGTTGGAGAGAGTAGATTCCCCCCCCAAAAAAACCCCCACCTTTGGGCAAATTTTCAAGATTGTTATCTTAACACAAAGTTGCTTGCAAAAATCCAAAAGTGTATTTTAATTGGAATTTATTACACACTAGCCATCAGAGAAGCTATTGGATTAAAAAAAAAAAAAGCAACAAAGAAAACAAAAAACAAGGGACACAATCCAGCCAGAATTACACACTTTAAATCTCATTGATTTCATTTGGAGAATTAGATTCAAATGCTTAAGCATTTTTAACTTCCATTGATTTAAGTTTGCCTGGATTATATCCAAGGTAAGAATTTAGTGAGGGTCTCAGCCAATGTTCTTTCTGAGTCCTGCTACCCATGATCTTTTAATTGAAGATGCTAGGGACTGAGCTTTGGACCTTTTACCCATAAACAACATGCTTTACCTCCAGGTTTTGGCCCCTCCACAATTTTGAATTGAACAAAGAGTGATGTGGCTGAAATATTAGTTGGATTCATTGCCTGAATCTTGTCTAATGGAACGAAGAGCTCTTTAGGGTTTGACCCTCACACAGCGGAAGAGATTTTGGCAGACTTTGCTGGGCCCTTGTGAACTTCAGCTACTTACCATGTACTTTTGTTTCAGCTTTCACATGGATGTCAAAGGCTAAACTGCATACGATAAGGGAGAATGCAGGCAAAGCTGTTGCTGATCAAAGGAGTTAAAGTGCCCTTTGCCTCTGTTTCATAGGGATGTTGGGAGAATTTCTTTTGGTCCACCTTTTTTAAACAAACCAACCTAATTCACAATTCCCAGGCTAATACATGGTTTGGGATGGAGTTATCTTTCCAACTGTGGGCATCTCATTAAAAAAAATGCGTATTTTGGGAGGAAAAGCATACAAAAATGCATATTTTAGGGCCTAAAATAAATTGTATAAAATTTGCATTTAAATTGTATGCATTTCCCCCTAAAATCTAAAGGAAAATGTGTACAATTTAAATGCAAATTTTCATCCTTTTTCCTTTCTTTCAGAAAACAGGACAAACTTATGACTGAGCACATGACTGAACACAGGCAAAACTGACACAGGCCAGAAATAGACTGATATCTCCATCCTTAACTGAGATGCACCAATAAGGGATCCATGAGGTCAGGGGCTATGCTAGGGAAAAAAGGAGAAGATCCTGCACTTGAATTGAGCCTTTAAGACAGGGTTGTCAAGTCTCTTTCATCCCTGAATTCAATTTCAGAGAATCTCTTGGGGGCTGCATTCCAGTGCTGGGTGGGCCAGATTTGGCCCACCGGCCTGCAATTCAACACCCCTGACCTAAGATGCCTGTTACCTATGGCCAATGTTGGATCTGGCCATCTGTTTCAAAACTGAACGTATGCTGAATCAATGTGATGAAAAGATTTTAAACTCTCTTCCAAGATTCCATTATTATCAAGGCCATTATTTTGTATTGTTATTTGGTTCTTTTTGGATATGCTCTGCTGAAGAGTTTATTCTGTAGCAGACTCGCTTCCTGAAACAATAATGAAAACTCACCATTATATTTGCGCTATTAAACTTATTCTGCTTTTATGACATTTAACTCCGGCATTCAGTTCCATTTCAATATGTGAGTTGTACTTCACCTTCTGACAAATAATGAGCAATGCCAACAACGGATTTAGTTGACAATCCTGAGGGAGTAGTCATTGTATGTTCCAATGTAGCCAAGGCGTACCTCAGAACAATAATGAGCAATTTACATCAGGACTTCATTTCTGTTGCAACAGTTATGGTTGATACTTTGCTTGAAAAAATGTCAAATTTAATGGAGGATGCATGACACAACTCTCTCTCTCCCCCCCCCCCTCTCTCAGATGTCATGGGGAAAGAATTTTAAAACTCACCTTAAGGCGTTGAAGCCATTTTCCACCTTAGTGCAAAAGGGGAATCATTTAACACCAAGAAATTAATGGAATTCAATGCCTGACCCCGTGTGAGATGAAATGACACATTTAAAAATACAGCACAGACCTTCTACAGATAGTTACTTTTGAAGAGCAAAAAATGGCCTTGATAATATCTGATTCCCTTGCCTGGCTTAACTGTTGAATGAAATGTTAATTTCCCTTCAACAGGTACATAATCTGAAGATATATTCAGAAGGATAAGGAAATTATGGTAGTACCACATATATATTATTGACCACAAAGGATGTTCATGACATGTTTAAGGCTGAAATCCTAAGCAGTTACTATGGAGTAAGTCTAATTGAACCCAGTTAGCTGAGGGCTACCCTGCATATTGATTTATACTTCTTAAGCAAATACAACACATATCTAGAAAAAAATAAATAGTTGCTTCATTTCTGACAAAAATCTCAGGACAAAGCAAAAGGGAAAACACACACACACCATGAAAAATACACTTTTTTAAAGAACCTATGGTTGTTAGTTGATGACATTTGATGGGAACCAGACCAAAAAATATTCTGTTCCAGAGTGAGGCCTGCAGGGGATATCTGGTGAGGTCCAGGCAGGGGAACAGGACCACGGACAGTTCATTTTGGAACAGGAGAGATTCAGGTAAGATACAGACAGAGCACACCAAGCACAGCAGAGATCTGGAGCCAGTTGAGGGTTTAATTCAGGGGTGGGGAACATGTAGCCCTCTAGATATGCAACTCCCATTAGCCCTAGCCAGCATAGCCAATGGCGAGGGATCATGGAAGTTGCAGCCCAGCAACATCTGAAAGGTGACATGTTCCCTATCCCTGGTTAAGTAGTTGTGCTGTCAGGTTTGATTTCTAGCTTCTTTGCCCGCTCTGAGGAAACTGTTAGTGGTGGGCTTGTCTTATACCTCAAGCATTAGTGGGGTTGGGGGTGGGGGTTTCCTACTGGTGTGGAGACTAAAGGGGCCCTCTTGCACTGCCAAGACACTGAGGAGGAGTTCCCAGAGTCAAGAAGAGGAAACCAGGGCCACCTCCTCAGGTGAGATTGTCACAAGCTTCTGGGGCTCTTCTCCTGTAGAAATCCCTGGCAGCTTGGTGCATTATGGGAATTTGTCTGGGGCTAATCTTCCCCTATCATCTGTATTTTCAGATAATAAAAAAATAGATGATAAAAACAAGCCTAACAAGACCCCAAGAGATAATAGAGTGCCTGACTGCCAGACTATGACACTTACATCTTAAGTAGCCTGGAAAAACAGCTTTTTAGGGACATATTCTGTACAAACCTAAGAAGAGTGGAGATGTTTTTGGTGGGTTGTTGTTGCTGTTTACTGCTGGAATTTTATTGACATTCCTGTGGCTGTTTTCAATATAAATTGTTTCATTTGGTCAACTGCATTTGCGTTTGAAATTGTATTTGTTCTACAACATTGATTGATAACTGTGGCTTATTGTCTTACTTGTGTTGTATAGGGATACTTGGGGAATTTGATCTTTGTGAATTCCAATATGAATGGAGCTGATCTGCACTTCCCAGACAAGTGTGTAGATCAGAATGCAGTTATCCTTCAGATTTTAGGGTTCTCTGAATTTTGCAATGCAGTTTTCAGCTCAAATAAAGGTACCAAAATACATTTAAAATCTAGGGATGTGTGCGGAGCTCAATTGGGGGGGTGGGGGTGGAAGTCCGGCGAACTCGCTGGGCTCAACCCCCCAAGATCTGCTCGGCCTACCTGCTTCCTTGATTTGCTTTCTCGCAAGCCGAGCCAGAGAAGCAACTTCCGGGTTTTACGTAGAAAATGATGTAAGACACGTTAAAAACAGACATGACTTGCGCAAGTTACGCAAATCGCGGCCGCTTTTAACATATCTTATGGCATCTTCTATGTAAAAAGTGTACTGCTAGGAACCCAGAAGTTTGGCGAGTGCCTTGACTGGCGCTCACTTTCAGCCTGGCAGGCACAGCAGCAGTGCTCGTCGAGCGCTCAGCAAGTCAGGTGGTGGTCAGATCACCCATCCCTAAAATTTACATCTCATGTGCATATTTTGTGAGAAAATACATTCGGAATAATATATTTACATTTGTATTTAAATATGTATTTTTGTGTGGGGTTGTTTCCCCCCCCTCCCAGATGCAGATTTATTCATTCATTCATTTAGTTTGTACCCTGCCTTTCTACCAAGAAATTGGCATTCAAGGCATCTTACAGTCATAGGAAGTAAAAATACAAAAATTATTAAAATAGTAATAAAACAAATAGATTAGAAACACAATTAAAAGCATAACATTAACAGAATAAAAACAGCACCCAACCCAACTAGGGATGTTACCTTTCGCTTGCGCGGGCGCAAGTGGGACCGAACTCAGTTCGGCTCGCGCTTGCGCGAGGCTCGTGCGGGCCTATGGGCCTACCTTTTCCTGCGCCGGTCCCGTTACGTCACATCCAGCCCCGGAAGTGACGCGACGGGACCCTGTGCAGGCACGCTGGACCCCCGCGCATCGTATTGCACCTGCGCAGGGTCCCCGTCGCATCACTTCCGGGGCCAGATGTGACGCGATGGGACCAGCGCCAGCAGCTCCAGCGGCACGGAGAACTGTTCCGCGCCACTCAGAAGATTGAGGCGGGGGCTGCCCCTGCGGAGAGGCGAGCTGCGGAGAGCCGTGAGCCCCCCCAAAGTTCGTGTATCACCCCTATACCCAACAGCTTACATGCCAAAGCTCTGCTTGAACAATATCATCTTTGTCTGATGGTGGAAGGACAGCAGAGTGGGAGCCAACCTAGGTTCCCTTAGAAGGGAGTTCCACAACCTTGGAGTAGCAACTGAGAAGGATTAATGTGGAAATGGGACAGAAGGCACTTGCAAAAGTGATATGGACTGGAATTAGACTGATCCATCCCTAATAGGGATGTGTGAATCAGCAGAACTTGAGCTTGCCGAAGTTCTCCAAATTTCATCTCAAAGCTTGTTCCAATTTGAGTCCCTATCAGATAGCTAGCTTGGTTTTTTTCTTTTCGCACGAAAATTAGTGATGTGCGTGGAGCTCCATTGGCGGGTGGAAGTCCAGTGAACTCGCCAGGCTCAACCCCTCGAGCTCCACTCGCAAGAACACAACCTGAGCCAGGGAAGTGACTTCCGGGTTCCAGCGCTACATTGTTTACATACAAAATGGTGTAAAATACATTAAAAATGGCCACGATTTGCATAACTTGAGCAAATCGCGGCCATTTTAAACATATCGTAAGCCATTTTCTATGTAAACAACATAGTGCCGGGGACCCGGAAGTCTGGCGAATGCCTCAGCTGTTGAAAATCCATCCATATTTCAGTGCATATTTTTCCAAATGTACACATTCATCGTGTGCATTTTTTACTTGTACACATTCTTCTCCCACTGATTAGATTGTATTTGGAGGCATTTTTCAAAAGAACGCATTTCTTCATGTGCATTTTTAAAATGTACGCATGCTGTTGAATGCATTTCTTTTGGCCCACAAATCATATTGCAGGCTCGGAAATGTACGGACTTCAACTGCAAATTGCATCCAAGTCCGTCTTCGGTCCAGAAGGTGCAAACTGGGTAAACTCCTGGTCAAAAATGTACTGAAATGGATTTTTCATACATCCTTAGTTATACATCACCTGAAGTACTCTGCTGCTGGCAGAGAAAGTGGTAGACACATTTCAAAACAAACACAGGCATGTACACATACAAACATGACGGAGTACTGAAAATCAGTGTGGCATAGTAGCCCAAAGTGTGAGCGGTTAAATTCCAAGTTCAATGTTATCCCCTCAGCTGTGAACTCAGACAAGCAATAAGAACTGGTAGTAGGTCCTGACAGGGATACTCATAAAAAGGATGAATGCAGATGGTTCAGTGGGGTCCAGAGAAGCATCATGATTTAGGCATGATACATGTGCAGATGTGTTGGCTACTTCCATGCACATCCCCCTTGCTGGATCATGATGCCTATTTTTAACACAATCGTAAACAAGCTAGAGGTAACAGCTAAGTACTTAGGATTTTCAAATCCCAGAAGTGGCCATCCATCCTGCAATGAAAACTTTTACAGCCACATAATTAGAAACCATGCTCCATTGCCATGTACTACTTTGTCTCTCATTTCTGTGGGCATTTAATCTTACATGTGGAAAGAAAACACCATGAGGCAGCACTAAAGAAACAAGCAGCTACATATAATATATTAAATGACAAATTAATTAATATCCTTAATCAAAATTCCCCAAGGACCAATGAGTTGAGTCATCTATATTTGTAATAAGCCAGGGCAAGAACCATATAATACAGACACCATTATATCCTTGCATTAGATTTTAAATTGAAGGAACAACCTTTGTCCTGCTGTATTGAGGGCTAAACTGCACATTACGTGCAATCATATACAGCTGCCCATGAAAAGGTATGTTACACCAAATTACTAAAAGAAAATAAATTCCAATTAATGTGGGGATTTTTTCCCATGAATTACAGGGTAATATGATCCCCCACAAAAGCAGGGCAGGCCAGCAAAGAGATGTGCATTATACAACCCTTTTATTTATTTATTTTAAAAAAATTTCCCTATGTAACTATTTATTTATCCAATTTTTGCTTAGCAATTTTACGTATACACAAGAAACCTTTACTCTTTAAATACAGGATGGTGTGAAGAAGGGAGGGGTAGCCTAGAAGGGAGGGAATGGGAGCCGGAAGGCAGGAGGGGAAAGGTTTACTGCAGGGGACAGAATCTCAGGCCTGAGGCCAAATCCAGCCATCTAGGGGTCCTAATTTGGCCCCCTGGGGTTCCCCAGACAGCCATCCCCTCCTTCCCCTGGCACCACTCCCTTCCGCCCAACCACCAATCAAATGGTGGTTTCCTGGCTTTTGTGCATTTCCCCCCATCCTAAAAGGCTGAAATGCCTCTCCTAAGGCCCAGTTACTGGCAGAGCTTCAGGCTAAAATATGCTGGTATCGTGACCACACCCCTTTTGCTTTCAACTCCACCCACCACTGGAATGCAGCCCTCAAAAGAGTCTCTAAAATGGAATTCAGTGCTCGGGCTGAAAGAAGTACTACACCACAGGTTTACTTTTTGTATTTTTTTGGGAAATGGAGGGGAAAAACCCTCCTACTAAACTGTTAATAACAAAATATGAATATCAGATAAAATAAATAGCAGCTGCAGGAGGTTGCATGGCTGGAGATAGTACCACTTCCCTCAGTTTACCCTTTTTCCATTCAAAATTACCGACCCCACCAATTTATTTATTTATTTATTTAATACATGTTTATACCGCCCAATAGTTGAAGCTCTCTGGGCGGTTTACAACAGTTAAAACCATAAAATACAATATAATATACCTATAAAATTTAAAACTACAGATTAAAACAAACAGCAAAGCTAGCAGCTGTTCAAATTACAGTAACAAAGTTAAAAACTACCAGATAAAAATGATTAAGATGATTAAAATGATTAAAATGCCTGGGAGAATAAAAAGGTCTTCACCTGGCGTCGGAAAGAGTACAATGTGGGTGCCAGGCGAGCCTCTTTGGGGAGCTCATTCCACAACCAGGGTGCCACAGCAGAAAAGGCCCTCCTCCTGGTAGCCACCTGCCTCACTTCCTTTGGCAGGGGCTCTCGGAGAAGGACCGCTGATGAAGATCTTAGTGTCCGGGAAGGTACATATGGGAGGAGATGATCCTTCAGATACCCTGGCCCCAAGCCATTTAGGGCTTTGAATGTTAATACCAGCACTTTGAATTGGGCCCGGAAACATACTGGCAGCCAGTGCAGATGAGAAAGCACTGGCATAATATGTTCATGTCGGCCAGTCCCCGTTAATAATCTTGCTGCCCTATTTTGGATCAGCTGAAGTTTCCAGACTGTTTTCAAAGGCAGCCCCACGTATAACGCATTGCAGTAATCCAAATGAGAGGTTACCAGAGCATGGATAAGGACATAGTTGGTATATCAGCCTAAGCTGATAAAGGGTGCTCCGTGCCACCGAGTTCACCTGTGCCTCGAGTGACAGTTGTGGATCCAAGAGCACCCTCAAACTATGAACCTGATCCTTCAGGGGGAGTCCAACCCCATCCAGAACTGGTTGAATATCAATTAGCTGGGCAGACAAACGACCCACTAACAGTACCTCCGTCTTATCTGGATTGAGTCTCAGTTTATTAGCCCTCATCCAGTCCATTACCATGCCCAGGCACTGATTCAGAACAGCCACTGCCTCACCTGGATTAGATGAAAAGGAGAGATAGAGCTGGGTGTCATCTGCATATTGATGACACTTCAGCCCACACCTCCGGATAACCTCTCCTAGTGGTTTCTTGTAGATGTTAAACAGCATGGGGGATAAAATAGAGCCCTGTGGCACCCCATGGCATAACTGCCAAGGGACAGAGCAGTAATCCCCCAGCACCACCTTCTGGAATCGGCCGCCCAAGTGGGATCGGAACCACTGGAGTGCAGTGCCTCCAACTCCCAACCCAGACAACCTATCCAAAATTATACCATGGCCGATGGTATCGAAAGCCGCTTAGAGGTCCAAGAGAATCAACAGGGTCGCACTCCCCCTGTCCCTCTCCCGGCAGAGGTAATCCCACAGGGCAACCAAGGCAGTTTCCGTTCCAAAACCAGGCCTGAATCCAGATTGAAATGGATCTAGATACAGTAATACCTAGGATTGCAAGTAACTTGGTTTGAGAGCGTTTTGCAAGACAAGCAAATTTTTAAATATTTATTTATTTATTTTTTACTTGATATACAAGCAACGTCTTGCAATACAAGTACTGTAGTATGGCTCAAATTAAAAATCTCTGTACAATTTTTTTGGGGGGGATTTCGTTTTGATATAAGAGTTTTTTGGATTACAAGCACGTTTCCTGAACGAATTATGCTCTCAATCCAAGGCATGACTGTAGTCTGTTTCATCCAAGAGTGCCTGGAGTTGACCAGCAACCACCCGCTCAAGCACCTTACCCAGGAATGGGATATTAGCTACCGGCCTGTAGTTATTAACATCATCCGGGTCCAGGTTAGGCTTTTTGAGAAGTGGCCTACTTACTGCTTCTTTCAAAGAGGCCGGCACCACTCCCTCTCTCAAGGAGGCATTTACAACCTCCTGGACCCAGCCGACTATCCCTTCCTTATTTGATGTAATAAGCCATGACGGGCAAGGGTCAAGCACACAGGTGGTCGACCGGACTTGGCCAAGCGCCTTGTCCGCATCCTCGGGCCTCAATAACTGAAATTCATCCAATAAAAGCTGCTTTTCATCCTTGCTGGAGAAGTCATACTAGAGATGAGGATGCTAAGAGGGTGTTAAGTTGCTCAGAGGTCATCTTGAGCAGATGTAATCATTACCATACATGGAAAAGCTACCCCCAATCATCATAACTCAAAGCTGCACTCCTGATGGAGCATATAAGCCTGCAATTAGTTGTACACTGAAGCATCATGTCTGAAAGGCATAATATAAATGATGAATAAAGTTTCACTCTTCTGGTGTTAAAATTAGAGGCCGCCTTTAAAATTTCATAAAGGACAAGGCATGCAGCAGCCTCTGTAGATTAACTCCAATTGAAATTTTACTAGATAGCTATTACTAGATAGCTATTGACAGCTTTGGATGGATGAGTACTACTTGATTTCTCTTTTTAAAAGGCAGCAGTTTATTCATTCTGATGAACACTCAAAGGTTGGTAACAAATGCCCATTATTCCATTCTTTGTCCTCTGCTTTCCACATTTAGAAGAGACAGGCAAAGTGCCTGATATTCTCAACTTCTTTGTGAATTCAAGGACAACAGGGGATGGTTGCATTCGTTCGAAATGCTAGGGAGAAAGCAGGTCAAAGTCAAAAGGTATAGTCAAAAGGACCGCCTGTTGCACTTCCCCAACATTTCCTTGCTGAAAAAAGGAACACTGCTCCGCAGGAAAGAGAGTAGTTCCTGATAGTAACGCCGAGGGATGTCGCAGAATGGATCTGCAATGGATTCAAATGGGTTTGGCTTCTATGAATCTGACCTGTGGATCCTGCAGCAGACTGGCTTTTTCCGGACCGAGTCACACAGATTCCGCTGACTAGCAGACCATTTTTTTCCCACTTTCGATGGAGACTTCTGCTAGTTTGCAGTAGCACAACCATGAATTAGTGCAAGTAGAACAAAATTCTAGTAAAATAGATAAACAGATCTAATTCCATCAGCGAGCGGATGACGGAATAAAAGATGCCCGACAATCTGAGAAAGAGATGGAATGGATTTAGCAAAATCCCTGCATCTCTAGTAACACTAAGAGCAAGCCTGCATCTTGCCACTGGGCCATTACAGAGTTACGCCGAGCACATGCAAGTCGTAGGGATGTATGAGAAAAATTAGTTCCGTTTCACTTTTGACCAGGACTTACGCAGCTCACACGTTCTGAATTGAACATGGACCCAGTCACAATCTGTGTTCAAAGCCCATACCTTCCTAAGCTAGCAATGTGATTCGTGGACACCCTCCCCCCCCTGAAAAAATGTATTTAGCGGCTGGTGTATATTTGAAAAGTGCACATGAAAAAATGCATACTTTTGAAAATTGGGCACGAATACATTTTAATCAATGGGAGAAGAATGTGTGGGGTGGGTTAGGATTTTTAAGTTTTGTACTGTTTTTAATAGTGTTTTATACTCTGTGTGTGTGTGTGTGTGTGTGTGTGTGTCCCCTTTTGTATTTTATTGGACTGTACATCGCTCAGAGTGGCCGGATGTCTGGCCAGATGGGCAATTCATAAATATAATAAATAAATAAATAAATTTCAAATATGCGCACAATTGATGCATTCAGTTGGAAGAATACACACAGAAATACGCACGGATTTTCATGCAAAAAGAAAGGGGGGAAACACTTGCAATCTGATACGGACAATTAGTGGTGTCCACAATCCTTTTGGGGGGGCCGCCTCACCGCCGCCTCGACTCTCCGCGGCAGTGCCCCCCCGCCTCGATCTTCTGAGCAGCGCGGAGCAGTTCTCCGCGCCACTCGAGCCACCCACGACGGGACCCTGTGCAGGCACAGTACGTGGCATGGGGGTACAGCGCGCCTGCGCAGGGTCCCATCGCATCATTTCCGGTGTTGGAAATGACGCGATGGGACCGGCGTGGACGGCTCGCCGTGGAGAGGCGAGCCGCCAATGGAACCAGGTAGGCTCGTACGAGCCTCGTGTGGGCGTGAGCGGGCCGATATCGGCCTGCTACGCCACACGAGGCGAGATGGGACATCTCTAACGGACATGAGTTGGAACAAGCTTCAAGATGGCCTGTGGCTTACGCTGGCTCAGCTTGTCTGAGCGTGGAAAGCTAAGCAGGGTCAAGCCTGGTTATTACTTGGATGGGAGACCCCTCCTCTAGTTTCCTGCATTGAGCAGGGGGTTGGACTCGATAGCCTTGTAGGCTCCTTCCAACTCTATGATCTATGAAATCTATGAGCAGGGGAAAGGTAATGTGAAGATGGGGACTGCAGAAGAGGGTGAGTGTAGGGATGCGTGCCAAATTCGCTATTGGCTATACTGGCTACAGATCTTGGGATTTGTAAGACAAAACATCTGGAGGGCTACAAGTTGCCTATCTCTGGACCCAATGGTAGGGCCAGTCCTGAACCATTCGTAGGGATGTATGAGAAATGAGTTTCAGTTTGTTTTTGATTAGGATTTACCGAGGGGAGGCTGGTGACTCCTATGTCAGTGGGGCTCCTTATCCATTGCAGCTTTTTGTTTGAGCTTTATAGGAGCTATGCATGGTGCTGAACTCCATACCCAAAATAGGTTCACCACCATGGAGCACCATGGATAGCTCCTATAAAGTTCAAAATAAAAGATGCAATGGATAAGGAGCCCCACTGACTTAGGAGTCACCAGCCTCCCCCAGATTTACCCAGTTCTCACCTTTCAGACCAAACAAAGACTTGGACACAATCTGCAGTAGAAGTCTGTACCTTTCTGAGCTTACAATGTGATTGACAGACACCCACCCAAAAAAATGTGTTTGACAGCATGCATACATTTGAAAAATGCACATGAAAAATGTGTACTTTTGAAAAATGCCCACAAATTCACTCTAATCAATATATATATATATATATATATATATATGTACTGAAATACAAATGTATTTTCATGTGAAAAGAAAGAACGAAAACTCACAACTGAGAGTCTGAGACAGACTTGAGCTGGAATGAGTTTAGAGATGCAAGATGGAGAACTTCGGTGAGCTTGGGTTTTGCTGATTCACACATCCCTAAGTCGAGCAAGGGAGTCTATTCCACAAGTCTATTCCAACTAGAGGTGCTCACGTACCTTTGGGGGGGTGGCGTCTCACCGCCGCCTCGTCTTTCTGTGGCGGCGGGGCCCCCGTCTCTATTTTCTGAGCGGCATGGAGCATTTCTCCGCGCTGCTCAAGCCCGCCACACCAGCTGCGCTGGTCCTGGAAGTGACGTGATGGGACCCTGCAGCAGGCGCGCTGGGCCAAAATACACAGCGCACGGGGCCAGCATGCCTGCGCAGGGTGCTGTCGCGTCACTTCCGGCCAGCTGGAAGTGACGTTACAGGACCAGCGTGGGCGGCACGGGCGGCTCGCTGCGGAGAGACGAGCCGCGCCGGGACCCAGTAAGGCCCCACAAGCCTCCTGTGGGCATGAGCGGGGCCGATTTCAGCCCACTACACCCGCCTGGAGGCCGAGCGGTACACCCCTAATACCAACCCACAGTTGGGTTCCCTTGCTGCTCAGTATAGACTGAGTACACACTGAAATGCATTTTCCATATCTTGCCAGCTTAAGAAAGCCAGTGTGGCATAGTGGTGAGAGTGTTGGACTGGGACTCGGGAGATCTGGGTTCTAGTCCCCGCTCGGCCATGAAACCCACTGGGTGACTTTGGGCCAGTCACAGACTCTCAGCCTAACCTACCTCACAGGGTTGTTGTGAGGATAAAATGGAGAGGAGGAGGAGGATTATGTAAGTGTTGAGAAAGCCTGACACGAGTCTACACACACACACACACAGACACACAGTCTCCGCCCAAGGGAAGGGGGCGAGGAGGGGGGATGGAGTTACAGGGGAAGCAGCCAGACAGACCGGCATCCCCAACAATGGAGAGTCTCGGTGGAATTCCACAAAACCCAAGGAAGGACCATCAAGAACCATCAAACTATCAGGGCAGTCTCAAAGAGCTGTAAAGTACCCAGTACGTCACCTTCTTCCCGGGCAGGAATAAGCCCACCTGATACGAAGGGGCAGGCATAAGCCCCCACCTGACCTGGAGGGTGGGGAGAGCGGGAACTCAGGGGTAGAAAACCCCTCTCCCTTCCGGTAAAGGGTTGTTGGGAACACAGGGTGCTTCGGAACCAGATTCATCCTCCAAGCGGTGGCTGGAGTAAGCTGTTCCCATCCCCGGATCGGCCGACCCGGAGCCAGGCTGACATTGACTAGCGTAAAGTCTTTAGTCTAAGGTAACTGACTAATCCCAATGCGCTAGCCTGGGAGCCTGTTTCATTGATAAACACAGAGGTCACCTGAGGTTGTGTTGACATTATAGTATTCCTAGAAAGCTGTTAGTTCCGCTCCGTATATTGTGTAAATAAATAAAGCCTTATTTGGTCATTTAAAGGGCTCTAGTTTCCTCTTGTGTGTGCGAGCCTCCTAGGCGGTTTCCTGTGCTTGTACGGGCTGTAACTCAGTGCCGGTTAACCCGTTAAGCGCCGAACTCACGCAAAGGATCCAGGTGTTGATCCTTCACAGTAAGTCACCTTGGGTTCCTTTCAGGAAAAAAGGTGGGGTATAAATATAATAAATAAATAAATAAGAAAGCAGAGGTAGATGTACAGTAGGCGTCTAAAAGGAAGAGAGGTGGACTCCACACAAGCATTCATGGAGGGATTTTCCAGGCATAATAGGCAACAAGCGTAAGAGGACAGACTCGTCTGAGGGAGAACGAGAGCTGTGGGGAGCTGTAGATGCTCACACTGGAGGAGCACAGGTCATTGGCAATCCCTCAATTGCTGCCACCATTTTTAAGAGGTTGGAGTGGAGAATGCTGCTTTCTTTTTCTCTCTGTCATCTGCACCAACATCATTCAGCTTAATCAAATGGTTTCTCTCCCTTAACAAAAAAAGAATCAACCTGAAACCACAAGGAACTTCTCAAAGTCGTCTCCAACCACAATAATCCCACCCGTTCAGTATCAGAAGTGTCGTAGCTAACTTTTTGCAGCAGAAGTAATTTCTCTTATCCCTGATGATCTCTCAGATATCAGCAGGCTCTTTTGGACACATCAAGTTAGCAGTCAGATTGGCACTTGGGGAGACTGTCATTAAAACAACCCCTTTAATTGTGCAGCCTCAATGTGGCAGTGTGACTTCAGTGAAGAATCATGCCAAGCAAAGGTCTGCAAACCATTCTTATCTCATTGTCTTCTTCCCCCCGCCCCGCCCCCCACGATCTGATACTTTGCATCAATACATTTGCTAGCATGAGTAAGAATTCCCCATCCTCACAACAACACTTCCCGGATAAAAATCTCTACTGAAATTTAGGGCAGAAGAAAATACATTCTTGTGGTGATTGAGGCCTACTTCTCACAAACAGCAGGAAGGATGATACATAGGCATGCAAGGAATTCGTTTGATCCATTCCAGGTCTATTTCGCAGATTGTCAGGCATCTTTTGTTCCATTTCCCACTCATTGATAGCATCGGACCCCCCCCCCCTTCAGAAAAGTATGCAAAAGCATCTGCAGCGATTTATGTAACTTTCGCGAGCAGCACATGACAATTTGCGTATTTTTCTTAGCTCAGCATACAATCAGTGAACAGAGCACATGCAAAAAAGAGTGCTACACAGCAGAGGCTGAAGAGAGAATCAGAGATGTATAAAACATGCATGTGTGTTTAAAATGGCATATATATTCGTGTATTTTCCAGTAACGTCTGTACAACTAAATTCACATAAAATTCAAGAGAGAAAGAAAGAAAGAAAGAAAGAAAGAAAGAAAGAGATAAATGCCTGCAAGTCCATGGAACCTGCACAACTCAAAAGATGCTAGTCCACGGCAGAATCAATGGGTTGGATTCATAGAAATCCAAAGTCATTTGAATCCATTTCAGATTTCTCTGACAGACCTATTGATAAACCCAAGCCCAGGGTATAGTTTTAGACCGCCAGTGTCTTTGTGTGTGTCGGGGGGGTGTCATGTGATGAAGGAATCTTCCATGCAACCCCACCCCCCGTACATAGAAGGCTGGCATGTGATAGAGCAGGGTGTTCCAGAGGGAGAAGGCACCGCTTTCGAGATGTTATGTGGCAACATTCTGTTGGTCATGGAACAGCCAGAAAAATACATATGCACAGGCCTGCAGTCTTAGCGTCTAACTTCCGATCAGTATTCAGTATTCTCTCAACAGCACTGTCTTTTGGCTATGTTGCTGAGGATAAAATTTATTTATTTTGTGATACTTATATACTGCTAAAAATGATAAAATCCCTAAGCGGTATATAAATTGACGTTATAAATGCGATCCCTCTGCACTTTGGTTGGGTTATTATACAAGAGCTACATGTTAAAAAGCAGCCTTCCTCAAACTGATGATGCCCACCAGATATGTTGGGCATAATTATGGGCACTCCCATAATTCCCTGCCAGCATGGCCAATAGCTGAAGTGAAATTCAAAGCACATTCAAGAATTCCTCTTTAAGCAAAACATTGGAATACACACACACACATACACACACACACGCACACACGCACACACACACTTTAGGGAGGCCAAAAGAGTTTGGGCTGAGCCATGACTTTTCTTAGGGGAGGCTCATACTATCCTAAGTTGTTTGACTGCAAACGTCAGACTCTATGTCCCTCTGGGCACTGTATATAATGGACAAATTAGTAAATAGTGCATAATATCCTCGACCTGATTACAACCAAATATGCATTTCCGATCCCTATGGGAAGTTCCCCGATATCTCCCCTCTATGTAGGCCGAGGGCATCTGTTGGAATCTCAGTTCAACAAAAGCCCTACGTAATTGCGGGAAAGTCAAAGTCTCCAAGTATTGGGGCCTTGAATGATTAGCCTTAATTTGAGGGTACCAAATAGAGTATCGGGCAGCAATAATGGATGCTCTATCTTGATTGGCATCCTGATCAAAAACCCAATTCCTAAGATCGCGCCAGCTTAGAGATAAAAAATTCTCCATCTGGAGATTATAAACTATAAGCTTGTCCTGACATTTCCGAGCCCATCCCCCTGACTTTAATTGTTCTAACCAACAGAGCTTGGTAAGGTTGTGATCATCAGAGACATTTAGTCTGCGCCAATATCTAAGATAGGCCAGATCAATTCTGGCTGCTATCGAGGGGAGGCCCAGCTCAGCTCTAAGATGGGCTGCCGGTGTCCCAGAGGGAAGTCCCAAGATCTGTCTCATAAATTTATTTTGTAAAGCGTCTAATTCGGATTTAACTCCAATTCCCCAGATCTCAGCCCCGTAAAGCATTTGAGCAATAATCTTTGGCCTATCCTTAGCCAGTTCCCAGGACGATCTCCCCAGGAACTGATAGTCAATCTCTTAGCTGATAAACATCTGCAAATCACACACTTGGTAGCTAAATTTGCCTTGGCAGCTAAGAAGCTCCGATCCAGCTATGCAAATGTACTAAACCTTAAGATTTAGGTATAAATATTATTTTACAAATTTTGCAGGTAATACTGTATGTATTCAGATGTATGTTTTCTTTTGTCCTTGCTGTGCATTGTAAAGGCCTTTGGCTATACACAATAAATGGATTGATGATGATGATGATGATGACTCTATGTCTTTTGGTGTTGTTTCTCTAAAACCCTGATGAGTGTGGGCAGGGAGGGAGGGTGGTTGAGTGACGGACATGTTCACCTTCTAATTCCAGGGCCTGTTTTACCATGAACAAGAATCACTTTGCCTTGCAGGAGGGCAAGGAGGGCACTGTGAGACGGTCATCCTTCAAATGCCACCAGGCTTCAGTAGGGGAAAAAAAGCCCTTAAACTGCTCTTCGATCATCACAACTCTGTGTTCCCTGCCCCTATCCTTATGAATCTTGGCAGGTTTCTTGCCTGGGGACACCTCTAGGCTGTCTGCCATTTTCAGAACAATAGTCCTAAGGATGTATGGATTTTGTTAAATCCATTCTGTCTGTGTTTCAGATTGTCTGGGGGCTTTCGTTCTGTCGTTACTCGTCGACAGAATCAGATTTTTAAGGATGTACAAGAATTTTGTTCTACTTTTGCAAGTGTGCACTTGTGCTAATGCACATTAGTGCAAGTATGAATTTGTGCAAATCCCCCCCCCCAAAGTAAGAAAACCAAACCAAAACAAACGGTTCACAAATCCACGACTCTGAAAAAGCCAGTCCACTACAGAATCCACAGGTTGGATTCATAGAAATCTGAACTCATTTGAATCCGTTGTGGATTTCTCTGACATCCATACATGATACATAAGGAGCATAGAGGGATAAGTAGAGATGTGTGAGGAATCCGAAGGATTTTCATGATTTGGTCCCCTGGATTCCATTTTGTTAGCCCCGTGCTGGTGCTGTCTCACTGTTGTGCGAGTTGAGCCAGATCGTGGATTTCCATCTCTAAGATGGGCTGTGGTCTGCACATAAAAAAAAAAAAACAAACTAAAAAAATTGCGCAAATCACACTATTTGCATTATTCGCACAAATTGGAAGCCAAAAACTATTCAGTTCTAGTGTGACTTGCACAAATTGCACGAGAACTACATAGTTTCCAGCTTCCAATTTGTGCAAATAGCACTAATTGCACTACTATTTGTTGCAAGTTGCGCAAATAGTGCAATTTGCGCTAATTTCCTTAGTGTCTAAAAATTGTGAAAACCATGGCCCATCTTAGAGACAGAATTCCATGAAAAACACCCTGACTTGGCCCAATTCCAATAATCCAATTCTTGGCTAGGGTCCAGTACTTGTGTTGGACAGCATCCAAATCAGTCAGAAAAGAATCAGGCTGTTATGTGAAGCACCAATTTGGGGTCTGAGTCAAATCTGGGAGTCAGTGTACACCTCTAACAGATGGTGCTGACTCCCAGATCTCCCTAATATCTGGGGATCCTATCTTGAAGACTTTGATCTTTGTGAATTCTGATACAAATTTATATGCTCTTCACCTCCCAGACAAATATGCCAACTAGAACTTAGTTATCCACTATCTTTTGTATTTCCCAAATGTTCACATGCAGTCCTCAAATTGCTTTTAGAAATGTGGTTTTAGAGAGAAAATATTTTCAAAAGCTTGTTTAAATGCATATTAAAATGTATAATTAAATGTATATTTAATTGTGAATTATGTGATGTGATATCTTGCAGATTAATGTTGAAATGCGTTGGGACACACCTCTAAGTGAAAGCATGCAAAAATGACATGGACCAGAAATATACTCTTTCGTCTATCCCTACTCCAGTTCTTTCGCTACTGCCAAATGTGATCATGTTATGTCATGCTTTTCTTTTGCTAGTTGTTCCGGGGTGTGTGTGTGTGTGAATCAGCAATGGTGACATGTCCCTGGAACATATAATTAGGCCCTAAGCTCTCAATTAAAATATCCTTGTTTCAAAATATCTTAACAGTTGAACATTATGTTGCAATCATAGCAAAAGAATGTAACCTTCAAGTATGAGGGAAGGAAAGCAAAAGTGTAAAAGCCCTTCTGATTAGTACTAAACCTTTATCAACTGGCAATCATGCAGCCTATTTTAAATGGGAACATAAGAAGAGCCATCCTGGGGCAGTATCCAATGGGGCTGTTGAACAAGCACCCCCTCCCTCTGAGCGGGACCCACCCATTCTGCGAGCGGGACCCACCGCTTGCAAGGCAAGAGATTTTATGCTTCCTATGGGAAGCCCTGAAATTAACGGAAAAGCTCATTTGTGGATCGGATCCTTTTTGCAAGCTCTGCTGACCTACCCCGTTTCAGAAATGAGTGTATCCACTCGTTTCTGGTTGCTCTCGGAAGCGCTAAATCTCCGTTGTGCAAGGCAAGCAGTGGATCTCAGTGCAATGGGATTGGTTGGGGCTGCAACGGAATTGGCAGGGGCACAGCATCCTGTTGGATACTGCCCCTGGATCAGACCACATGCCTATCTAATCCAGCATTCTGTGCCCATAGTGGACAACCAGAAGCAGCAATGAGAATCCCAGAAGCAGGGATGGGGGGGGGGGAACTGTCTATGCACTGTTCTCTACTGTTATAAACCTCCATTATGTGTGTCCCCCCCTTTATTCAGCCTTTGATCGTTGTGGTTGCCCTTTTCTGCATCTTTTCCAGCTCTACAATATCCTTATTGAGGTGCAGTGACCAGTATGGTACACACAGTATTGTACCAAGTGTGCTCACACCACATATTTGTATAAAGGCAATATATGCAGCCTCCTTTAAACATCCAAAGCTGGCTATTGCAGGATTCTACCTGCATTGCCATTCTTCATCTCTCACTTTAAAGGGATTAAAAACAAATTGAGTTTGCACATTTCTCATGCTGCGCAACTTCTAGGTTTCATTTCTACAGTGTCGCTTTACCGATGGGTATAAATGAAACATCAAGACAGCTTTTGACTTATTCAGGGGAACTGTTGGCGCTTCAGGCTTACATGGTTATTATGTTTAATTGTCTTCAAGCCCATGTCTTTACAACATCTTCTGGAGAAAGGAATCCTCAATGCATCCGTGGGGGAAATAACCCAATTCGCTTGGATCACAGCAATGCTCACTTTGAAGACAAACTTATAGGGACCGGGAATCCAACATATTGCCACAACATATCAGGTCAACAGCAGGAGGAGAAATTCATATCAACCCCAAGCATACAATTGAGGAGAGAGACTAAATCTAAGATCTGCAGATAGCAATAACCTACACAGCTCATGTTTAAAATCCACCAGCATAGGGATGTGTGAGAATTTTGTTCGGAGGGTGGAAATCCGGCGGACTAGTTGGCCTCGACCCCCACAAGCTCCGTCCTGTTTACCTCTTCTCTGGCTCGGCTCGCGTTCTCCTCAGTCAAGCCGGGGAAGTGATTTCCAGGGTCCTAGCGGGCCACTGTTTACGTAGAAAATGCCTTAAGATAGGCCTAAAGTGGCCACAATTTGCGTAATTTGCACAAATTGCGGTTGCTTTTGATGAATCCTAAGGCATTTTCTATGTAAACAGCGGCCCGCCGGGAACTCGAAAGTCCGGAGAGTGGCACAGCACATGCCAGCTTTCAGCCTGGCCTGGTGGGCGCAGCAGTGGCGTCTGCTGAGCCAGAGGCAGCTCAGGTCCCGGTGGATCGCCTACCCCTGAAACCTTTTCAGGGGATGGGTGAAAAATTCATATCAGTTCACCTTTGACCAGAATTTATGCAATTTGCAACTCCCAGATCTGAACAGGGACCAAAATGCAATCTGTGGTCTGAAGTCCATACATTGCTGAGCTTGTGATGCAATTCACACAACAAGAAAATGCATTTCAAAAATGCTTACTTTTAAAAGGAATACATTTGAAAAAAATGCATACATTTGAAAAATGTGCACCACTAACGCACTTTAGTCAAATGGAGAGAACTGTGTACATTTTTTAAAATATGCAAAATTTGATGTGTACATTTAGAAAATATGCACAAATTTTCATGTAACCCCCATGCCCAAAGCTCGCAATCTGAAATGGATAGGAGATGGAATGAGCTTAGAGATGAAATTTGGAGAACCTTAACAACCGGTTTGCCGGCCAGATGGGTGATAAATAAATGCAAATAATAAATAAATAATAAATAAATAAACAAGCTTGTCTTTTCCTGAGCTGCATATTCCTAAACCTTTTCCCTTGTATTTTTTATTCATCATTGCCAGTTAGGAATGTATGAGAATTTTGTTCTAGTTCACAAATCACTGAAAAATGCCCCATTCACAATCTCAAATGGGAGAACATTTTCTCTGAAAATATTAGCAAATTCCCAAACTTGCCTTCACGTTCTCAAAATGTGTACTTAAAAAATGCACAACTTTCTCAAAATGCACACATTTTAAATCATCCACACTTTAGACTATGGGGAATTTTTTTGGAAATTAGGAAATTATTTGCACTACTTTCACATTTGACAGTTGTTCATTTTGCGATATTCTCCCATTTGCACAAAACCAACATGGAGCGCAAATGCAAGTGCAAATTGAGGAGAGATAACCAGCAAGCTGATGTTTGGAGAATCTTGGTGAGTTCAAACATAGCTCGTTCACCCATCCCTACGAGTGGCATGAAGCTACCTGTATACTATATGTTAATCATCTAAGTCCCTCCTCCAAGTGGCTCCTCCAAGGGAGGCATGAAAGATGGCAACAAGGGAAAGGGCCTTCTTGGTGGTGGCCCTCTCATAATGGAATGATCTTCCCAGTGAGGCCTGCCTGGTGCCAACATTGTCATCTTTTCGGCACCAGGTTAAGAGCTTCCTCTACTCTCAGGCATTTGGCAGCATGGTAAGGTTTATAATTAGGTCCTGTGATTTCTTATTGTTTGTTAAAATTGTGTGTGTGTGTGTTTATGTAAATGGTATTTTATATTATGTACACTATTGTATTTTTAGGGGGGGAGAGCTTTGGCTATTGGGTGGTATGAAATGTAATAAATGAAATAAAATGAAATTGCACATAAACTTTATGAGCTCTAGTCTGCATAAGTACCAATGTTATTTGGTTCCCATTCTTCCTGACAGTGCTCCACCTAGTTTTTGCTTGGGGTTACCATTCCACCAGCCATCGTCACCTCCCTCTTCTTCCCAGGTCATGCTACCTATTTGTTCCTTTGTGAATCTTTTTAATAACACACTGCCCTGAAATATATATATATATATATATATATTCTTTATTCTGTAGGGATGGCATCCAATGCTATACTTATGCAAGGGGAATTTCCTGTCCTTCTGCCCACTGCAGCCCCCTCTGCCTCCCCAAAAGGTATCTGAAAGTGAGGATGTTCTCAGGAAAGGCCTGGGATATGGGACAGACTCTGCAGAGGGAGGGGAAACCAAGAAAAAAATGGTGCAGAGGCAGCTTGCAGTGCACAAGTTTTCAATTCCTTTATTGAAAGATTTTTGGAGGGAACAATCCTGTGGCACTTGAACATTGTCTGAGGGGCCATAGGATCGTTCAGATTCCCAGCTCTGAGGTCAGAGACAGTTTTCTGACCTTGGAGCTGGGAATTGGAGCTCCAATCCCCCTTCCCCTGGCAGCCAATGCAGAAAGGACCATGCCAGCTGCTCTCTGAGGTTGGGAAAGTGACCTTGGAGAGGGGTAGAAGGGGGCATTTGTGGAGATGGGGAGGGGAGGAGACTGCAGCAGCCAGGATACGAAGTATTCTGGAGCTGCTCAAGCCTCCTTCCCTCCCATTTTGAAATGCTGTTGCTGGACAGCCCAAAATGGCCCTCTAGTGAAAATGCAGAGCAGGAGGAGCAGCAGGGAGGCAAAGATCGCCTCCACCCACTCCTTCTGTCCTACACTGAATGCCCAAGTTCGGGGGCTTATGGGCATCCTGATAGGATTGCACCCTATGCCTGTATTGTTCTGTAGCTGCCTTTGCCTGATTTGCTCCTCCCACTGCAGCCATCCCTTTCCCATAATACTAGAACCAGGGGCCATCCCATGAAGATGAATGGTGGGAGATTCAGGACAGATAAAAGCAAGTGCTTCTTCACACGGTGCATAGTTAAACTATGGTATTTGCTACCACAAGATGTAGTGAAAGCCACCAAGTTGGATGACTTTAAAGGGGGATTAAAGGAGGGAGGCTCGGAAGGTGGCAATAAGGGGGAGGGCCTTTTCTGTGGTAGCTCCCCAACTGTGGAACAGACTCCCCAGTGAGGCCCGCCTGGTGCCAACTTTACTATCATTTCGGCGCCAGTTTAAGACTGCCCTCTATGCTGAGGCATTTAACAGCTCCAAATAGTACACAGTGTGGTGGTGATGTCACCTTTTTTAACCAGTCTACTTTTTATAATCTTGTCTTAGCTATTTAAATAATTTTAAAATTGTTTTTAAAATGTCTAGTGAATTTTTTTTGATGTTTTTATTGTTTGTATTTTTATATTGTATTTTATTGTGTTTTATATTTGTTGTAAACTGCCCCAAAGAGCTTCAGCTATTGGGAGGTACAGAAATAAGGAGGAGGAGGAGGAGGAGGAGGAGGAGGAGGAGGAGGCGGCGGTGGTGGAGGCGGCGGCTATATGCTACCTTTAGGAACAGAGTCTGTAGGCTTGTGCAATCGAGCCTCGCCGTGCAGAACGAGGCCGAAATTGGCCCCGCTCACGCCCGGCGAGGCCTTGCCTTGTTCTTCGGGGCGGCTCGCCCTCTCCGCAGCTCGCCACCCGCGCGGCCCGTTCCATCCCATCGCATCCCATCGGACCGGAAATGACGCGACGGAACCCTGCGCAGGCGCGCTGGACCCGTGGCGCGTTCTGTGCCTGCGCAGGGTCCCGTCGCATCATTTCCGGTCTCAGAAGTGACGGATGGGGCCTGAGAAGCCCAATCGAGCGGCGCAGAGAACCTCTCCACGACGCTCAGAAAATCGAGTCGGGTCGGCGCCCCCACGGAAGATCGGGTCAGGGGTGCGACCCGGCTTTGGAGACATGCCTAAGAGTCTGTAAACCTCACTTTCTAGGGAACATGAGTAGGAGGGTGTTATTGCACTCATGCCTTGAGTGTGGGCTTCCCATTGGGGCAGCAGCTGGTTGACCACTGTGTGAACAGAGTGCTAGACTAGAGAGACCTTTCATCTGATCAAATGTCTATGGGATTTTCCTCATTTTATCCACACTATCACCCCCTCACATAAGTTGAACAGAGAAAGTGTGTGTGTATGTGTAAATAGCCCAGAGTCACCCAGTTAGTATTGTGGCTGAGGATTTGATCCCAAGTCTCCCTTGGTGAACTCCAATACTCTATCCATCCGTTGGTTTGGATCACTTCTTCAGGAGATATTCATAAAACTAGATCACATCTTTCTGGCATCATCAGCTGTATTCAGGTGATTTAGGTCAGTAGTATAAGCTTTCAATGGATTTGAACAACAGAATAACCTTTTGTATTGGCTCCCTGCAGTGGGCCTGACAGGATCTTGACTGATTCCCAGGAAACGATAAGTCAGCTCCAGGTTTGCTTGCAAAAATACAAGTTTATTGAGCAACTTTCAACATATACGTGCACCCAATAAAGCTGGAAAGGGCCTCAGTGTGGCTGTCAGGCACCGCCCGAAGTCCGAACACCGAAACAAAGCAGACAGTAGCTTCTTATACATTTTTGCTGTTCATGCTATACATCATGACTACTAACTGTTTGAAGCTGACAGTTAAGCAACCTTTAAGTTAATGAGCAGGATGAGTAATGTTGGCACAAGCACTCATGATGGGGCCTGGTATCCATACCTGCTACCAGTTCCCACCATAGCAGGCTACTGAGCGGTGATAAGCATGTGTGTCTCGCTTCGATTCACATGCCCAGAATTCATTAAGGTAGCTTGACCGTCCTTTGACCCATCTCTTGTGCTGGGAACCAAAGCAGCTTCCCAAGAGACATGTATGCAGGGAGAAGGGAGAGATGCAAAGATGCTTTCTAGGCCTCTCTCAGGCCCAAAGTGACTTTTTAAGTGGAAAGTGCAGCTGGGCATATTGCAGTCCACCACAGGCCTGTGGCTCATGCTGGCTCAGCTCGTCTGAGTGTGGAAAGCTAAGCAGGGTCAGGCCTGGTTATTACTTGGATGGGAGACCCCTCCTCTAGTTTTCTGCATTGAGCAGGGGGTTGGACTCGATAGCCTTGTAGGTTCCTTCCAACTCTATGATCTATGAAAGATGCTTTCAGGCTGAACAGTGGTTCTCACAGGCCCAACACCTTTGCATTTCCAATGTAATAACTTGAGAAATGTGAGGGGCGGTGGTGTATTTTGTATGGTTACAGGTAATGGCTTCTTGAAATTCTCCGTCCTAATTGTGGTCAGAGAAATTGGACCATTTTACAAATTTTTTCCAATGGGAGTTGAAATTCTCCAACAGTTTCTCTAGGGAGGGACTTACCATTAGCAGTGGCAACAGCCTGTCCACCATTTTGTATCCTCCACAATGACACATATATACTGCCATTCTGGGGTCTTTTGAGGTGAGGATGGCAGCCCCCATGATAAAATGGTGGAGAATATTCAAAAAAAATCTGAAAGGGGCCTTCCTTTTCTGGAGGAGGGGTGAAGGAAGGAAAATTTCAGACATTTTCTCAGAAAAATGTCTTCTGAGGAAATGCCAGAAATTTCTGGTCATCTTATTATAGCTCTGTATTATTACCCACACAGTCCAGTGGGGGAGGGTGATAGGAGATTAATGCCCAAGCTGAACTGTGGGCTCCTGGCTCATCGCTAATGCTTCTAACTTCTGCCCTACAATAATGCCCACACCGATTATTGCTGCATAGTTTTAAGGCTATGGCCTAGGGCAGTGTTCTCCAACCTACGCTGGCTGGGGCATGCTGGGAGTTGTAGGCCAAAAACATCTGGGGACCCAAGGTTGGAGAATACTGCCCTAGTAGGGCAACGTATATAAATGTCTAAGGAAAATTAAAACAGCCCATTCTGTTTTCATAGATATAATTTCTATTAAGATACATAGGCTGTAAGAAAACACGTTGCCTCCTGAAAGAAAGAAAAATATAATTTCCATCAAAAACTCAGATGAACTACCATATAATTGCATTCATAGCACAACAACAGCTAGCATGGTAATTTTAGGATTAACTGCCTTAATCTGATACCGAAATCAATACCTAAGAAAACATCAACAAGAAAAACCTTCTCCCTAATGAATACAGAAATAAACATCAACATAAAATACAACTAGATGTCGACATGTTTGATTATCCCCCCCCCCACAAAGAAAAACATATCAATGTGAAAGGGAGTGGGGAGGGAATCTAATCTTTTTCTTCTTGTTGAGTATGGAGCTATTTTTTAATGGGAAATGTATGATATTTGTGATCTACATTATTGGAGTACTAGCATCAAAGAGCTTAGGACAGGTTGCTAGTCTCCATCACCTGGAAATAGGAGAGTGCACCCCCTGCCCGCACCCTAAGCAATTTCACTAGTCTTATCAAAACCCTTTTAGTAAGTCAGCCAGTGTGGTGCAGCTGTTAGAGTGCTGGAATTGTACTGGGGAGACAAAGGTTCAAATCCCCGCCTGGCCATGAAGCTCAGTGGGTGGCATTGAACCAGGCACTGTCCCTCAACCTAACTTACTTCACATGGTTGTGGAGAGGATACAATTGGGAGGTGAAAGGGAACAATAGCATATGCCGCTTTTGAGTTCCTTGGAGGAAAGTGGGATGTAAATAACTCTTTTGGATTCCCTTGAAACTCCTGATATGTTTCATCTAAGAAGGAACCCCCACATTCACTTCAAATTTAATCTATTTAACATATATATGAAACTGCTGGGAGAGGTTGCCTGGAGTTTTGGGGTTCAGAGCCACCAGTATGCTCATGACACCCAACTATATCTCCTTTCCATGTAAGTTCATGGAAGCTGCTCTAATTCTAAATCAGTGTCTAGTGTCAGTAATGGACTGGATGAGGGCAAAGAAATTGAAGTTTGAGCCAGACAAGACAGAGAACAGTTCCTGGTTAGTTGAAAGGAGGATCGGAGAACAGGGATTCAACCTGTGTTAGGGGTTGTACTCTCCCTGAAGACTCAGGCTTGCAGTTTGGGTGTACTCTTTGACTCAGCCCTGAATTAGGGATGTGCGCGGAGCTCGATCAGGGAGTGGAAGTGGGGCAAATTCGCTGGCCTTAACCCGCTCGAGCTCCACACGACTTACCTTTCAATGTTTCAGTGTTCTGTGGATAAATATTGCAATTCAGATTTGCATCCAGGTATGCCCTGGCTGGGCATGTAAGCCTGCAACAGGAAGTTCAGGAACGGCAGTGTGATGTAGGAAGTGGGCCAGTGACCTTCTCATCAGTTGCCTCAGGGTGCTCGCTAGGTGAGCTCCTTTACCAATCTGGGTGGCCGCACTACCCACTAAGCTGTGAGCAATTAGTTTAATTAGCCAAATCAAACCCCGCCACCTCATGAGCGAACAGTATGGAGCAGGCAAAAAAGAGAAGACCAACAGCCAGTCAGGGTACATCAAAGAACTCCTACTCAGCCCCATAAAGGGCAACCTGGGAAATCTACACTGCTACTCACGGGGAGACACCGCACCAAAGGTAAGAGGCTGTGTGGATGGAGGGATGGCCTTATAAAAGGTGCAGCCTGCTTCGCCAGGACTGCAACCAGCATGGTCATGTTCAGCCATGCTGTGCCGACATGCTTCATTCCACAAAGAGTGGGAAGAAATGCGGTTCCCAGGGAAGTGATGGAGCAATGCAACTTTTTTGGTGTTCCTCGAAATCTCTAATATTTTCATGGGGAAAATGGAGGGAAAGAGTCCTTGAGAGGGTGTGCGGGTAAAAATATAAAGGGGGGGTGTTTCCACATTTTTTTCTGGGCCTTCACATCTCTACGCCCAGGTGAAGCACTCATAGGATCGCAGCCACAGTTCTCCCTTGCTGGGTCAGAGCACTCCATATTTATTTAGTTATTACTTTTTCCCACCCAATAGCCAAAGCTCTCTGGGTGGTTCACAAAACAAAACTTATACCCATAAAATACAATCACAGAGGAAAGCACGGGGCAGTAACCAATGCTGCCCGTCTGCGAGTGGAACCCACCACTGCTTCCATTCCTCAAGCAGCCAGCCCTGCCGATTTAGCACTTCCGGGGGGGGGACCTAAAATGAGCAGAAACACCTGTTTCTGGAACCGTGCAGCTCTCATAAGGGAGCTCCGCTGATCTGCTTTGTTCCACAACCTGGCCTGGTCCATTGTGCAAGTGGTGGGTGCTGCTTGTGGAATGGAATAGGCAGGGCTGGCCATTGGCAGGCAAGTCACCATTGGATTCTGCCCAAGATATGGAAGCAAGTACTACCAAAATTAATGGGGTTTCCTTCCTTTCAATGGATGTACGATCAAGCTGATATTATTCCATCGTGGAATCAGGACAGTTCCCTCATTCACAGCAGCTTAAATAAATCCAGGTTGTACACCAAACATGTAATTTAAAAATAAATTAAATATGCAAAGTCCCTGAATTGCATTTTTAATGGAGACCTGCACTGTGCTACTGTGTGTGTCGGCAGCTTTAAAAGGAATTTTATTAGTTTGAGGCATCGTAAAAGATTGATGCTGCCAATGACAATGCTAATAAATACTTAATGCTGTCTTTGAAGTGCCATGAGTTCAGCCTTTACCGGTATTATTATCTGACAGAGGGATTATGTGCGAATGCCGAGGGTTACTGTCAGCATTTCCCCCATTGAGATTCTGTACGTGACTGAAGCAGAGGTCTCTGAACATTTTAGGAATCTTGAAATCCAGACAGCAGCTATAGTCCTCTATCGATCGTAGCTCCTCTGTATATTGTAGGACAAGGAGCAAAGGAAGAGCAAATATACCAAACCAAACCAGTGTGGCCGAGCTGACAACATACAGAACTGACTATAGCGTGTCAGACCAAGGATCTACCTAATCTAGCTAGGGATGTGTGAGGAATTTATTTATTTATTATATTATTATATTTAATCCCCGCCTTTCTTCCTGTAAGGAACCCAAGGCGGCTTACACAATCTTCCTCCTCTCCATTTTATCCTCACAACAACCCTGTGAGGTAGGTTAGGCTGAGAGTCCGTGACTGGCCCAAAGTCACCCAGTGAGTTTCATGGCCGAGCGAGAATACAATAGGTAGGTGAAAATCTGACAAATTTTCTTGATTTAGCCCTGTGGATTCTGTTCCGTCAATCCTGCACTGGTGCTGACTTGATCTGGCACAAGTTGAGCCGGCACGTGGACTTGGTTTTTAAAACGGGCCACGATTTGTGTATGTATTGATTTTTTTAAGCCGGGGAAATTTCTACAAAAAACAGACCTCCAATCCACAAATGTGCGCAACTTGCATACATTTGCAAAAATTGCAGAGCGGAGGCCCAAATTTTGCACGAATCTGAAATAAACAATCAGAAAATGCAAGGTGGCCAAGGTGGAGTGTGTGCATACAGTTCCATACTTCTCATGTTGAATGCTAAAACAACAACAACTCAAATCAAACAAGTCGGCCAGCCCTGATTTGTACAAATCACAACTTGTGCAAATTGTGTTAGAGCTATGCAGTTCTCGGCTCCACATTTGCACAAATATTTTGAGCAATTTCACAGAGGCCGACCCCCCCCCCCCCGACTCAGCCTGCTTTTGACCATCAGGATGGAAATGTGTCGAAAGTCCATCGAGCTCAGACATGTCTTCCAGTGTCACGCATCCCTAATCTAATCTTCCCATCTGCCTTCCGGAGTGGCCAACCAGATGCCTTAGGCAGTTCACAAGCAAAGCAGGTTAGAGGAGATTGCCATCCCTTGTTTCTGTGACTCAGAGGTATACCATCTATGGATGTGCAGTTTCCAGTTGACTGGCATGGCTAATAGCCACTGAGAGACCTCTCCTCTATGAGTTGAGCTTGTGAAGGAACGGGGACACCCTAACTCCCAGCGGAGCAGGCAGGGACAAATGGTTGCTTGGACTGAACAGCAACCCAGCAAGGTCGGCTGGCACCACCCCGTATGTCCAACTTAGCCTGAGCCAGGGGACTCTCAGACCTTACAGGGCACCTTTAAGGCTTATGAAACAAAGGCCCAAGCTGGCACCCACTGTTTCAAAGCCTCAAGGCTGAAACCTTAAAGAACCAAAGAACCAAAAGAAAAGCTCTGGACTTAATTGGAATGAAGCACACACATTTAATTATGATAGGTGGTCACTTTATTTACAAAAAGGGAAAGGGAATAACATACAAAAGAACCAGAGCAAGATTTGGAAACAATACTTACAGAGAGAGACAGTGTGGCACAGTGGTGAGAGTGTTGGACTGGGACTCAGGAGATCCGGGTTCTAGTCCCCGCTCGGCCATGAAACTCACTGGGTGACTTTAGGCCAGTCACTGACTCTCAGCCTAACCTACCTCACAGGGTTGTTGTGAGGATAAAATGGAGAGGAGGAGAAGGATTATGTAAGCTGCCTTGGGTTCCTTGCAGGAAAAAAGGTGGAATAGAAATATAATAAATAAATATTTATTTATACAGGGCAAAACAACAAAACCTGAGTATACATACCAATGGCACGGATCTTCAATAGAACAGGACAGCTAGCAATCAGAAAGCCAGCAATACAAGAGACCATGGGATGGCAAAAAAATTAAAATTAAAATAAAAAATCAGATCAAGATAAAGCCATCTCCCCAACCCCATCTCTGCTTTTATACCCAAAAGCCTTTAGCAAATCTGGGGTGATACGTATTAGCCAATCCTGAGCTAGCTAGGATCAATCCGACCAGACTTTCTAGCTGGGGGGGGGGGAAGAAAGTTCCTACCAACTCAGCTGAACTCATTCAGTCCATTTAGCGAGGGTTCTACAGTGGCCTTGAAGCCTGAGACAGTCGAGATAACACACCCAGGTGACCAAACAATAAGTACATGCACGCTCAACCTTACAGAATGGAACTTTACAGGCTGCTAAGAAACAGACACCCCACCCCAAACAGGATTTCTTGACAGGGCTAATATTTTTAAAGCCATCAGACTTACAGGTTATCTCCACATCTTGCAGTAACAAATGCCAGATATGTGCACTGCGTGAAGCAGTACTTCCTTTTGGCAGCCCTGAACCCACTGCCAATGGTCTTGCCTGTGACGGTTTAACTAGAAGCGGCCTCTAAAGCTGCCTGGGTGTCTGAGTGTAAGTAAGCAAAGCCATGATATATAGTTACTTTCTTTCCTCAGCGAGAAAAGCACACGTTGCTTGTTGCTGCAGGGGCAAAGAAGAAGTAGGAGAAAGGAATCAAGTCACAGGACAACAAGGGGGATAAACAAGACAAGCAGCTGTTGATACAACATGCGCTCTATCACCCCCTACTGTCTGGAAGTATGCAGAGTTGTTCCTCTTTTCCAACAGTTTAAACAAACAGACACCAGCTGAACCTCTGTACACATTTTCAAAGTGAAGAGGAAAGATGGAATGCATTGTGATGGAATATCTGGAAGGAAGCTACTTGATCACTGTGATTTACTAGCAATATGAGAGAGAGAGAGAGAGAGAGAGAGAGAGAGAGAGAGAGATTTGTTCACTGACTGTATCTACACCATTCATGATTTTATAGACCTCTTGCATGTCCCCACTTAGATCTCCCCCGCTGTCCCCCCAAAATCCCCAATCACTTTAGCATGGGAAATGTTTCACTCCCTTGGTCATTTTACAGTGCAACCCTAAGCATGTCTACTTAGGTGTAAGAGCCATTGAGTTCAATGGGACTTATTGCCAGATATGTAAGCGTTGTGTTAAAGTCATAAGTTGCCCTAAGAATAAGCAGGTATAATCCCATGAGGTTTCTGAAGTGTCTATTTCTACGGCTGTAGCAATCTGAGAAAGAAGGAAAATTGCTGTGGTTGAACACAGCGGTGCGTGTGGGAAGTTGTAATTAAATCAGATGAGAAAATCAACAATAAAAATCTGCTTGTGAAATTAACAAGGTCTGTAACTGCAAGATAAGCAAGTGAGAGATTTTATTTCATTTTTCACAGATCTTAAAAAAAGAAAAGAAAAGGGAAAAGATCTCCCAGGTAGGCAGCAGATGAAAACATTTTGGGTTGAAAAGGAAAATCTTGAAAGCACTAACTTACCTAGAGATTTAAAGAGCCAGCCTAAAACAGAGTTTAGCTCTCTGAAGAAGGAAAATTTGCCTACAAATGTATCTTTGTACAAATGCATCTTTTACATCCATCATGAAAAATTATTCAAAAAGACATTTGTCCCTCCTGGGAAATTGGTTTGAAATTTTAAGGATGGCACTGACCCCGGCGCTCAACTTGCGGGGCGCTCAGTGAGGGCCCCCGCCTGTGTGAGCCAAGCTGAGACTCCGGCGAGCACCTCAGCGGACCTTCTGGGTCCCAGGCTCCATGCCGTTTATGTAGAAAATTGCACGGTGTATGTTAAAAACGGCTGCAATCTGCATAAATTGCAGCCATTTTTAATTAATAATATGCCATTTTCTACGTAGAAAACGTAGCTCCCGGAACCCGGAAGTAGCTTTCTTCAGCTCAGCTTGCGAGAACACGAGCCGAGCCAGGGAAAGGTAAGTCGAGCAGAGCTCAGGGGGGTGAGCCCGGCAAGTTCTCTGAGCTTCCACC
Source organism: Shinisaurus crocodilurus (assembly GCA_021292165.1). Taxonomy (NCBI): domain Eukaryota; kingdom Metazoa; phylum Chordata; class Lepidosauria; order Squamata; family Shinisauridae; genus Shinisaurus; species Shinisaurus crocodilurus. The sequence goes on from CM037877.1 coordinate 106,423,627, forward strand.
CCCCTTTTGAGCTCCGCACACATCCCTATAAAATGTTCGGCCTTTTTCATGAAAAGGAAAGGAAGGACAGGACAGAGATTTTGTGATATAAGCAAGAGAGGTTTACTTGCAGGAGATTTAACAGGTTTAGGGTGCAATCCTATGACCCTCCAGCCTTGCCCAGGGGGAGCCATAGGATTGGTCGGATGCCCCGCTGCGCTGATGCCCTGGAAATCCCTTCCAAGGTCTCAGTGGGGAGTCCAAGTGTGGAGCACCCTCCCCTGCCACCTTGCAGCCAGAGTGGTTCTTTCTGCACTGGCTGGGAACCAAAGACGGAAGATTGTCTTTGCTTCCAACGTGGAGGGGTGTGTTCCTGGGAGCAGGGAGGGGAGGAGCGAGGCACTGCCACCATCCTCTGAATCCAGGCAGCGCCTCAGCTCCTCCTCCTTACAAGGAGGGGTAAAACATTTAGACAGCCAAAATCGGCTGTCTAAATGTTTTGCAGAGTGAGGGGAGCGCGGAAGCAATCCTACTCACCACGTTCCTCCTGCTGCCTTCAATTGGATGCCTGTAATCCCCTGAGTTTGGAGGGTTACGAGCACCCACATAGGATGGGGCTGTTACAAAGATGAACTGAAATAAAATTCACACCCATCTGCACACCAGGTCATTTGAAGGACCACCTGCATGATCCTGTACATGTGTTGAGATTGGTAACTGAGGCCCCGATCGCTGGCCTGCCTTCAAGGTTGGTTAGATTGGTGGCCACTAGGGACAGGGCCTTTGCTGCAGTGGCCCTTACTTTGTGGAACTCCCTCCCAAGGGAAGTATGGTTGGGCACCTTCAGTCTTAGTCCAGAAAGGCTTTGAAGACCTGTCTGTTCTGAGTGGGTTTAAATTAATGCCATTTTACTGCATATGCTGCTGATCTGCTGCTTTATTACTATGGTTTGTGATCATTATTTCATGTTGGTTTGTTTTAATATCTTAAAATGTTGTTCCTTACCTTTTAAAATTGTGCGCACATATATATATATATATATATATCAAAGTTTTAATCATGTTAAATTGTTTAAATTCTGTGGTTCATATTGTTGTATGCTGGCTTGAGAGGACTTTGGTTGGAAAGGCAGCTTAAAGTTGCTTAAAATGAATATAATAGTGCAGAGCTGGGAATGCAAGCAGAACCAAGGTGGGGAGCCTGCTTGAGATGATCCATTCATGCCTTGATTTTGACTAAAAAATAAAAATAAAAAAATCAAGCACGGGTGCTTGCATGGTTGAGCACCCCTGTTCAAGCTCCTACTAGATCCCTAAAGCAGTGAACAATCCATGTTGGGCTTTAGCCATTCTCACATGGTCTCAAGTAACTTGTTTTACTTATGCATAGAAGGAGGGGGCTGGATGGTGATATGGGAGGCATGCACCAGAGAATCCCATTTCCAGTAATGACTAGGGACCGGGGGAAATTCATTCAATTCAATTCACATTTTAATGTGAGCTTATCTAATTTCATAGTTCCATACCAATATGCAAACCAAAACCCAGCTATCCCTTTGGAATTCACACTTTTTCAAATTTTGCAATGGAGTTTTCCAACCAAAAAATTAATAAATGCATACAAACATATTAGGAGAAAGTACACACTAAAATGCATATTAGTGACTAACATTCAAAACTGTTACATATTAGGAAAATTGTATGCAAAAATGTGTATATTAGATTGAGATTTGCTTCCAAAGTTTGGGATGAACTGAACTTCACATTGGAAAAATTAAAAATGGAGAGAAACAGAAATTTACAGAAAAATCAGGATACTCTTGTGTGTGCATGACCCTGTCCCCGCTTTTTAAGGGAAAACAGCACTTTCCTAAGCAATTTCTGACTATGCATGGGCAGGCTCTCTGGATTGTACCTTTCATTAAGTACAATATTTTTATTTTTATTTAGGAAATGACTATTCTGCAAGGTGTTCAGATGAACATTTTTTACTCAGCCATAACCCACACATTTTTGCTTTCCCCTGAACAATGTACACAATATTTATTGCTTAATGGATAGATTTAGAAGGGGAGGATCCCAACTGATTATATTTTTTCCCCTCTGCTTTGGGCACCACCAGCTTTTAATCTCCTCTCCTGGATCACATAGTTCCAAAGAATATCATTTTGGTGCCAGACAACCATTTAATTTTGTTCAAAAATACTCATAATCAAAACTTACAGTATATAATTAAAGTTCATATGAATGTTCTATTATAACAGAAAAGTGTTGGGGCGGAAGACACAATATAATTTAATTAAGGATTATTGGGACAAGAAGATTCTTATAGAAGTTGCTGTGTCGGCATAAAAACACCTACAAGCATCCGCCACATAGTTCATATGTCAGCAAGCCTCAAGAACTCACACCTAGAGTGTATTATTTTCAGATAAATGGTCTAAATTGCACTTACAGTGTTAGAGAGAGATACACAAGACAGCACTTTTTACCCCACAGAAGTCAGAAAGTTCATTGAAACTTTGTTTATTGAATGTGCCCTAGCGTGTATGATATGCCATAAAGGGGCAAGACATACAATATAAATTTATGAACAACCAAGGAATCTTTTGATGAGGCCAGTTCCTGACTTCTATCACTCGGTCATGCTGGACTTACAGTGTGATGCATCTTCCTGTTCTCTAGAGCAGGTGTCTCCAATGTGGCACCTGCCAGGCTCTCTGCCCCTCCTAATTCTTATTTTAACAGATTTTTGTAATTAAACAAACAAACAAAAACAGGAAGGCTGGCATTCTGCAAAGTGGCATGACAGCTTCCAGCACCATCTTTGATTCCAAGAATGCCCCCACATCTCTGAGCCTCAACCATTTGACTTCTGTGAAATGAGTGCTGGAGCAAAAAAACCTGTGAGTTCCAAAGAGGGGTTTTGCGTTTTGGAGCTCAGACCCCACGTATTTAGGTTTCTGGGAAAGTTACATTTCTTGCAGTTTATGGTTTACCTTCCAGGAAATGGGTATTTTCTGACCAACCACACCCATCATGGCAACCATTTTGTGAGAGTTCCCAGAACATTCAATATTGGAAATGTGCTCACTAACTGAAAAAATCTGCAGACCTGTGCTGCAGAGGGGGGGGTCACCAGAAGGATGGGAGGCCCTCCCTCCGCTGCTGAAAAGACCTTGGAGCATGGTAACAATGCATCTCTGTGACAATAACAGAAACACAAACCCATGCTGTGTTCAGTTCTCAGGTTAACAAGACATCAAAAAAAAAAAAAAAAAAAAGGAAGGAAGGAAGGAAGGAAGGAAGGAAGGAAGGAAGGAAATATAATAATCTATCTGGTTCTCATTTTTAAGGTGCACATCCAAATGCCACTGAGTACAGCATGAAAATGCTTATTTATTTATTTATTATATTTATACCCCGCCTTTTTTCCCGCAAGGAACCCAAGGCGGCTTACATAATCCTCCTCCTCTCCATTTTATCCTCACAACAACCCTGTGAGGTAGGTTAGGCTGAGAGGCAGTGACTGGCCCAAAGTCATCCAGTGAGTTATGGCCGAGCGGGGACTAGAATCTGGATCTCCCGAGTCCCTGTCCAATGTTTAGTCATAAAAAGAATTTAAGCAAGATCCATCCTTAGAATTTGAGGTTTTATTAATTTAAATTGACAGAAGTACATGAATGTAACTGGGAGTTAAGCAAATGCCCAACATGGAGCTTCTATGAAGGAGCCATGTTCCAATCTTGTGACACCATGCTGAGCTGCACTATCTTTTCCTTTAGTCATCTCATCGCGTGTTTACCACATCATCAATCTTAAGAATACTGCGGACAGTTTCTGTAGCTAGGGTCAGAGCACTGATGATGGATACCAATAGCGGCTGGACGACCAACTCTTCCAAGATATTGGAAATCCCTACCCTTTCTGACATTAATGCCAGCAGTTCTCTCTCCTTGCGCATGTCTGTTTCTCAGCTCTGTTACAGTAGAAATAGGATTCAGGCCTGCATTTTCAGCCAGGGTAGATGGAATAATTTCCATGGCCTCTCCGTAAGCACGCACACAGTAAGACTCCATGCCACTTAAGATGCGAGAGTATTCGTTCAAGCATAATGCCAACTCTATTTCGGGTGCTCCACCACCTGCGAATCAGGGCTCTTTTCTTAACCAAACAGCGAATGACGCACAAAGCATCATGAATTGAACACTCAGCCTCTTCAATCACTAGTTTGTTGGAACATTTTTGTTGTGCATTTTTCCAAATGCACATTTTTAAAGTGTGCACTTCTCTATCAAATGCATTTTGCAAATGCAGTCACAAGCTCAGGAATACGGAAGCTTTGTGCAAAAAATATGCTTGCATTCGGGGGTGCAGACGGGGCAAGTTCTGATGTTTAAAATAATAAACTGGAAGAAAATTCTCATATATCCCTAATCCCAGGCTATTAACACTCCTTTGTCAAGTCAAAGATTCTGGCCAGGTGTTGCCTTAAGGCAAAGGTGGGCCCACTTCAGGCTTGCAGGATATACTTCATTTTGTTTTGTTTTTTGTCTTTGTTTTATTAGAATCCTGATATCTGCTAGAGCCAGGCACAAAAGACACACACTTAGGAGGATTAAAGAATTATGAGAATTTGTTCTGAGCAGCAGAACTGCACTGAGCTCCCAACCCTTCCATACAAAAATCCACACTTGGTTATCCTCTTCCAAATCTTTCTTCCTTTCTGCAGTATAATTTGAAGAAAGGGAGGGAATCTTGTTTTGTTGCCATTGTGAAACAATTTAGAGTCAGAAATCCTTGTTGATCTGCTTCAAATCCCCCAGAGATCTACCAGTAGATCCTGACCAACCTTCAGCCTAGCTTTCCCTTAAGGCAACCCACAATGATAGTCCTCTTAACACAAGTCTGATAGCAGCAAAACCCATAACAATATTCTCTAATGGAAAACCTTACTAGTACCAATTCCATAACTATCCCCCAAAAGCAGAATATAGGTTGTTTTCTTTAAGGAAATTTAGTTTAACATGGCTGACTTGTGGAAACCTTAAACGCACAAATTGCTTGCAAGTGTCTGAAAGCTCTGCACGGAGCCAAGGTCAACTAGCAGGAAGTGGAAAACGAACTATCTTATCTCCTTCACATCACAGTCAAGGGAACATATTTCTTTTCTTTTCTTTTTTGTTTTTTTGGCATAGAGAAATTCTTTTTGCAGGCAATGTCTGCTTCCAGAATCTCTCTCTGAAATACAGGATAGAAGGCGAAAGAACATTATGAAGAAGCACAGTTGAGGGAAAACCCAATATATGAATGGCTACTGGCACTGTGTAATCCCAGTGTAAGCCGTCTTGACTCTTTTTTCTTTTCTTTGAAGGGTGGAATATAAATTTTATAAATAGTAAATTAGCAGAACAACATGCAGTGTCTGCTCACATTCAGCTTCCCATGCTCGCACACACACACCATTTCACCCCCTGGCATGTGCAGCCGCCATTCTGGATAGCAAACAGACTCTGTGAATGGGGTGCAAAGTGAATACATGGGAGTGGAAGAGTGGATTTCTCCAGTGGCATTTTCCCACTCAGCCTCTTCATGCTGGGCTGGCACATTCTGCTCAGTCGCTATATGGTGGGGGGCAGGTATTCTGAGCATAGCCTCCTGATGAGACTTCCCTCCTTCCCAAACACTACAGCTGTTTCCAAATGGCTTCTTGACATTCTCCCTCTGTGGGACTCACAATTGGCAGTAGCACAGCTTTTCTCTCCCCCCCCAAAGGGTTTGTTGTTGTTGTTGTTGTTGTTGTTCAACTGTGTGGGCAGCCTGGCCACCATTTTTCACCCTTCACAGTGAACTGAACTTAGCCTAATGGGGCATTGTGGAAGGGGAAATCTGGAGAATATTCAGAGAAAATTCTGCAATGTGGACTTCTTTTCCTTGGACAGTGAGAAAAAGAAAAAGGAGCATTTTGCCCCACGGGGGGGGGGGAATCCCCATTAGCAACCCTGAATGTGAACAGGAGCACACATATTCTCCAAAAATGTCTATGAATCCACAAACTTGCACTTGCGTTTGCAAAACGTGTAGAACTTTAAAAACGCACAACTTTTAAATATTTTAATTTTCACGCTTTAATGGGAGGAAAAGTGTGCAGTTTTTAAAAATGCTCGCTTTAAAAATGGCGCTTTAAAGTTGTCCATTTTTAAAGTTGTGCATTTTTTTTTTAAAAAATTGCATTTTCATACAAAATGCCGAACCAAGCTTTGAAATGAAGTCTGGAGAATTTCAGCGCACTCAAGCATCACTGGTTTCATAGATTTCATAGATTATAGAGCCTACAAGCTATCGAGTCCAACCCCTTGCTCAATGCAGGAAACTAGAGGAGGGGTCTCCCATCCAAGTAATCAACCAGGCTTGACCTTGCTTAGCTTTCCACGCTCAGACAAGCTGAGCCAGCGTGAGACACATTTTCCCATCCTTCACCCCAAATATTGCAACCTTTCCTCATAAGGGAGTTGCTCCAGCCCTGTGGTCATTTGTGTTTGCCCCTTTGTGCCCCTTCCCCACCTCTGCATTATCTTTTTTGATATGCAGTGACTGGAAATGCATACCGCATGGCTATCAGGGATGTTGAAGAGTCCTTGGTCTCGAGTCACGAGTCGAGTCACGAGTCTTTGGACCCGAGTCTCGAGTCCGAGTCCGAGTCCTTGGTCCAAAATGGTGACTCACGAGTCACGAGTCCTGAGTCACTCCCAAAACTGACTCCACGAGTCCCTATTAAAATCAATGGGGTTTCCCCCCAACAAAATAAGGCTACTTCAGATGTGTGGCTTAAATAAATTCTAGGCACAAGTGTGCCTTTTTATTTCAAACTCTGCAACTGATTTTGGCAAGAACAGACCAGGCAGCCAAACCCAAAATAACCAGGCAGGCAGAGGAGGCAGGGAACCCCAAAGCAGGCAGGCAGAGGCAGCCAAACCCAAAATGTCTGACCCTAACCCAAACCCCCCACAACAACACATCAATCAAAATAAATCTCAACACATCGTTGGGGCTGCGCTCCTGGTAGCTGTCCATAGTGGCCGAGCAGCGGCGCGCCTCGCTTCCATGCGCTCTTCACCGGTGATCGCGCTCCTTCTGGCACAGCCAGAAGACTCGTCAACAGCCCAGGGATGTTGACGAGTCCTTGGTCTCGAGTCCCGAGTCGAGTCTCGAGTCCCATTAAAAATATTGGGACTCGAGTCCGAGTCGAGTCAGAGGGGGGACTCAGTCCGACTCACGAGTCGAGTCCTCGAGTCCGAGTCCCCATCCCTGATGGCTATACCACTGATTTGTGGCTATACCGTTGATTTGTATGAAGGCATTATGATATTGGCAGTTTTATGTTCAATCCCTTTCCTAATGACCCCCAAAACAGAATCCACCTTTTTTTGTCCACATCAGCAGCAGCCGACCTCAAGATTTCTTCCTAGAGTCAATTGCCGGAGTCAATCACCGCCAGTGAATTGAGCAAACACTGACTGTAATATTTCAACCTTCTAATACAAAATGAGAGGGAGTGGAAGAGAGGAAAATAATACTGGCAGAATGGGCTGGACAGAGTCTTCCTCCTCTTTGAGTCTGGCGTGGCAGCTACCTCCAACTAGTAGTTTAAAAAGCTCTAAAGAACAAAGCAAGCACCTCCCCCTCCTTCAAAATAAGCTTCTTAAGATTTTTTTTAGAAATGCAAAGACTGCAAAAGAGCTGACTCACAAGCCTCTGTTAAGCAAATGCTCGATGGATTTTCAAACAATTTGATGAGGAATGATGAAGTTCATTCTTAGGAGTAACTGGCAGTTAGGAAGTGTCAATCAATGAGATATGGCAGATCCTCCCCCTGCCCCCACTTTTTGAATAGAAACATCCACTCTTTTCTTTTATAATTGTCATCACCATCTTTTTGAGTGTATGGAAGTGTTTAACAAAACTGACCTGCAGACACCAGAACCGCAGGGTCCTGCAGCCATGGCAATCCATGTAAATTACTTCTACGTCTTGTCAAGATAACTTAGAGCAAAGTGGGATCTGGTTGCCTTGACATTGCTTGTATAATATCAGTCATCATGCAAAATGCTTGGAGGAGAAATAAACCAATCCTCACCACTTCGAGGGCTCTACAAGAAGGATTTTACATGCCCAAGAACTGATACCAAGACTCTCAATTTAAAAATAAACCCTCAAGCAGCAGCTTTTCCAGGCTCACTGGCTAGTGTGAATGATCTAGTTTGTGACCCAAAGCCCACGTTACTTTAGCTAGCAGCTATGTCTTCCTTTCTTTACTCTAAAGTAAGTGCAAGGCCCCTGATCCAGATTGGGACCCTAGCATGGGGGTTGGGAGGCTTTAAACTCTTTGCCCCCCACTGTGGTCCAAATCTGGTTTGCCCCCACTTCATGCCTGTAATTTTCATTACGAAAAAGTGTTCCATTAAAACAAATAATCCTGATTGAGCCCACTGTGTTTACTTTAGCCTAAGAAAGAAAGATGTAGCTGCTAGCTAGCCATGTCTTCAAGGTAACATGTAGCTTGGCCCTGTGTAAACCAAGGGTGGGGAACCAATTTTTGTAGATCTCTGCTTTGTTTTTGCCTTTTGAAAGGCATTGGCTACAGGCCCTTACACTCTTGTGAACTACTAATTCTATGAATCTTTGTAAAACTTTGACTGTTAATCTTTGACTGTTGACTGAAGAAGATTGTAAAACTTTGTTGACTGAAGAAGATTGTTTACGAAACGACGAAACATATCTAGAAATGTCAGTCTTATCTTCCCTACCTTCATACGGTGGTTACTACACTCAGTGACCTTGAACATTTTGGTTTCTTTATGGACCACGGATTCTGGATACTTTTACTTTGCTTTATGTTGTGTGGTACTTATGTTTATAAAATAAGTTACATAAATTGCTGTTTGTTTTTCAAAACTTTATTATCATTTCCTTTGAAATAATTATATAATAAATATTCTCTTTATCTTTGTACTCAGGGCCTTTGTGCCGTTTCCATTATAATTTACCTTGTGATATTACGGCATTATATCGTTTCCATTATATTACATTGTTTTTGCCTCCTGCTTCACTTTAAAACAACTACAAAGCACCCCCTCCCAATGCATTTCAGATCCAAATACTGTAGTGTCCTCACTATTTGGCTAAATAGAGGACTAGGAGTCAAGCTTAGAGTTGCTCATAACACGTCTTTAATCGAGGGCTTCCAGAACAAACTGAACAAACACACAAAACAAACGCTTGCCTGGAACTGCCTGTTGGCAGCTCTGAGCAAACAAACAGGAGCAACGGATAGCAGGCAAGCCAATCAGTCAGCAACCATAACCCATACACTACAAATAGGATCCGAAGCAAGTGCACAGACACCACTGGTGTCCCCTGCTCAGCTTTGCCTGATTAAGGTTTGGTTCCATGTGTCCTTGATAACAAGGGTTGTGCAAGCACATTTCAGGAGGAAACAGGAGGTAAGTGCACAAAGCACTCTAAATTGGCATGATTGCCTTGTGAACTCTATTTCCCCTCACCTCCGGTTACTGTGACTGTGTCTCAGGACTAGCCTGAGCGCAAGTTCTCTTGCTAGGACAAACCTCCCTCAAATCCTTTTCCTTCTCCCCACTTTACTCACCCCAAACCTTTCTTTTCTACTTCCAAGAGTGCTAGAGTCTCTGGTCTACCTCTTTGACCTCTCCCACTGACAAGCCCATCGTACAGCAGGACAAAAAGTCAGTGCATGTTTGCAGCTTAGTTTGCAGCTTCAGAGTCCGCCTCTGAGACAACAATGCTAATTTCCACAAAGGACCGTTCTCTCCACAGGTTTTGAAGGTTCCAATGGTTTTGGGTGCTTGTCTTTGAACTGGGGATGTACCAAAACCGCTTGGTTGAGCTCGATGGATTTCCTGCCACTTCCCAGCTGATGATGGGAAGTGGGCTGAGACGAAGCCATGATTTGCACATTTTTTATTTTAAACAACTAAGGAAATGTGTACAAAATTGGACAATTTGCACAAATCGGCACCTGTGAAAACCACATGGAACTAGTGTGATTTTGCACAAATTGCTCTAGATCCACATGGTTTTGGGGTGCCAATTTGCACAAATTGGTTCATTTTTGTGCACATTTCTTTAGCGGTTTAAAAAAGATGCACAAATCATGGCCCATCTTAGAGACAGAAGACCATGAGCTGGCTCAACTCACACCACAGTGAGTCAGCACCAGTGCGGGGCTACCAAACCAAAATCTGGGGGCGGGGGCTGAATTATGAAGATCTGCTGGAGTTTTTCACCCCCTATCGAATTCCTCACACATCCCTAAAACTGCAATTGTTCTACCAAGTTACATTTCCCAGAGTAATGCGTGTACATTTTAAATATGTGCCTGTGTTTAATAAATTCTCCCGTTTTTGAAGAAGCTTGTGTGTCCATGGGTGGCGGGGGGGGGAGGATATTTGGCCTCCCCTCTTTGCCATAGACTAACTATTGCCAATGCTAAAAAGATCCTTTGACAAACGAGTGCCTTAAGAACGTGTGCATGTTTGTACACGTATAATAAGATGTACACATTATTATATAGAATAAAATAATCATTGATCAACAATAAAACTTTAACTGTAACTGGCAAGGTCACACCATAGGGAAATCTGCATAAAGAGATAGGTTTTAAGGAGTACCTCTAAAAGTCAAAACTTTAGAAGCCTGTCTGATGTCCATGAGGATGTGCTCCAGTGGGCGAGTGCTGCAACAGTAAATGGTCTCGTAGAGATGGGGGAGAACATGATTTCAGTTTGGTTTTGATAAGAATGTACCAATGTACACAGATTTCCTCATATTCAGGATAGGAAGAACTTAAGATAATAACAACAAGTTGAATATGTGAGAAACCAAAACTGACAGATTTGTCCATCCATGTCCTGGGCTTTGAGTCCTTAGCTCTTAAAAGTCTTGTTTTCAATCTCAGTGTATATTCAGCCAGGCTCCTGTCTTTAGCAATAATATGGCAGGCAGGTACAATATGGCCCTCTTCGTGCTGGGAATAGCTGTACCTATTGCATTTGGAAGGCGAAGATGGGCGAGAATTTTGATTCAGTTCCTTTTTGTTCAGAATTTACCAAATTTCACAAATTCATTCATATTCAGGATGGGGGGGGGAGTTGAGTTTTTTAAAAATTGAACATGGGAAGAAGTGAAACTTACAGATTTGTCCACCCCTATCTAATACTAGTAATCTTAAGGTGAACTTCAGCACCATGACTCTGCATCTTCCTTTGTTTATATAGCATCTTGCACATATAGAAGAATGCACAATGGTTTGGGATTTTGGGAAACAGCCTGGTAACTGGTGCAGTACAGCAAACCATTCTGTTCCACACATTGAGCAGGGAAGGATGCACATTTACACTAGGATATAAACTCACTGCTGAGAAAATCCTACCTTTGTGAGTATTGTATGTCCCGGTCCAGACAAGCATACCTCTCCTTTGGGGGAAGGTAGAATGTCTGCGGCAATGGTGGGAATGCCTTTGCACAGCAGGAGGCATAATATCCAGTGCTTTTTTTCTGGAGAAAAAGGTACCGGAACTCTTGGATTACATTTCCTCGGGAGTAGATGGCGATTAAATTGTAATGCAATTAATAGAAGAAAAGGTGCTGGAACTCAGTTCCGGTGAGTTCCACCAGAAAAAAAGCCCTGATAATATCACTCAAGCTTCGCTATATTGATTTGGTTTTTCTGCCTCATTTATACCAGGTTCATACTTGCTTCACACCCCTTTCTCTCCTTATATTTGAAATCTGACACTTGCTCTCACTCGATTTCAGAAAAGTACTGCAGTAAGAATATCAAACTCGGTCCTCAGTTAAATTCTGCTTTTCCTGAGTGACCATGCATACGAATTTCCTGCCAAAGACAACTCAAGACACTTTGGTGCCTGAGTCAAAAAAAGTCAAATAAGACGTGCACCCTCTTGATGGTAAGTAGTAATTGACCATTTGCTTTCTTTTTAATTGTACCCCCCCAATCTGACACCTAATGGGTGTCACCTCACCATGCCTAATAGGGCAGGCCTCCATTTATCAGAGAAACCCACCAGCATGCAAGTCATTCAGCTCAATGGGGTGTTGGCTTTGATTATTGGCTTGCCTATTATTAGCAGTGCTTCCTTTCCTTTCAATGGTCGTCATCGTCGTCGTCATCATCATCATCATCATCATCATCTATAGTGGAACCAGCACAAGCGAGCAAGCAAAGGTCATCAAAGTCTATTGTTCCATTGATCAGTTTTATGTCTAATATACTGAAGAAAGAAAATTAAATTGCACAGTCTACTGCTGACCCGATAAGTTATTCCATTATTTAAACTTCAGCTATTAATTGCTTTGAGATCACTGCTATGACCATGCAGCATACGCTTGATTGAAGGGGATGGGCAATTTCAAAGTCTTTTGGTGGAACAAATCTACTCACAGATTGTTTTGATTAACAGTTACCAGTGCCAGTACTTTTCAATCAGAAATTAAAAGACTTTAAAGAATTTCTCCATTGTTCTAATATGTGGTCAAGTCACTTTAACATGCTTATAGTTATGCTGAATGATTAAAAAAAATGTCAGGATATAGAAAGACAAATGTTGTATCCATTAAAAAAAAGTAAAAGAAAGAAGAAGCAGAGGAGGAAAATCTGAACAGTGTATCTTTGCCCTGGTCCCCTTTCCCTCTCAAATTGATTGTAATCTAAATCTGTTCTTTACATCAAGTTATTCACTCATGTCTACAGCTCTGTATACAGCTCTGTTATAATGTCTACCCAGAACTCATACAGATTATCCATTGCTACAATGAAAGGTGTAGTCATAAGAACATAAGAAGAGCCATGCTGGATCAGACCAAGGGTCCATCTAGTCCAGCATTCTGTTCACATAGTGGCCAGCCAAATGCCCACGGGATCCCACAAGCAGGACATGAGTGCAACAACACCTTCCTGCCCATGTTCCCCAGCAACTGGAGTACATAGGCATACTGCCTCTGATACTTGAGGAAGCACATAGACAACCAGGACTAGTAGCCACCGATGGCTTTCTACATGAATTTGCCCAATTCCCTTTTAAAGCCGTCCAAATTGGTGGCCATCACCACATCCTGTGGAAGTGAATTCCATAGTTTAACTATGCGCTGCGTGAAGAAGTACTTCCTTTTATCAGTCCTGAACCTCCCACCAATCAGCTTCATGGGATGTGCATGTAGAGATTCTCGATCTATTGAACTGAAGACCTTGCAAGTGGAGTGGCTCCATCTGTGAAGTGGAGCTCCAGGACTTGAGTTAATTGAATAATGATACCTTGCATTATCATCCTTGCATGCTGGTACCAGCCACTCAAAATAAATATTGTAGATGAAAAATCTACACTTTCACAAAGAAAAAGAACTCTGTGGAATCATTTATTTATTTATTATTTATTATTACATTTATGAATCGCCCATCTGGCCGGCCACCCGGCCACCGCGGCCACCCTTGCCTATCCTTACAGCTTAATTGCAAGGCGAAATCACTGGCTGAAATAAACTGTTGAGCTTCATGACACTTTTAAGTCTGAAGAATCAGAATGTGGATACAGGAAATTCTCATGATGGCAAGAGAACTAGCAGATAAGTGTTTATAATACCAGCATCCCAGTTGAAAATTCAACTCAATCTTGGTCCTTAAAGGCTGCAATCCTAAATACAATTATGAGGAGGTCAGCAGGTGGTGCAGCTGTGTATTTTTAGGCCCTGGGCTTAATGGTTGGAGGGGGAGCTTTAGATAGCCATAGCCACATGTGTTACTTCTGCTGTGAAGCACAAAGCTAACCGTTCTCTTTGCTCCCCTCCAACTGCCGTTCCATGCTTTACAACTGCTTCCACATTCCCTAAATGCTGGAACAAACAAGAACAGTAGCAACAAAACTGTTCACCTGATTTTAAAAAATGCTCTGAACATGTGCAGTTTTGTATTTTAAACTCACTCATGACACCATCATGACTGTAGGAATAAAGTGCAGCTTGCATCTGCTGCCCTGATGCCTTCATCACCTGGTGCTCTCTGGGGGGTGGGTCATTTGGGCAGGGGGGGGCTTAAATATAGGACCCTGGACTTTGTCCCCAAGGTCCAGCCCTAACTGCACCACTGGGATCAACCCCACTGAAAACCGTGGGGCTTCCTTCCATGTAAACATGCATAGGATTTCAGCGCCAGATGGAATACATACCAACCAAGCCATGATGAAACACGTTAAAAAATGCTAGACGTAAACTGCAAACATTCTCTTCATGCTGATGTTGATGGATGACCCAGAAAGCACCAAGGTTGTGTGTGTTTTATAAAGGTCTTGAAGCCTCACAGGAGAATAGGATTGCTCCAACAACTTGACAGAACATTACTGCAAAGTCTAGATGTCATTCTGAAGTTCAGCGATGTATTAAACTAAAAAGTGTTGGACAAAGAAGGTTTGAGCACAAGAATTACTCAGAGTTAAAACTACTCCTTAATTGTAACAAACCTAACCTTTAGTTAAAAAGGACATTTTCCCAATTTCTAGGGAAAATACAGATCTTAATTTATGTCTGTGGACCAAAAGACGATGGAGTTGCGTTGGGTCATGAGAAAATCTAATCATCACTTATCATACTCTGATGATGTTGAATTTTTAACTGAGTCATTAACCATCTGATTCCTCAGCAGTTTTTATCAGCAAGCAAATGTAGCTGTTTTTCGGAGGGAATGCCAGATGTTTTGCTTTAGCTTCTGCAATGCTTGACAAACTAAAGAAGTCTGTATTACAGAATAAGGATACTGCTAGGGGTGTGCTAAATGTCAATGACTTTCTACTTGGGGGCAAAATTCACAAATTTGCAGCATTTGACATGGGAACCGTCAGGGCTGCTGCTAGGTGTTGGTGAGGGAGGTGATTGCGCGCCCAGCCCAGTGCCAACTACAGGGGGCAGTTTAAGCTGCACTGCCTGCCACCCCCATCAGCATCATCTACACTAATTGGGAGCTCAGTGCCTTGGGTGATTCTGCTCAGCACAGCACATGGCCAGCGCGGCAGCACTAGCTGTGGTGGAAGGTGGTGTGGCATAACACAGGATGAAGAGAAGCCATAGCGGAGGTGTGGTCTTTGTGTGGCAGTGCAAACAAGCAAGAGACAGGCTTGAGGAAGATTGCCAGGTGGAGTTTGGGCCCTGAGGAGAACAAACTCTGGCTGGGTGGAGAGGACATGTCACATGAGGCGCCCTTGGTTTGGCTCTTGGGCAGTGCCCCACAACCTGGGAGGGAACTGCTGGGAGGTAGCTACATTCATCCTGCCAAAGTTTTTCTCTCCAGCACCACCCAAGAAGCAAGTTTGGTGTCCAGAAGGTAGTAGTCATCAGCTATCAAAATCTGTTGATGAGAATTCAGAGAATGCTTAGTAACTAACTGTCACTAATAATTTCCTCATTTTCAACCACAACTATATGAAACAGTTTGTTGCAGTGTAGACCAAAGTAGGATCCTGCCAGCCTCAGGGCTACAGGCAGCAGGTGTTCTTATTTGACGTAGTGAGCTCTCTGTCCCCAAACATCCAGGTGTGCAAGAGCATCGGAGCAGGGATAGAGCTGCAGGGAAATTTGAACTTGGGGCACAGCAGAGTTTTGACACATTAAGAGGAAAGTTGTCAAAAGATGTCAAGGCAAATATTTCAGTCTGGTTGAAGACTTTATTAGCTTTAGCTTTTCGAAGACACATTTCTCTCAATTGTAGTATTATAGTCCCAAGTTTAAACATTCTTATATTTGTAAATGGATCTGACACATGCTTTATGTTCAGCTCTCACAAATGCTCTGGGTTTTATACCAAGAAAATGCTACAGAAAGACTAATGATGTCAGTGCTACACTTACATGCTCTCTCTCTCTCTCTCTCTCTCTCTCTGTCTCTGTCTCTCTCTCACACACGCACACCTGTCTATGTGATCATACATACTTATTTCTTATTTAGTTCTACCCCAAAATATCATGTATTAGCCATAGTTCCGCAAGGCTAACACATGATTTAAAATACATCATAGTAAAAGATACAATGGAAGGGAGGAGAAGCCACCACCGTGATAGGCACATCCCCCCCCCATTGTAAAAAAAAGGAGAATTCTCCCTCGTCCCTCCACTCTCCAAAACAGACAAAATGGCCTCCCAAAGCTGCCAGTTCTGAACATGGTGGCACATGGGGGGGGGGGTCATTCAAGCCTTAGGTTTGATGAATGGGGGGGGAGGCATTATTTATTTATTTATTATATCCTGCCTTTTTTCTGCAAGGAACCGAAGGCGGCTTACATAATCCTCCTCCTCTCCATTTTATCCTCACAACAACCCTGTGAGCTAGGTTAGGCTGAGAGTCAGTGACTGGCCCAAAGTCACCCAGTGTATTACCTAAAATTGGGTGTATTGTT
Organism: Shinisaurus crocodilurus; assembly: GCA_021292165.1. NCBI lineage: Eukaryota > Metazoa > Chordata > Lepidosauria > Squamata > Shinisauridae > Shinisaurus > Shinisaurus crocodilurus. Next base: position 106,440,097 of record CM037877.1, read on the forward strand.
TGTATGTGCATGTACATGGTTGGCATTTCTTCACTGGTTCTGTGGTGCTTTCATTCAAAGTAGATTCCATATGCCTGGTTGAGAAGAATGGGCTTTTGTCCCCTCCTTCTCTGTAGAACCACTGCAGCCATCACCGCTTGAGGCTAAGCAAATCAGAGGTTGCCTTCACAAAAGATTATCTGGCTGCAAGCCCTCCATTGTACTAGTATTATGTGCAGCAGGTCCAGTAAGAAAGGGCAGCAATTCAATGGACAAAAAGAAACTATGCACAAGTCCAACCAAGCTTGTTCATCTACACCATGAAGAGATGTGCAAGCTGTCTCCTTGGTAGGAACTGGTGTGTTTCTCCTTGCAGAAAGCAGCACAAGAATTTGGCCCACATGGAGAAATGCAAGGAATAAGAAAGACAAACCCACTGTATGTTTGTCATCATGTCTGAAATGGCTTTCGGACACCTGAGGAATTAGCTGGCCTTGCTGATGCTCCTTGGCTATATAAGGCGCAGCACATGGCATTTAGCAAACAAATAGACCCCACACCACATCTTTTAGCCTGTCACTTTGTGCAATGTTTAAATGGAGTAAGCCTTGCTTGCTTGATGTGACTTTGCTCTATAGGATAAGACATATGTCAATGCAGCACTCCAGAAAACAAGCCAAAAACAACAACAAAAAAGGTTTTCCTGCTCACCCCACTTGAAAAATGCACTCGACGCACAGAATAGATAGAGTACCTGACCCAATTTTCCCATGAATAATTAGTGATGCTGGAGGTAAAGTGCCTCTTTTTCTTTCAGGTCAGTGAGTAACTAGCTTTCTGGTGCTGAACATCTAAATCAATGGGGCCATCGCTAATTCAGAACATGCTGGAGTCTAATTGCTAGTTACTAGCATTGGCAGCATCATTTCTCAGGGCTTGTCTGCAATTCCATGCTCTTCAGTGCCATTCACTTTCCAGCAGTAAAGGCAGATGACACAGAGTGAACCTCCTGAGCAGCAGAAAAAGAAGTGGGCTCACGAAGGCTTGCTCGACGTGAAAGCAACAACTAGAGCAAAGGAATCAGAACCTAGATTAACAATTTCCAACACCTGTAATTAGATGTACTCACTCCTCTCAGAATCAGATCCACAGGCAATGTGGGAAAACAGAGGAGCATACAAAGGAGAGGGAATAGGAGCCGCTTGGTGATTACAGCTGGGACTTTTCATTTGATGCAGTGGAGTGCCAGCCACTCAAATGGTCCTTTGCTGAAAGTTAAATTAGCTTTGGCTCAACAACTGATAGGAGTAGACCAGCTCTCCCAAACCTGGTGCCCTCCAAATGCTTTGGACTACAAGTCCCACCATTCCCCAGCCAGCACCGTGTGCTAGCCAGGGTTGATAGGAGTTGTAGTCCAATACATCTGGAGGGCACCAGGTTTGGGGGAGCGCTAGAATGGGAAAATCAGAATGGACACTTTTGCATGCATTCACTCATACATCAGTTCTGTCCCATTTCTGCATTAATCTGCAATATATCTGTGTGTGTGTGTGTATACACACACAGATGGGGCGGGGAGGAATCTACATGAAAAATCAGATTGAAATACATATTTTAATGCATTTTTCTCTGAAAATACCATCTTCTAAATGTCTTTTCTTTCAAAATATGCATTTCAACATAGGTTTGAGCCAAGAACTGAGGTGCAACATTCAGGAAGCGTAAGAATCAGTAGGCAGTTTTATTTTGCGAAGCACCAGAGTGCTTTGGCTGTTGAGCAGTAAATACATGTAAATAAATATATAAATAGGTTCTAGTTCACACATTCGTCCAGGAGGTACAGATCAGCTCAGTTCATACAAGAATTTACAGGGACCAAATCCATCACTTCTCTAGATAGCAAACCATTTTACCACACATTTGATAACAAATTGGCACCTGTAATGTGGTAAAATTCTGCTTCACAGGATGATACAAATGACCAATCTATCCCAAGGAAGAATTTGGATGTTAGTATGGGCTTTGGAAAGAGGTAGAATTCTTGGCTGTGTAGGAAGATGTGAAAGGAACATGAGATGAGGCTGGATGAACTAGAAAATGAGGTTTTGATCATGGGAGAGTTGATTGTGTATGTATCAATGATGAGGAATCTATTGGGGATGTGTGAATGAAAGTGGCACATACATGATGAGATCCACACACATCTTCCCCTTTACCACATTCTCTAGAAGGTAATATATAGTCAGAACACCAACTACACAAACATACTTGTAGAGGAAGAGAAAACACCACAGCATGACTCAATTTTTTCAGTGGTAAAAGGACTTGTGACAGCACCTTCCTACTGCAAATTGTTAAATTGTCATAAAACTGAAAAATGAAGGTTTTCCAACCTATTTCGTAGGGATGTAAGAATGAGCAAAACTTGAGCTTGTCGAGGTTCTCCAAATTCTTCCTCGAAGCTCGTCCTGACTTGTGTCCATATCAGATTATGAGCTTTTTGCACTTGCTGTTTCCACAAAGGGTTGTGCATATTTTGTTGCACGTGTGTTGCACATTTTGCCAAATGTATGCATTTTTCATACATATTTTTCAAATGTATGCATATTTGAAAGTGTTTTTCTCTGGTCTGCAAATCATATCACAAGCTCAGAAATGTAGAAGCTTCAACCTCAGGTCACATTCGAGTCCGGGAGGTGTGAATTGGGTAAATTGTGGTCTAAAATGAACTGAGACAATTGTCTCACCCATTCCTAAATTTCTAGGGCCTGCAAACTGTGTGACCTACCAAGCCAACCTCCACCCATAAGCCATGCATTGTGACCTGCCAAATTCTGGACATTCCCCATTCCTTCATTCTGGAGCACTCCTCAAAATCTGAAGGTTTATTGAGCCCCTGGTGGATCACCATACATGTATTCAGTTGTATTCAGTTGCAAATTATGTGGTCCTACTCTTCGTTGTGGTGGCAAATAGTGATCTTGCCACAAGACCATTACACCATATAAAGTTGAGGGAAATAAATCACACCATAGGGAATTTTGTACCTCAAAAATAGTCATGTAGAGGGAGCATCAAAAGGAGATACCTTTGTAGGAGTATGAGTGGCTAACTGCAATTATGTGGTAGGCTTTTAGCAATGTTTTATTGCTGGTGTCTGTTGTTTTATGAGCTTCAATGAACTGGTGGGTGGCAGGTCCTGGAGAGACCAGCACCACAAATCAAGCATTCTTGGGATGTGCTGAGAGCCTCCTACTGGATAGTTCCTGGGCTTTTTCCTGAGCAGTAAGGGAAGTCAGCTACTACATGCCCGTTTCCCACCCAGGTGGAATGCCTAGGGTGGAGGGGGGGCTTTGTGGGTGGGAAGGGGAAGGAATGGTGCACCAGCAGGAGCGTGCTATAAGAGCCCACTCTGCCTCCCATCTTGGCCCCTCCCCTTCCTGGCTGCACTCACAGGCACTTTATGCTGACTGGCAAGTCTGGAGGCTGGCTGCTCATGGGCTGTGCGACCCATGAACAGGGATACGGTTTGCTTTTGGAACCAACTGGCCTCACCTACCCAGAGTTGTGCAGCACTGGGTGGAGGTGACACAGGGAGTCCCCCCTTACACTGATGTGCAGCCTAGGCAAAGGGGTGGGTTTCAGCCCATGCCCTAGTCTGGGGCCGAGTGGCTGAGCCCAAGAGGCAGGCTAGATGCCTGCAAGGGGACTTAACATTTATTCCTGCATTTGCACGAGCAGATTCTGGGTGGGGTGTATTCACATGTTAAATGAAAAAACAAAGAGGCCCCACTTTACCTAAGCTCTGGTGTCTGTGACATTATTTCCGTCATTCCCTCTCCATCCGCAATTCCCCCACTGCTTGTAGCACCAGAGGTAAGTACCCTCTGCCTGGGACTGACAAATGTATTTGAATAGATTACAAACATTTATGTTGTGCTAGTAAGGAGGATCAAGTTTACAGTACTGGCTTTATAATATGTTCTGTGATCCTGGCTAGGGATGTATCTGAGAGTAATCATGAGTCTCGTGGGGGCTGAAGTGAGGCCAAAATTGGCCCTGCTCGCCCCCCCGAGACTCGCACGCCTTACCTGCCCGCCACTCATCCCACCGCTCTACGCCGGCAGTGCGGGGTCCCGTCGCGTCATTTCTGGCTGCCAGGAAGTGATGCGACGGGACCCCGCGCTACGTTTTTAGCACAAAAACCAGGGCACCCTAGCTTAAAACAGCCACGATTTGCTATTCACGTCCGTTTTAAACTGGGTTGCCCTGGTTTTTACACTAAAAGCGTAGCGCAGGGTCCCGTCCCGTCACTTCCTGGCAACCAGAAGTGAGACTACGGGACCCCGCGTTGCCGGCAAGGTGGATTAAATGGTGCAGGGATTTGAGCCTTCGGGGGGGGGGTGCTCGCCAAGAAAAGGCAAGCACTCCCCAAAGGTAGGATAAACACCCCTATGTAGAATACTGCTGTAGAAAGTGCTCACAATGACCCTCATACATAGATTTACGTCCTCATGGCTATGAATGTCAGAAAAATCCACAACGGATTCAAATGAGTTCGGATTCCTATGAATCAGACCTGAGAATTCTTCAGCAGAAAGGCTTTTTCTGAGTCACATGGACTTGCGGACCAGTTTTTTTTTTTCTTTTTAAGGGGATTTGTGCAAATTTAAACTTGTGCTGATACATATTACCTGTCATGACCCCCCTCCAGGAATCCTCCTCTGAGGACGAGTGTGACTCACCCAGGGCCCTGGACACTCCTCAGGAGCAGAGTTCAGACACTGCTGCTCCAGACGGGGCCGACCGGGCAGCTGAAGAGCTGGCAGGCCCCTCTGGCATGACCCGTGGGAGTTCCCCAGCCCGGGAGGAGTCAGAATCAGAGGTGGAGGTGGTGCAGGTCCCGAGTCCCAGACAGAGAAGGAAGATGGGACGGCAGGAACAGATGCAGGCCCCTCAACGCAGCGTCTGGCTGCAAACCAGGACGTCGGCCTTGTGAGGCTTTTATAATCAGCCTGCTGCTAAGGAGCTCCAGCTGCGGGACGGGCGTGCCCGGGCAGCAGGCATTAGAAAAACGCTCACTCACTGAAGCCTGAGTATCGGGAAATAACGTCTTCCTTGACTCTTGTTCCTGATCCCTGACCCTGCTCCTGAACCTTGCCTTGAACCCCAGACTCTTGGACCCGACTTCAGACTGACCCTGATGACGCCTCTGCTCAGCCCTTGGACTTTTGTATGACACTCTCGGCTTGATTCCTAGGATTGTAAGACCACGCTTGTTCTACTCGTCCCTCTGCAAGCAGGCAACCCAGCTCCCTTAATCTTATCTTAGCTGGACTTTTGGCAGCACTCCCAGAAGCAAGGCCAGCTGCTGGCCAGCCTTAACCCGGACATTTCCACTGATGTGCATTAGTGCAAGTCGAATGGACTTCTCGTACATCCCTAAAAAAATCAGATTCCATTAATGAGTGGACAATAGAATAACAGCAGCCTGACAATCCGTACATTCCTACTCATGGCACAGATCTTCACATTTAAGTCTGTCTGGTGGAATAAGCAATCAAGTATAGGATATCTAACATCCTTTGAGACTGGCCTTCAGAGTGTCTTCATATCTAAGGATGTGTTGACCTCTGCCGATGCTCAGTCGACAAGAGCATCAGTTTAGGTACATGACATGGAAAGCTTCCATACGGACCACATGTCCAGCAGAACTGAGTTGAACCCCAATAGTGCAGTGGTAGTTAATGTCAGACGGAGTAGAGAGATCCAGGTTCAAATCCCCAGTCTGTCATGAAGCTCAGTGGATGACTTTTGGCCAGTCACTACTTTCCAACCTCACACAGTTATTGTGAGGATAAAATGGGGGGAGAGGGGTAATCCATCCGAGTATGAGCTACTTTAAGGAAGGTCAGATATAAATGTAATCAGCAACATTTCCAAAATCCATATAAAGATCCCTGCTCTCCAATTTTAAATTGCAAATTGATCTTAGGCAGCAAAGATGGAAATCTTGCAGCTGATTTAAGATGGTGTTGGACCAGTGTCCATATTTCACAGCCATTAGATGCTGGATCAGACCAAAGGCCTATCTAGTCCAGCATTCTGCTGTGGGAAGTTCACAAGTAGGTCATAAGTGCAATAGCACCCTCCCACTTGTGTTCCCCAGCACATGGACATGAGGTATAGAGAGAAGAACTAAGATAAAAAGAATCTAAGTCTTTCCAGGGACTGTGGATGAACCTGTCAACTGGCAGAACTGACATTTGCTATACATTGCATCATCTTATCATCTATCATGGTATTGCCAGGAAGCATACTACACAGATAACAAAATCTCTTAATCTAGATAAGATAGATTAAGATAGATAAGATAGTTCCCCAGCCCGGGAGGACCTGCCAAATTCCTCAATTGTGATGGCGGAGCTATGATTAGTACACTGATGGCCTGGTGCATGACCTCCATTTTCTTCTTACCCTTACACTATATGCTGGACAATTATGGTATAGTTTGTGGTCTACGTGGTGAACCATTTCCTAATTTTCATTCACTTGTTTTATTCCTTTCAGGGCAAAGTAGGGATTGAGAAGCCATCAGTGTGAAAAATGATTGCACCTGCTCTCAAGTCAGGGGGGAAACCAAAGACACTTCAAGGTATTTGGTATATGCTCCAAGTGAATAAATCATCACTCCTATTTGAAATAAATTAGAGAGAGGATCAATCAAATACCGTAACTTCCCGAGTTATGGGCACACTGCAATTTCCAGGATTGGGCCCCCCACATAAATCAGATTGGATTTAATCAGATGGAGACAATCTCATTTCTAAATCTACACCTGTGCCTTATGAAACTTTACTCCACCACCAGAACTCAATAGAGATTATTCATCAAGTCACCCCTATGAATAATGTCTTTGCACTGTGTGCACCGTAGATATCAGGCAAGCCAGTGGAGCCTTGTGCTGACGGCTTTCCACCCTCCTTTCTGCAACAAGTGACTTTGCATCTGTGGGGTGCAGCTGAGCAGCCCTACATATTTGCAGGGCACCTTTAAGACAGGCTGCAGGAGCAAGATGGCAAATCATAATACTAATCAATAAGTTATTAAAATCATATTTACACACTCTGGGTTTGTTTATCCAGCTATATACAATGGATGCATGGAACTGTGTTGGAATACCTGGGGCAAACTCATTCATCACATTTACATTTATATTAATGATGGATCATTTTATTTTGAAATAAAAATGGATTTCCTTGGAAATATATGTTGTCTATTCTGGACCCCCTATGTAAGGAATACAGAATGCTTTCCCACTGTGGCCTGCAACCTGGGCCACATTGGCTCAGGTTTGCATATCACATAGTACTTGACTGTCCTACCATGTCAATACTTAAACCCATCTGAAAGTAACTGATGCAGTAGATGCACTCAGTTTTGGTAAGAATGCAATATTGATTCAATTGATTGAGATAACACTTCATGAATTTCAGAAAGGTTTGTACATAATTCGATATCTATGGTCCAGGCCAGACACACATTTTGTGAAAGGTAACCTTCAGGTGTAGGGATATGTGCGGAGCTCGATTGGGGGGTGGAAGTCTGGAGAACTCACCAGGCTTGACCCCCGCCCCCCCGAGCTCCGCTCGACCTACCTTTTCCCCGGCTTGACTCGCGTTCTTGCAAGCCGAGCTGGGAAAAGCGACTTCCGGGTTCCAGTGCTACATCATTTTCATAGAAAATGGTGTAAGATACGTTAAAACCAGCCTAATTTGCACAAATCGCGGCCTAATTTGCGCAAATTGTGGGTGTTTTTAATGTATTTTACACTATTTTCTATGTGATCGATGTAGAGCCAGGGACCCGGAAGTCCAGCGAGCGCCTCAGCTGGCGCTTGCGCTCGCACTCAGCTCGTACGTCATGAGTTGAGTGCCGGGCGGGTCGCCCATCCATTCAGGTGTTCCTCCAGCAAACCTGATCCCAAAGCTTTAAAGGTCAAGACCGGCACCTTGAGTTTGTCCCAGAAATGGACCAGGAACCAGTTCAGCTGATGCAGCACTTGGGTAACACCCTGTCCTAGTTAGCAATTTAGCAACCATGCTTTGAATTAGTATCTAAACTTGTTTCAAGGCCAGCCCTATGTACCATGCATTACTATGGGGGTTACCCGTACCTCTCCGCAGCTCAGGGCTCTCCGCGGCTTGCCCCTCCGCGCCGCCACTGCCCTGCTCTCAATCTTCTGATGGACCCCCTGTTGCCCTGGTTTCCCCCGCCAAAAACATAGCGTGGGGGTCAAGTGCGCCGGAGCAAGGTCCCATCACGTCACTTCTGCCGCGCCGGAAGTGACGCAATGGGACCAGCGCGGGCGGCTCTCCGCAGAGCGCGAGGAGCCAGGTAGGCCCGCGCTCGCCGTGGTCTAGTTGGAGGTTACCAGGCTCTCTGTCTAGGTAGGGATGCTGCTGAAGTGACCTCCTAAGCTGGTAAAAGAAGTTACCTCCTAAGCTGCACAATTCAAATTTGGTTTATGGTATGCATGGGCGGGTCTCTGCATACTTGCCTCACTTTACATTATATGCATGGTACAGGGGAAGCACCTCCTTCACCACCACACCAACAAGATTCCCAGTCTCATACAGATACATGAGAAATTAGTTTCAGTTCATTTTTTATCAGGATTTACCCAGCTCATACCTTCTGGACCAAACACAGACTCGAACACAATGTGAGGTCCAAGTCCATACATTTCTGAGTAGGGGTGGGCGATCTGCTGGGACCTGACCCACCTCCAGCTCGGCGGACGCCACTGCTGTGCCCACCAAGCCGGGCCCAAAGCTGGCATGCCCCGCTCTGCTCACTGGACTTCAAGTTCCTGGTGGGCTGCTATTTACATAGAAAATGCCTTAGGATACGTCAAAAGTGGCTGCAATTTGTGCTTCCCCAGCTCGACTTGGGAGAACATGAGTCGACGCCGGGGAGGAGATAAGTGGGATGGAATTTGGGGGGTTGAGCCCTGCTAATCCACCGGATTTCCACCGCCCAGACGAAATCCTCGTACATCCCTATCGAGCTTGCAATGTGATTTGCAGATTAAAACACACACACACACTCGACAGCATGCATACTTTGAAAAATGTGCGTGAAAAAATGTGCAGTTTTGGAAAATGTGTGGAAACATGTTTTAGTCAATGAGAGAAGATATCTACATTTCAAAGATGTGCACAACTGATGTGTACATTTGGGAAAGTACGCATGGGAAATATGCATGGATTTTCATGCAAAAAGAAAACATGAAGTTCTCAATCTGATACAGACACAAGATGGAACAAGTTTCAAGGTGGAATTTGGAGAACTTCAACAGGCTTGAGTTTTCAGTTTTGCTTGTAGGCACATCCCTATAACCAAGCTGTAACCAAAATTCAGCTCCAACATGAATCTGACCTTTTTTAGATGCTTAAGGACTGTACCAGGACTACTGCACATTGACAGACTTTTGCAACCCCCCGCCCACGGGAAGTTTCCAAACTCATATCATCATTATTTCAACTTCTTCAAAATGCATGCAGATATTTCACCTGAACCCTGAGAAAGATCTACATTCACCCGATTATCTAAATGACAGTATCTCAGAGCTACAAGCCAAGCTATCATTGTAGCATGCCAGTGTAGGTGGAAAGGGAGAGAGGTAACACATCCCACAATGAAGCGACAGCATTCCTTATGTTTTCAAGGCATGCTCACTTGTTTGAGCAACATGTCTGTGCTATTAGCAACATATGGTATTTGAACGTACAGTGCATAACCTGTGAAATGACTGCCAGTGACTGGTTGAATAATGATGCAATTCTGCTGCTCCCCCATTAAGAGGCAAGTGTTGATTTTTTTTTTTTAAATGACAACATAAAAAATGAGGACCAGGGAGGACTAGCTGCATCATTGTGATGTTGGCAGCCTCTTTAATGCCTCTCCTCCCTGTGTACGATACCTGATGTAAAACAGATGGTTAATTTCTGAAAATGGATGAGCAATGACACACACAGCAGATGTGCATGTTGGCAAGACAGGTGCTTGATTGAGTACGACACCCACAAAGTGAGAGTGCATAAGAACCTGTTCCAGAATGACAGGCCAATGACATCCTGCCACCATTCCTCAGAACATCCAACAGTTCAGCCCAGTTTCTCACTTCACAGTTTCAAGATCAGTACCAGACCTGAGCCAGATCCACAACATTGCCTTGCCTTTTTGTAACACTGAAATTGAAGAGTGGATGTTGGTGGGGTCATTGCAGGAAGTCACCCCTCTTCTGCCACACTGAGAAGAGGGGATTCAAAGTTTACCAGACGGGGGATGAGGTATTCATAGGAGGAAGCTGGCACTGGAAGCTGGAGGAAGAACAAGATAGAAGCTGGGTGGGCAGGAGAGTATATAAGCAAAATGCAAGAGATGGCTCTTTTGGATAAGGAAAGGAGAGGTGAGCCACAATTTGGAGTACAGCTGCTGTATGTAATCCGGCCTTCCTCAACCTGGAGAACCCTAGTTGGGGAACTATTTTGGACTACAGTTCCCATCACTTCTGATAATTGGCCATGCTGGCTGGGGATGATTGGAGTTGTAATCCAAAACATGTGGAGGGCATCAAGGTGGAGAAGACTGCTGTAATCCCACCAAGCAGGTTCACATTATGTCTCTCTTGCTGGGCCTGGGCTGTTCCCCTTTATCAGAGGCAGGTGGGGAACTGCATGTTTAAATATCCCCCCCTCACAAATATTATTTATATTGTTAATCTCTCCTCACTTCTCTGAGCAGTGAGATATTAGAGGGGGCATGGCTCTTATCTGGGTTTAGTTTCCTTTGGAAGGAGGTCACTGGAAGCTTATGGGATTTCCCAATAACTGAGTTTATTTACAACCAGGTGTCGAACCTCAGGTCATGGGTCAAACCCAAACTTATGGACCCCCAAACCTCAGATCTGTTTGTCTCTTCCAGCGTGTCTCACTCCAAAACTGCAGCCTATTGTTTCTTTTCACACAGAGGCCTGAATGATTACATAACCCTCGGCTAGGAATGGGGAAAGAAGGCACATGCCCTTTCAGGGATTGCCTAACCGTTCAGAAGACTTGAGGAAGATCCAGCTATCTGAAAGCAATCAGCCAATCTTCTTAAGAAAAGAGGTACGGTAGCTGATATTGTCTCATTGTATAACACGGGAGTTTTTTAAAATCACATTCTGTATACTCCCCTGGTATTGGAAGATTGAGGGCAATGTAACAATAGTTTAAATAAATAAATACTTGGAAACTTTGCCAGGGCTATTTAGGGAGTCTCTGGCAGTACTTGTGGGCGTGGCTACATTACACTTTTCTTTACAAATCCCTCACATTCTTACTGGTAAGCCAGAGAGAGAAGGCTGCGCTAGAAGCTTCTCCTTTGAAAAGCCTAGCTTCTACAGGTAGGGTGTTTTGTTTGTTTGTCTCTTTGTTTCAATGTAAGGGGGGATGCAAACATTCACTTCTCTATCACAATCTGATAAATAAGAATAGCCCAGCAAGAGACACATTATAGACCTGCTGATCATGTATTTCAGGTTTCTGTTTAGAGCTATACCCCATACCAGAGTGGATAGATTCTACAATGAAGCTGGATAGAATGCCAGGATACTTTTGCACCCCGTAGCTGTAATCCAACCTTATCAATACACCTACAACACTTAGCAGTCCACAAAATGTTTTACTTGCCTTCCTGCCCCCACAGACACGTGCGCGTGAGTGATTTATGGCATCACTGATGGCTTCACTGGCAGCTGTATGTAGACACGGAAGGACTACCAACCATTCTTCATTTCTGCACATCGAAACAAGAGGGTGTGGGTGTGCAAATCTATAATATCTAACGAATCTGCTTTTTGGCTTTGCTGAATGTAAGCAGGGCTTGTGTGTTGTGCTTCTGTAGTGGAACTCGTGCTATGCCTTCTTCTCGGCTTGCTTTATCAATCTGAGCTCACATCCTCAATCCATCCAAGTAGTATTTTCTCCCCCCCCCACCTCTGTTACTCTGAATCCTTCCATCAGTTTGTCCAGTCCTTTTCTTGACCCCCATCCATCCTTCCCATTACAGGTTTATCTGCCTCCTCTATTAAAAAATGTCTCCCTCCTTCAGCTAATGCCCCATCATCTTAAATCTACCCCTTCCATTCCCATCCATCCATCTGCTAATCTTCACTCCACACACACTCATCCCTTCATCCTTCTCCATTCATGCCTATTTTTATCACTCATAGTTCCATATCTATGCAGCATCAGGTCATCACAAAACAAGGCCACATGCACATGTGTGCGCACACACACACACTCCACATTTATCTTGCATGCAAACACTTATTATTTACAACACAGATTCAACTGTGCATGCAATGCACACAATTTATAAGGTTGGTGTGTGTGTGTGTGTGTGATGACACACAGCTCCCAGTCCACACATCCATACAAGCACATTTTTCAAAATGACATAAATTAACACATACGTGCAGTCATAATTCTGCAGCATATGGTAACACATCTATAGTAATACCTTGGATTGCAAGTAACTTGGTTTGAGAGCGTTTTGCAAGACAAGCAAATTTTTAAATATTTATTTATTTATTTTTAACTTGATATACAAGCGACGTCTTGCAATACAAGTACTGTAGTATGGCTTAAATTAAAAATCTCCGTACAAATTTTTTTGGGGGGGATTTCATTTTGATATAAGAGTGTTTGGGATTACAAGCACGTTTCCGAAACGAATTATGCTCTCAATCCAAGGCATGACTGTATATTTATCAAATACTGCTGCTACATTATAATGCAGGAAACCCCCACCCCTGCCAATGAAATAAACATTACTTTCCCTCAACACAAACCAACAATATTCATTTAAAAAACACAAGAACAGCTGAACACAATCTCAACCACCTCCAAATCCATGCACTGGTCCTCACACATAAGAGTCTCTTCATGAACAATATACAATATCCTGTCTCGCAAATCGGCCTTGGAGAGGAGGAAAAGGGTGGTGCGGGGTGGGTGGGTGGTGCGGGGAAGAGGCCAGGGTTGGTGGCTTATGCCGTTCCCAAATGTGCCACAGCTTCCTTCCCTCCCCCTCCATGGCACTTCATCTTCTTCAAAATGGCCATCCAGATGAACTTCAGGGCGCGAGGAAGTTTGGAAGCTTACGTGCATCGAGGGTGGGGAGATAGGATTACGCCATTACTGAAACATTTGCCAAAAGGGGGCTGAAAACAGATTGCACAGGGAATCACCTCCTCAGCAGTAACAATTGCCGGTTTAAAAGAAGCAAACATTTTTACCCCATTTTCAAACTGCAAAGAGCCCCTTTCATAGAAGGATGAAAATCCAGGTTGGAAAAGAACTCGGGGTTTCTAATACTGCCTCATTTTTTAAGGCACATATAATGAGTCACCAAGGTTCATATTCTAAGCTAAGGGATTATAAAATTCAGCAGCATCAAGGAAGGATACATCTTTTGAGTGACAGTCCAGCAACAAGTAAAGAAAGCCACTCAGCTCTTTGAACAGAACACTGTATACAAGGATGCTGAAAACTCACAAACACGTCAGAAAATCCAATATTACTACTGCTACTACTAACACAACAACACATATCAACTTTTGTAGATAAATACCCCAAACATGCAATATCATTTTTCAGGAAGGCAGAAATATCTGTGGTAAATAATATGAAGGGTTACATATGCCCCTAATGTACATACATTTTGGAGGCATTTCTCATTTCTTCTTGCATATTGCTTTGCTGCTGAGCAAATAATGCAGGCTGGGACTAGAACTGCTACAATATGGCAGGATGACTTTGTCAGTGCATACAAAATGTTATTGATAAACTAATTTTCTGGCTAGTTCAATTCCTGCAGCACGATCATGGAAAAACTAATTGCCATTTCTCCAGATTACACAAACTGTGTCTGGATCAGCTTTTTAAAGGTTTAGTTGGAAGGAGTTTACTCATTATTTACTCTTATGAACCATATTGCCTGACCTCAGGCTGGGAGGGGTGTGTGCAAGAACCAGATAAATTTGTCCTTCACAGTGGTGATTAAGTCTTTGAAGAAGAAGAAAGTGTTCATAACTATCAGGGAGAAATATTAAATTGCTCTCTAGCCATCAGTATTTTAAAAAACCCATATCTTCTTAACCTTGCTTCATGTTTTATGACTTTTTTTCTAGTACATGTTCCCAAATGAGAGGAAGTCTAAGAGAAACAGCCTGAAATGGAATGTCTATAAGGAAAGGCAGCAAATGTTACTCTATAGAATAGATAGCTTAAGCTATTCAGCGTGGGAGCAGTAAGGATTAAGGCTAAGATTACGGTTCTGTAAATCTTTGTCCTGCACGGCTCTTTGGGTTGGATCTAGACTTATTCATACTTAAAGCAGACCCATTAAAATCAATGGGACTTTCATTAATTTTGGATAGAATTACTCTACCTAAGGGTGAATCTACACTAGAGTCCCTTTCATTAATCAGGGAGCTCTGTCGTGGTGTTTATGCAAAACACATTTACCGCTGTGGGGACACATGCTAACGAAAAAACAGCATGTTGAAAACGTGATCTTGTGTCACACACAAATGCAATTGCAGGAGAAGTAGGGGGAATTCGAAAGGTGATGTGTGCAGGGGAAATGGCTGTTGTTTTTTTTAAAAAAGTTGTTTTTTGTTTTGTTCATCTATGCGCAGGTGCGAAGGAGTGAACAAGCAGAGATCATTTTAAAAGGGGGGGAATGACAGCTCCTCCTGCCCCCTGACAAAAAATCATGGAAAAGGGGATGGGAAGAGACAGGGGGAGGCTGTGGTGCTGCTGCCGCCCTCCCACCTCCCATGGGGTGAAGCCAGCAGGATCTGTATTCCCATTCCCATCCACCCAAAAGCAATTTCCCCCCAAAAAAGTGCAGCCCCTCTCCCGTGCTGACTTTCCCAAGAGTAATCACCATTGGAATCAATGTGATTTTCTTCTGAGTAGGGATGTGGACCTACCAGTTCCACTGCATGCCGGACACTCGGTGGTCTCCCCCGCCGAGATCGTTCCGGTGCTGTTCGGCGCCCGCCAGCTGATGCGGTCAGTGTGCTAATGCAATTAGTTAATGTGAATTAGTGCTGATGCAAATTAGTGCAAGTAGAATTAAATTCTCATTTTAAAAAATCTGATTCTTTCAATGAGCGATGGAAGATGCCAGACAATCTGTGAAACACATATGGAATGGGTTTAACTAAATCCGTACATCCCAAATGGAGGCCTGCAAGGATGAAACTAATTCTCCACCTCCCTCTCCATGGGTGTGGAGGGAGATCTGCTGAATTCCATGGCCCCAATGTCACCCTCCAAGGGACCATAAGATTGTGGCCTTAGTGTGTAGGTATAAATTCTCTTCATTCTTGGTTTCTTTTTGTATATGGTTGACTTTTTCTGCTCCAAATAATTAACTTTCCTGTAGTACCTAGAGACAATGCCCATTTTCAACTCTGAATGATTATGACACTGATTATTAATGATTTAATGCAAGCATATACTTCTGTCTGCAATGGAGAGGCTATTGCTCGATGACCTTAATTGGATTTCAATACTACCTGCAGCATGATTTTGGCAAAATGTCCTCTGATCACCACTTGAAATATGTATGGCCTAAATGAAACATTAATTTTTCACACGTGCGGCATAGATAAGAGTGAAAAAAGGAAGAAGGATGGGGGGGAAATGAATGAAAGCAATGACTTTGTATCACTTGCATAATTCTAGGAAGTCTCCTATACAAAACTGAAGAATGAAAGGTGCAAAATTATATTGGCAGAAGTGCAGCACCTACATAGGTCAAAGAGCAGATTTTAGCACTTTCAAACATGCCCTTGATCTTTGGCCTCTGCTATAGGCACTTAAATGTTTAATGCAAGAGGACCTGTGGCAACTTAACAATTTTGCAGAGAAGTTGTTCAGATCACAGGCACAGTCTGGTGATGATATCCAACTATTAACCATCTTTTTAATGATTTATTCATTGGGTAGCTTTGTTCTTCGGCTGTACATTAATCTGTTTCAAGGCAGGTATTCTCTGAAGACTGGTTTTTAGCAGAGCTGCACAAGTGGCACTGTAGTAGAGAGACATTTTTCTAACGATAGGCACAGTGCACCAAGCAGAAGTACAATTTCTCTAGCTTCAATGCACCTTGGCAGATACAGAAAGCTGGATAGAAAAAGAGGGAACAAAGCATGGTCAGAAACAGAAACCCAAAAATGAGAGCCCATACTAAACTGAAAAACATAAGCTTATTGAATGTTGAAATACCATTAATACCGGTACTATAATACAAAATCATTATTAATAACAAAGTAGCCCATTTCTTCATTCCCTCTAGTAGTGAACTTTGGTGCCAACAGGACTGGAACCAAAGCAGACCACTGGCAAACAAGACAGAGGTATCCACGTGCTCTGGTGAAATTCATCATGTGCTAGAGATGTACAAGAATCTTGTTTCAGTGTGCAAATCACTCAAAAATACCCCATTTGCAACCCTGAACACGAACAGGAGCACATGTGCTCCAAAAATGTTGACAAATTCCCAAACTTACATTCATGTTTGCAAAATGGGCACTTTTAAAAAGGCTCACTTACAGAGCAATCCTATGGCCCCCTAGACAACATCTAGGGGCCCATGGGATTCTTCAGATTCCCTGTTCCGAGGTCAGGAAAAGAGCTCCAACCTTGGAGCTGGGAATCCACGTTCAGATCCCCCTCCCCGCCTCGCAGCCAGCGTGGAAAGAACCATGCTGGCTGCTTCTCCAAGGTTGTAAGACTGACCTCAGAGAAGGGGTAAAGAGAGCATTCCAGGGGGCAGGAAGGGGAGGAAACTGGGTCCGCCAGGATATGACATATCCTGATGGCGTTGCAGCCTCCTTCCCTCCCTCTCCAAAGCACCGCAGCTAGATGGCCAAAATTGGCGATCTAGCTGACTTGCAGGGTGGGAGGAGCAGGGAAGCAGAGATCACCTCCACCGCTTCCCCTGCCCTGCATAGGATGCCCACAATCCTATGCATTTGGAAGCTTATGGGTATCCCCTTTGGATTGTACCCTTAAATATTTGCATTTTCACACTTTAATGGGGGTAAAGTGCACACTTTTAAAATGCACAATTTAAAGTGCACATTTTTAAAAACACACTTTTTTTTTTAAAGCATTTTCATGTTTTAATTAATGGAGGAAATGCACACTTTTCCCATTTGAATGAACCAAAAAACAGGTTGCAAATGAGAATAGGAGTGAGCCTAACTGAGCTTTGAAGTAAAGTTCAGAGAATTCAGCAGGGATGGATGACCCATCCGGCACTCAATTCACGGCACTCGAACTCCCAAGCACTCCCATTGCGCAAGCCGAGCACGAGTGCCAGCTGAGGTGCTCGCTGGACTTCTGGGTCCCTGGATCTATGTTGTTTACATAGAAAATAGTGTGAAATACATTAAAAATGGCCAAATTTGCACAAATTAGGCCATTTTAACGTATCTTATGCCATTTTCTACATTAACAACATAGTGCCGTAACCCAGAACTTGCTTTTTCCAACTTGGCTCGTGAGAACACGAGTCGAGCCAGGGAAAAGGTAGGTCGAGCGGCGCTCGGGGGTTGAGCCCAGCGAGTTTGCCAGATTTCCACACCCCCCCCCAACTGAGCTCTGTGCACATCCCTACGTGACTGAGCATCCCTGATTTTCCCATCCCTGTGCAGAAGCACAAAACAGTAAACATACACACAGAAGGGGGCAACCTACATCCCCCTGCCAAACACAGTCCAGGGAGGGTCAAACAAGTGGCCAGGAATAATACAATGTTGAGTGTCCATTGGGAAAGGAAAACTGAAAATTTGGTGGTTGGGGAGTGAATTGATACTCTGCAGCATTTTGTTGCAGGTCCCATTTCTAACGACTTAATTGTGTGCATAGCAAGTAATAATTGTAAAGCTCTTGCCCTCAATATTATATCATTTTTACCAATCCTCTGCTTCCTTGGATTGCTGGAGTGACTACAGTCAACCCTTTATCAAGTGCTAATTAATTATGGTGAGCACATAACATTTGATAAGCCAGCCGAACCAGCTGAGTGAATACAGAACGATTTACCAAGTGTAGATCCATTTTCTACAGTCAAGCCCTACGATACAATCACACCTGTTCCAACTTGTCAGGCAGAGACTCACACCTTCAGGATTTACATTAAACATTTTGTCAATTACAAAAACCCACCCAGTGAAGTGAAAAAGCAGATCAACAAGGCCAGACTGGAATCCAGGAACAATCTGTTACAGGATAATATCAGAAGAGAAGTGACAGAACACCAGTTGCTTTCACCTGTTGCTCCCAGCTAAAATCACTGTAACATACCTACGTATCATCCATGATCTCCAGCCCCATCCTGGACAATGATACTTTCCTCTCACACACCTTGGGTGATAGGCTGCTCTTGCCTCTAACTTGAAACAGCAACTTAAAATTAATTCACCAGTAACAGCAGGTCACAGAACAGAAACACAAAACATAAGAATGCCCAACAGACCTGGATGCCAACTCTGCCCTGATATCCTTTCCAGCAACATTATTGCAGGACCTAATAATGGCAGGGGTTAATTCACCTTCTCATCTTCCAACATGATATATGGTCCAGTGTTCTCCAACCTTGGGTCCCCAGATGTTTTTGGCCTACAACTCCCAGCATGCCCCAGCCATGACTGGTATAGGCTATCATCTGCCAGCAATGCCCTTCTGTGTTCCACACAAGGCAAACAGGTGAGGCACTGCTCAAATGAATTTGCGAGTGAAGAGGGGGAGGGAATAACAAGACAGGCACAGTACTTTGATATAAACTTGCCCCCCCTTTTTTAGAACAGATCTGCAAAGGATCGGGATAGTGTAGGCTTCTACACTATGCAGGCAACTAAGTAGGGATGGGCAACCCGCCAGCACTCGGGTCACGGTGCACGAGCTGAGGGCTCCTGCTGCACGAGCTGAGCGCGAGTGCCAGCTGAGGCACTCACCGGACTTCCAGGTCCCCCGGCTGTACATTGTTTATGTAGAAAATGGCTTGTGAGAACCCGAGTCGAGCCGGGGAAAAGGTAGGGCGAGTGGAGCTCAGGGGTCGTGCCTGGCGAGTTCGCTGGACTTCCACCCCCCAATCAAGCTCCGCGCACATCCCTACGAACCTGTAATGATATCAGGTAAGATATCCAAGCCCTGTTGGGTGGCGCCTGTCCACACGTCACCCCCCCCCCCCCGGTTTGTAGTACCATCCTGGTGTAGGGAGACTTTCCCATGTCACCCTCTCCTGGGGCCGCAAAACTCCAAGTGTGGGGAGGTAAGTCAGCCTCAAAGGCAATCCATATTTCTACACTGGGCCGCACGCAAAACCCTGAACGTGAAGCCTCCGGAATTGCCAATCACCATAAAGGTGCCTATGGATGCTCACCAACCCTAACCCAACTGAAATCTGCCCACAATTACCTGCCTAAATGTAACCAGATGGACCTATGAACCAATTACCCTATGAATAACCACTACCCATGCCCTCCAACAGCGTGGAGTAGGCGAAAAACAAGGAGCCCAGGGGCAATCAAGCTGCCTGCCAAAATTCCTACTCAGCCCCCCAAAAGGCAACAATGTACCCACATTGTATACAGGGAGGGTGGGAGGGAGCCAGAAGATCCAAAAAGGGCTAGCGTATGGCTCTGAGAGCTAATATCGGTCCATAAGCCCCACCCCTAACCTGACATGACGTGCGTGCTTGGCACACTTCTCAGGCCCGACTGTCTCTCTTCCCCCGCCACCCGCAATATCCTTCCATGCTCAGACAAGCTGGCTACATGTCAGGCCTGTGTACACTTACACCTTCACACCTGAAAGAACATTATCCAGAAAGCATTTGGGAAAAAATTCAACTTTCCAGGTCACTCTGTTGCCAACCTTCACGTGGACATTCTTGAACAAAGAAACTTCAAAGGGTAGCTGAATTACAATTTATCAAGATGTACATTTGTGGCCTGAATTGAGAAGTCCCCCCCCTTTTTTAATCCTACTGCCGGTGTTAATTAGTTTACCAACACCAGGATGTTTGCGTTATCAGCAGCACTGCTTTGTACATGTTCACTGTAATTATGTTACACACAATTCAAATTTAACATAATTATCACAGTCTGTATCTGTTGGTTGCTGTTTTTTGCATTTCATTTCTCTCTGACCTCACTGCTTAATTCCCCTCCCCCCCATATCCATGTGTGAACATATCTGCTACTATAGGATGAGCTTTCGTACATCTGATAGTAGTAGTAGGCGATCACTCATGACCAAGTATGATTGTCTTCCAGGATAAAATTATAAAAAGAAAATTATAAAAGGAGGAAATTCTAACAAATTGTGTAGACTCTAGCGATGGGTCCGTAAGTGACTGTGGAGGCCAATTCTAGATCCACACAGCTTCCCACAGTGAGGACACGGGTTACCAGATGGAAGATGGTCCTGTAAAGGATTTGTTTGACGTGCTTTTCGCTTAGCACATTTCTCCCTTTCACCTTGCACTCAGGCTTCTTCAAAGTCTATAGAACCTTTGTGAAAGGCCAACCTCCAGTTAGATCGTTCATGGGCCAGAGCTTCCCAGTTTTCGATGTTTATATTGCATTTTTTTAGATTAGCCTTAAGAACATATTTAAACCTCTTATACTGACCACCGATATTCCACTTTCCATCCTTGAGTTGGGAATAAAGTAACTGCTTTGGGAGACGGCAGTCAGACATTCGAACAACATGACCGGTCCATTGAAGTTGGCATTGAAGGATCATTTTTTCAACGCTAGTAGTCTTTGCTTCTTCCAGTACACTGACATTTGTTCGCCTATCTTCCCAAGTAATTCGCAGGATTTTCCGGAGGCAACGTTGATGAAATCTTTCAAGGAGTTGGAAGTGATGTTTATAGATATGCCTGCGAAACATGAGTCCATGTTTCGCAGGCATACAATAAAGTTGGTAATACAATGGCTTTATAAACCAGCATTTTGGTCTCCTTACAGATATCCCAATCCTCGAACACTCTATGTACTTCTGATGAAGTGGACTAGTCCATAAAACCTTATGCCATAATAAATATGTTAGTCTTTAAGGTGTTGTAAGCCTCTTGATTGTTTTTGCTCCAACAGTACTACCTTTCTCTTGCCTACTGCATTTGTTTCTGTTCTGACATCACCATGATATTCCCTCTTGGTAAAAGCTGGTGCCTTGGCTAAACCTTAAATACACAGATACTACTATATTGTTGAGTTTCTAATTCAGTCTTGTATCATGCTCACTCACTAGCTTGGTGTTATTCCTCAGTTGCATCTAGCTGCAGTAATTGGCTTTTTACACAGTGCAAGTAGAGATCTGCAAAAGTCCACAGCATGAAATCACTTAAAGCATCTCTGATTGTTTAAATCATGAATATTAGAATGCTTGAGAATTGCAGTTAGTTGTCTGGCTGTTGCAGACTTGTGGAAATAAACATCCCTTCCTTACCCAAAATAGCAGCAGCCACCAGATATATTAAAGAAGCAAACAAGTTATCTGGGTTGCAATATCAGAACCATATTACCAGTTCATCCTAGTTACCAAAACAGCAGTATAATAATGAGGGTTGCCAACTGACCAACCATAACTGACCTTTCCTGCTCTTGTACCTTTAAAAGCAGCTTGATTTGCAGCAATTCACATGCAAAGTTTTTCACAGCAAAGAGATAATTAGCAAACACCTGCTAATGTCTGCACAGCAAGCTTCTGTTACAGACACAGCTAGAAAGGTTGGTTGAAATGTTGGCAACTCAATTAACCAAGAATCCATTAGTGAATTGAGGGGCATGCTCTTGTAGCTTTAACAGCAGCTTAGTCTGCTGCAAAGGCACAAATCAGGTCAAGGTTGTTGTTCTTTTCTGGTCTGTTGGCAACCATATGTGCTAATTAAACACTTATTATAGTGTAATCCTATACATGTCTATTCAGAAGCAAGCCCCACTGAATTCAATACATTCCTCAGGTTATGTATGCATAGGATTGCAGCAGCCTTAAAAGTGTTAAACTTTAGTGCTCCTGTTTTTAATGGCTTTTAAAAAATAGGCTTTGGATGCTCTTACTGTCTTTCTCTGTTATTTTAACTGCTCTTGTATGTTTTTGTATTCTCTTTTTGTTTCTTGGTCATGTGTGTGTTTGTTCATAATCCTTTGCTATATTATTCGTGAGCCACCTTGAATGTTTTCTAATGAGGTAGGCTAGCTAGACATGTATTGAATAAATAAATAATCAATGGTGCACCATCACATTTCCTGCCTCCACGGGAGGGCGGCCAATTTAGGAACCCTGGTTTGGCTCAGTGTTATATGCCAGGCAGAAATCAGAATGAAATGTGCTGTGAAAGGTTAGAAGCCCCAGCAGGGAAAGAAAGGTGGCAACATTATTCCCTTCCTTAGCAAAGCAAATTTTCACTATAGCAGAGAGAGAGAGTTCTATTAGATTGGGGAGTTGCTGTTAGCTAAGGAGAATATAAGTGAGAGCATTTTAAATGAGGAAACAGAACAAGTTAGGTCTTTCCTTTGTTTTCAGTAAGAAAAAAAACCCCATCTTGCACCTAATGTGGTTGTGTATATCGAATGCTTATCTTACACCTGATAATTTACTGGGATTGTATTTTCTACCAAGTGCGGTGCAAAGTGACAACATATTTCTTCAGCTTCACACCTCAGCCTGTCCAATTAGCAACCTCCCCTGTGTCAACTGGGAGCTCAGGAGAGCCTTTAATTCTCAGCAGCGGCCCAGTTAACAAAGAAGAAAACCCACAGAAACTGCTGAAGGATGTTTGTTTAAATGACCTGTTTCTTTGAAGGATTTCCAAGATAGTTTCCCACCTAGTTATTTTTTAAGCAAGCTCTCAGTTTTAAGCCTTGATGGCCTGTTACTACAAAACTGCCTAAGGAAACGTACACAATGAATAAGTTTGCAGTTTGTTAAACAGGTAGAGGCAGGGGTTGCCGACCAAGTCCCAAACTGGGGGTGGTGCCACCTCTTGATCGACATCTTTCTCTCTCTTTTTAAAGAAGGCATATGTTCTGGTTCATGATGTGAAAACCTTAACTTACTGAGCTAGGGAAACATGAAAAGTGCATAACCCAAACACAAAATTAAAAGCGACTGTGACTAAGATATTTATTAATTCATCATTCTTATAGGGATGGACAAATCTGTCAATTTCAGTTTCTCATTTTTCCAGCATTAAGTGTGGTTTATCCCAAACTTTGAGAATTTTCCCAATCTTAAGAATTCTGTATAACTTTCAAGCTTGCTTCCAGCATATTGATTACTTGGTGTAGTGGATTTTGCTTCCCCCTCACCCCACGTTCTTATCCAGTGTGGCATAGTGAATAGTGTGCTGAATTCGGAGTGGGGGGGGAAAGGGGTTTAAATCCAGGAAGTCACTTGATGACCTTAAGCAATTCACGATTTCTCAGCCTAACATAACTTGCAGAATTGTTGCAAAGATAAAATAGGATTACCCTATGTATGCTGCCCAGGGCTACTTGGAGGAAAGGAGAGCTAAATAAGTAAAAATAAAGTTATCACATTACAGAAGTGACTCTCATTGCTTATTGGAGAACATCACCCCACCCCAAATTTCATAAAATATGGATTCCAGATTTGGGACTTTGTCAGGCCTAGTTGCAGCCTGTAGCAATTTTTTTAATGGCAGAAAGAAGTTATAAATCCCAAGAATTACAGGTTCATAATGGAAGCCCTGACAGGCCCTTAACTACTGCACTGAGAATGAGGGGCACTCTAACACAGGGGTCTTCAAACTAAGGCCCGCGGGCCACATCCGGCCCGCCTTGCCTTTTTATCCGGCCCGCCGGCCGATTGGCAGAAGCAGACTTTTTTTTAACTCTTTCACTTCAAGCGCCGATTCTTTTAATTCTTTTCCATAATATGGAAAAATTAGTGGTGGTGTTTTACCTCTTATGTATGAGCTGATGTAGCTAAGTCAGATTTCCAATGTTTCAAAAATGCTACTTTGGATTGAAGCAGAGTATGCTCATTTGTGTGATGGCAAAAACAAAAGTATATTCGTGTTAGGCATGAAACAATTGTGCAACTATATATGTAAATACCACCAGCCCTGCCAGGAGTATTCATTAATATTCCCTCTTCTTCCCTCCCCATTCCTTTTTCCTTGTGTGTCGTGTCTTTTTAGATTGTAAGCCTGCGGGCAGGGACTGTCTTGTTAATTGCTGTAAACCGCCTAGAGAGCTTCGGCTATTGGACGGTATAAAAATGAAATAAATAAATAAAATAACTTTCCATTTAAGGGGGAAAAAAATCACTCCTATCAAGTAAAAAAAAAAGAACCCGGGTCCTTTTTCTTTACTTGATCCATTCGTTCATATTTTTTTCAAACTATAGTCCGGCCCCCCAACAGTCTGAGGGACAATGAACTGGCCCCCTGTTTAAAAAGTTTGAGGACCCCTGCTCTAACACATTATAATATATCTCCTCAGAAAATATAATTGCAGAGTAATTAGGCATGAGGCTCACCAAACTGCACCATTCCTTTTATTTTATTCTTTTCATGAGAACACTGAAAGTAGCATTATGATCAATTTTAAATCAGTTAGAAGAACACAATGGAGCTGGCTCTGCAGTGCTGTAAAATACCATGTGTCCTTGACAGTTTGGCTGCATTCATTTTAAGGCCTGCAGCAATTCCTAAACATGAGTGTGAAAATATGAAAGAACAGCTGGATTCAGCCTGAGTGGGTTGTGCTTCCTGGGAGGAACCAGGAAGTAGTCAAGGGCAACACCCACTGCTTCTGGCCTGAGGAGAGAGAGGTCTCACGGCCTGAGAGAGCTCAGTGGAAAGGCTTTGTTTGAATAAAACTTGTAAGTTTATTTGGAAGGCAGAGTCTGTGTGAGTTTGTGGGGTGCAGTACACCAATTACATAACATGATGGCAGTGGTATGACTGAATGCTAGACTGAAGAAAAGTAAACTGTTAGCAGAGAAAGAGAAAGACAGAGAGAGGGTGAAAGTGGCCAGCTTGAAGTCACCAACACATTGAACCTGCATGCTCAGAACGTAGCCCAGGCATGGAAAACCTGGAAAGAGGAGTTTAATCTCAATGTGGACATTGCAATGGTAGCTAAAGGGGAGTATGGAAAATGAAACTGTTTCTATATTTAATTGGAGCAACGGAGAGATAAATAATGTGCAAATGTTCCCCAAGCACAGTGTACCTTGGTTGCAATAATAGGTTGTGTTACTGCCCGCTGCAACCACAGAAAGAATGAAACAGTGGAAAGATGCAGGTTTTTCTTTCTTTTCTTTTTTTTAATTTTTTTTAATTGAATTTTCAAAAACAACAACAAATCATATTTGGCTTCCACCTCATTGTCTGACAAACATTACCAATCCTTATCCAATCTAAGTTTTAATTGACAGCTAGGCACTTGGTCCCTGGCAACCATGTACAAATTAGCCTATATGCAGTCTCACCTTGTCCTCCCTTTGACAGCTGAAATTGACAAGCAACTTGACCAGGCAAGACTACAGGTATCAGATAGCTGTAAATGCGCACTTGTGCACCCGTGAAAGACCAACAAAAAAATAATTTTAAAAAATAAAACGGGGCTGAAAAAATTAAAAAAATGACCCCAGCAGCGCTTTTTTTAGGCTCTAAAAAGAAGGGGGGGGGAAGACAGCAAATGAAAAAGGGTAGCTATTGGAGCAGGGAGAGGAGACAAGACAGGTTCTACCATGAAGGACACTGGGATACTGGCTGGAGGACTAAGGGGAAAAAAGGAGGAGAACAAGCAACAGTGAGCATGATCGTGAGCCACAGGTGCACTATGGGTTGTTCAGCGAACAACCAGCCCACCATGATTAATTGCAGAGTGGCTTAGTCTGATGTGAAAACCCACCAACTGTATGTTCAGATAATGGCCCCAGTTTATTGCATCAGAATTCCATAAATTCAGCAAGGACTGGGATTTTGAACACAGCACTGCATCACCTAGGTATTGTCTAATGGCAAAGTAGACTCTGCAGTAAAAACAGCTATGGGAGCAATCCTACGGCCCCTAAGTCTACCCCACATTTTGAGGATTTTCTGCTTTTCGTAGCGAAAAGAGACACCCTGTTTAAGCATTATGCCCAAACAGGATAGGCAAATGCATGTAAGGGGCACAGGGTGGCCATGGGTGCTATTTTACAAAGGACAGTCCTCTATTTGAAGATCAGTCTGAGGACAGTTCTCTAATTTTAATGTTTCCTTTATTTGATGGGCTGCCCAGTCCAAGACTTCTTTAAAGGGAAAGAACCATAAGGAGGGAGAGCAACGGGGGCCTTGAAGTTGCCCATCAACACTTTGTACCTGGATGCAGGCTGAGCGGACACAAAGGCCATCTGGTCACAGCCTTCCTTATGATGGTGAAATGTATTGGTTTTCTATTTAAATTGTAGCAATTATTTCTAAATTTGCATCTTTCTCCATAAATTAGCACATGCAAATGTTATGTAAATCTGCATCCTCGCTTAACCTTTTTTTTTTTTTTTTGGTGATCCATAAGTGGCCACCCTACTGGGCACACTAGCCCTTCCTCCCATGACCCAAGCCCTGCCCTCCCGGGTTCTTCTGACCTTGCAGGGTTGTGTGGAGCAAGGTATGAGGGGGGATTATACTCACATTCACTTGAACATGAGTAAAACCCTCGGTGCGATCAGGGGACTTGCTTTATCAGGATTCCTGATCATGTGGGGGATTCTCCTCATATTCTAGTGAATGCAAGTTGGCCACCTCTTCAGACCTCCCTGCTCAATGTGGGGAGTGGAGACTGAATTGCCAGGGCTAACACATACAGGGATATGCTGTTTGGGCATAATGCTTGAATGGTGCTATAGTGCTAATGTAAAAAGAGGGTTCAGAGTGCATTCCTCAACCATACTGTGACCCCACCTTTGCAAATGAACTAACAGACAAGCATACCAACCAATGAAATACTGGTTGATGCCCCTTAGGTTTTGGCTGTTTCTCCTTCCTCCCTCCCTCTCATCTCCAACTGGGTAAAGTTAATAAGGCACTGTTTGGAGGCACATAGTTGATTTGTTAACTTTCCTCAGTGGAAAGTAGGAGATGGTGGTGGATGTGGAAAGTATGGAGGAAGGGAAGGTATGGTCCAGAGAGAGACTAAGTTACATATATTTGCATGGAATAACTACTTTAGCTATGAAACTATTTCCCCCACAAGCAAAAGTCCTCATGACATTTGTGCTTAGAGTACAGAGTGATATGAATTGTGAATGTTAGTCCTTCCTTTGAGCACATAGTTGGACTGACTAACTGGTCATTGATAGTCATTTAACAAGTTATGACTAGCAAGAATCTCCACCCTCATGGGTGACAAAAATTGAAAGATATCTTCTGGTCTTTATGTGTATAATTATACATCACTTCTTTTTTTAAAAAAAAATGTCCAAAGACTTCACAAGAATGAATGGGATACAGATGATCTGTATCCCATTCAGTGGGATACAGTGGGCCAGTGGGCAGACTGTCATTGATCAAAATGGCAATCCTTCCAAAGTTCCTCTATCTCTTCCAAACACTGCCTACATTTATAGCCCCACAAGCAATAGTGAAATCACAGATTAATATAACATTGTATTGTTTACCATGCAAGCTTGGGACATACTTCAAAAACTTTTCCACTTTCCTTAAAAGACTGGATTGGAATCATCAGTTTTTGTTCATAATTTCTTCACTTGCCAATTATTAATTGTATTAGAAAGAAGACTGGAGGAAAAACATGGAACTGTCAACGCTGAACAATTTGAGACTTGGGCAAGAATTTGAAGCTCTCATTAATCTATTACTAAGGATGAGTGAGAATTTGAGGGTCCTATTATTAGAGGTGGGTGAGGCATTTTTTTAATAAGAAAGTAGCTTTTTGATATCTTCAAATCCAATATCCGTGCGGAAAGAATCATAGGATGGGTGAGAATTTCATTTGTTTCAGTTTTGGGTAAGAACTTAACAAAATTCAGAAATTTCTTCTTAAATGGGACAGAGATTTTAAAAAATTAGAATGTGCTTAGGCCTTAGAAATCTGGGTTTGGATCCATGTGTATTGAACCATGTTTTGGTGCTGAATTAGGGTAACCACCTCTTTTTTCTGACAGGCTCCTCATCTTTAATAGCTACATGACAGGCAGGTACAACAACACAGTCATCTGATGGGAATAACTGTGCCTATTGAATTTGCCTGGTGCAGATGGGTGAGAATTCTATTTAGTTCATCTTTTTGTACTATCTTACCAAATTTGCAAATTTCTTCATAGGCATGACAGAAAGAACTTGAGATTTTATTTTTTATTTTTAAAAAATGAATGTGGGTGAAATTGAAAATGACAGATTCACATATCCCTTTCTATTACAAGAACTTAGAAACTTTAATCCAATTGCAGCAACAATACAGAATGTATGGGGCAAATAAAGTAGAATTTTATTTTACACACACACACACACACACACACACACACGATTTCTTCTATTATTTGATCCAAAATTCATAAAGACATGTTATAGGCGATGATGAGCTCTAGGCATATCTGATTTTATTTTGTGCTGGGTGAACTTGGCTTGGCTCAGTTTGGAATTGGTTTGGTATTTATGAGCTATCTCAAAGAAATCTAATAAAAACTCACCTTTTCCCATGAGTTCCTCTTAGCTTGGAAAATTGTTGCATGTATGCCGATACGCCTTATCATATTACTGTATCATTTTCAACTGTCTATCAAAGTTTCATCTGTCTTTTTTTCTCCAAGTCCTAAATGCTAATCACAGCTCAGACAAAGTGGTGCAAAAGTCCTAAAGAAAGAATTGAATAGAGGGTTAACCAAAAATGCAAATGTGAACTCGAAGGGAAAGAGGCAGGTTTGCTCCTCCCCAGTGTGTAATGGCTAAATCAAAGTGCTGCAAAAATGCAGCAAAACTTTTTTGACCTCAGTATTGTTGGCATGAGGCATACTGCCATAAAGCACTACTGCTGCTAAAAATGTAGTAAGAGACAATAGTGTCTTTGTGAAGTGTGATACGTTAGAGCAGTGTTCTCCAACCTTGGGTCCCCAGATGATTTTGGCCTACAACTCCCAGCATGCCCCAGCCAGCATAGCCAAAAACATCTGGGCCAAAAACATCTGGGGACCCAAGGTTGGAGAACACTGCGTTAGAGGTTAGTCTACCTCAAGAGAATAGAAACTGTCTGGTGTGTAATGAAGGCATTCTGAGTTTCTAAGAAAAAAAGCCATCTGTCTGCGAACAAATAGCCTTTTACGCTTTTATGAAATGTAGATATCAGACCTTCTGCAAAATTAGACAGCTCATCTGCTTTACATAATGATGTCATTATCTTTAAGTCTCCATGGATGCAAACACATATTTGCTGGTGACTTGATTAGCCAGAATCATATATGCCTTCAGTAAAGAATTAAATTACCAGAGATATTCTTCAGTTGTTTTAAATAATAAGGTGAGTAACAGCAGAGCTTGTCCAATTAAGCCATTCTAATTTAATTTACTAGCACCTCACTAAATGCTTAAGTACCAAAAATGAACAAGCTAACAAAACCCCTGGCACCATCAGGTATAAAAATATAATTTCAAAATTTGAAATACTAATCCTCATCATTGGGCTATAGGAAAAGATAATTTTACCTACTGCAGGTAGCCAGTAGCACTTACTGTGCTATGCATTTATTTTGCAGAGCTCCAGTCTTGCCAATATCATGTCAGAAATTTGGAACACTGCTGCCTCAAGGTGTATATAGGAGCTGAGCCCAGCCAAATATTAAATTCTACTCAAGTCATCTTGCCATGTTTACTAGCCTGTTTACCTATACTTTAAAATGGCTGTTTTCTACCACTTACAATTCAGAAATATAAGTTCTCATTTGTTTTTCCATTAAAATATATTTCTGCTTAGGCAAGACCACACATTGATATGTGGTCTTGAATGTCTTGAATGTGTGGATGTTGGGTGTGTGTGGCCGCCAGTCCATGCAGCCCTTCTCACATATTATTTCAACGTAGGGATGTACAAGAATTTCATTTCAGTTCCCAAATCATCTGCACCTGCCCTATTTGCAACGCCGAATGAGAACACAAATGGGAGTGCGTTTTTTTCAGAAAATGTTCGTACATTCCCAAACGTGTGATTGCATAGGAAAAATGCATTTTTTTAAAACAAAGTGTGAATTAAAAAACATCAACACACACATGCATTTTCATGCTTTAGTCACCGTGTGTACTTTTGAAGACTGCACACAAAAATGTGCACCTTCCCCGTTTGTAATGCGCACAATCAATGTCCCCACTCAAACAAACCGTAAAACATGTCGCAAACAAAAAAGAAAAAAAGGGAGTGAGCCCAACCAAACTTTGAAGTGAAGTTTGGAGAATTTTGGTGAGCTCGAACGTCCTTAGTCCTTCCATCTCTCTGTGTGTGGTGGGGAGGGGGTCTCCCCCATTGTCACTCTCTGGCTATGTAGCTGATGCTGGATGAACACTGCGTGAAGGCAGAATGCTGCTGCTCTGTCCTCCACGCTCTTCTCCGGATGGTCCTTTTTTTCACTCTCTGTGTGGAATCTTTCAAATTCTCAACTCTCCTCCATCATGAATCTCCTCCGAGAGAACCCTTCAGTCTCCTATGGCAGCCAAAAAGGACTGCTTTTCAAGCTTCCTACAGGCCCGTACACTTTACAGACTTAGGGCGCAAACCTATGTCTCTCCGACCTTGTCTGGGGGACATAAGATTTTCCATGGAAGGCACTGTGACCTCAGAAATTCTTGTTGAGATTGCAGCGCCTCAGAGTGGCCACCCTCACCTCACACCTGGCATGGTTCTTTCCATGCTGAAAGGAAACCACAGGGAACCAAGTACAGAAAACCGTGCTAAGTTCCCCCATGGGGGGGGGCATTCCTTGGGGCGGGGAGGGGTGAGGCTCTGCTGGATTCCCGAAGGAGGGGAGAAACATCTATACGGCTGAAATTTGCATGTCTAGATGTTTTTGAGGGTGGAAGGAGCACGGACGGAAGATATCCTATTCTTCGCGCTCCTCCTGCCCTCAACTGGATGCCTGTAATCCTCCGAGTTTGTAGGGTGACGGGCAACCTCATAGGATTGCACTGCCCCATATGCAAAGCATGTATAATATGTGATCAGAAGGTTTCCCTTGGTAAAAGTAACAGGTCTATATCTATCCAGTTATATTCATGGGGCACCACTCTCTCAATTGCCAAAAACCTTAATTTCTCAGAATGAAAGTGATCTAAAAAGTAACTGAACTTAAGAGCCATCAACAGACTTGTTTCTTATCCTACTTCTGTGTTCTGTTAGTCTTACTCAAAGGGTCTTGTGGTATTTCCTATATCTTATTTATTTATTACATTTATAGCCCCTCCCCTTTCTGAAAGAAGCACTCAATGTGGCTAACATCATCATATGTATTGGCTTAGATATTCATTTGATATGACAGATCCTGGTATTGCTACTACAATTTTTGAAGTACCAGAATTCATATTTTGACAACTCTGCTGACAACAGTTGGATGGCATGGATTGTATTTTGGTGAGTCGGGAAAGCTGATTTCTTATGAGTGCCATCTCCTTCCTGCCCCATTTTCAGAGAAAAGTCAGAAAGCATCTAGAAGTTATCATTTACTTTTCTTTAATTAGCCCGTTAAAACACATGCTTATCTAGGAGTTCACTTCTCAATTAATTCAATAATTACAAAGTTGAAAGGAAAGTGGTAATATATGAACTCATTAAGTAATTGCTTGTCACTTTGTAACTTAAGTAACAATGGGTCCATTTTCCGCAGCAGAATCCATTAAGGTAATTGACTATTGTGCCGACTGATTTGATCTTTCACCCTGCTCTGCTAAGGAGCTAAGAAGCATCTAATTTTGCTAATTTACCTCCAGCCAGTAAATATTGACGAGATGTGCAGAATCTGTATCATTTAAGGAAGGGTAGCTCTAAAATCAGTTCATTATGTTTCCTCTTCTCATTTAATTTTAACAGCTTTTATTAGCAAAGCTCTGTAGTGAAACAACCTATTTGCTAATTATCAGGGCAAAACATTGTGTCATAAAAATTATATTCTTTCCCCCCCAATTATCATCAAACTTTTAAGCACACAGTTTTTCTATACTTGTATGTTGTATCCAAGGAAGGAATGTTCAGATTTACGATAAAAGGAGCCAGATTATGTACCACCACAGGGTTGGGCAGCTGAGGCCCTCCAGATGTTTTGGCCTACAACTCCCATCATCTCTCACTATTGGCTATACTGGCTAGTAGGGATGTAACTGTTCGCCCAGCGTGGGCGTAGCGGGCTGAAATTGGCCCCGCTCACGTCCGCACGGGACTCGTGCGGGCCTACGGGCCTACCTTATCCAGCGGTGGCTTGCCTCTCCACGGCGAGCCGCCCGCGCCGGTCCCGTCGCGTCACATCCAGCCCCGGAAGTGATGCGACGGGACCCTGCGCAGGCGCACTGGACCCCCGCGCAACGTATTGCACCTGTGCAGGGTCCCCATTGCGTCACTTCCGGGGCCGGATGTGATGCGACGGGACCAGCGCCGGTGGCTTGATCAGCATGGAGAACTGCTCCGCGCCGCTCAGAAGATCGAGGTGGGGGGGCTGCCCCAGCGGAGAGGCGAGCCCCCCCCCAGGTTCGTGGCACATCCCTACGGCTAGGACTGATGGGAGTTGTAGGCCAAAACATCTGGAGGGCCACAAGTTACCCACCCCTGATGTTCCAGATGGACTGGAAGAAAGAATCAGATGCCAGCCCTGAGACAGCTACCTTCAGCCAGATGCACAACTTGAAATTTACCAAACTAAATGCAGTCCACCAATTACATCTAGCTGGCCTGCCAGGACATCATGGCTGTCAAGCACTGGCTCCACCTGTATTTCAAACTATAAATAAAGAGGTATTTAACACATACACACACAATCCACAGAAATACACAAAATCCAATACTCTCTTAACAAGGAAACTGCACTTGTAAAGAGCTGCCCTGGACCTATCGCTGGCCCTACCATTAGGCACAGTGAACATCCCAATTTCACAAGCCTGAATGCAAATGTAAATAGGAGCACATTTGGGGAGGGGGGGGGGAAAGCTCACACATTCCTGAACTTGTGATCACATTTGAAAAAAAAAAAAAAAAAAGCATATTGGGGGGGCACTACATTTTCACTCTTTGGTCAATGGGGGGAATGTGCACTTTTGCACATGTAAATGCACACTTTTTCCATTCAAAATGTGCACTTTCCCCAAATGAAAGGGGAAAAGAAGATCACAAATGAAAATGGGAGCAAGACAAACTGAGCTTCTAAGGGCACAATTGTATGCATGTTTAGAGAGAAGGACAGGTTGCTTACCTGTAACTGTGGTTCTTCGAGTGGTCATCTGTGCAGTCACACATATGGGCTCTGCGCGTGTGCAGAGGCCGCTTAGGGAAGGTTCTATAGCTGAGGCAAATTTTGGGCGGGAACCCCTCCCCCCTGCGTCTCCCTTGCGTGGGTTCCCGCCCTCTCCCTCAGTTCCCCTGAGACCGCCATCGCGATCCCAGTACTAAGGGAGAACATAGGAAGGTTTCTCCACCTCCCCAAAAAGCGGTACCGAAATTCCAATTCGATGGTGTTATACGGTACCGACCGTAGTAAGCCCAAGAGTCCCGGTTCAGTACACCATCGAACTCGACAGTGACACCGTAGCGGGGATGGATGGGCGGGTTGTGTGACTGCACAGATGACCACTCGAAGAACCACAGTTACAGGTAAGCAACCTGTCCTTCTTCTTCGTGGTCTCTGTGCATCACACATATGGGCAGAGTAGCAAGCTGACTTACCGGTGGAGGGTCGGTGTCGTCGTTACTGAAGGACTGAGGAAAGGACAGCTCTGCCAAAGGCATTGTCCCTCCGGGATCGGACATCGACTTGGTAGTGTGAAATGAACGTCGAAGGCGTGGACCATGTAGCCGCCTTGCAGACATCCGTTAACGATATTCCTCTCGCGAAAGCCGTTGAGGCCGACACGGCTCTGGTAGAATGAGCTCGCACCGAGCTCGGCAATCGCCGTTGTTTGAGTTCGTAGGCTAACCCGATGCAATCGACAATCCACGCAGATAGACGCTGGGTCGAGACCGGTAGTCCTTTGGAGCGTCCACCGTAACAGATAAAGAGACGGGGAGATCTCCTTATGGATTCAGTGCGGGACTTGTAAAACAACAGGGCCCTTCGCACGTCCAGCATGTGGAGTTGCTGTTCCAATGGAGTCGACGGGCTTTGGAAGAAAGACGGTAAAATAATGTCCTGGTCCAAGTGGAAAGAGAATACGACCTTAGGAATGAAGGCCAGATCTGGGCGTAACACAGCCTTCTCTTTGTGGAAGCTGAGGTATGGAGGATCGACTCTTAGAGCCGCCAGTTCAGATGCTCTCCGAGCAGAGGTGATCGCGACAAGAAATACGGTCTTAAAAGTCACTAAGCGGAGATCCGTTGTCGCCATTGGTTCAAAGGGTTTAGACATGAGTACCTGCAGCACCAACTGGAGGTCCCAGACCGGAGTGACTGGTTTCACCGAAGGGGTCATGTTCTTCAACCCCCTCATGAAACGCTTGACTAACGGGTTCGAGAACAGGGTGGACCCATCTTGACCGTTGACAGGGCAGCTAAATAGACCTTTAACGAGGCCGTTTTAAGCCCCTTGTGGTGCAAATGAAGCATGAATTGCAGTACTTGCTGAATAGGAACGCTCGAGTAAGGCACTTCAATCCGACCGAGGTAATCACAGAAGGCTTTCCATTTTCTGGCATATGAAGCCCTGGTGGATGGTTTCCACGCTTCCTGCAGTAAGAGCTTGATCTCCGAAGGGAGTGCGCTCGGTATCAGATTAGCCATGCCGTGAGTTTCAAGATGGACGGATTCGGGTGTAACAGCGTCAGGACCGGTGCAAGGCAGTTTGGTGCCCTAGGCAAGATCAGATATTTAGCGCCCCCCCCCATCCCACTTGAGAGCGCTGTATTTTTTTTCCCCAAGGCGTTTCTGGCGCCCCCTTTAGCCCTGCGCCCTAGGCAGCCGCCTAGTTGGCCTAATGGTAGCACCGGCCCTGAACAGCGTGCCTCGAGCTTGAGAGAGTATCGTTGATGTGTTCGGTAGATAACGATACTGTCCCCTGGAGAGTCGTAGAAGTGGTGCGAACCATGCTTGCCTCGGCCACCATGGAGTCACCAGGATACAGTTCGTACCCTCGGATTGGATTTTCGAAATTACCTTGGCTAGCAATGGAATTGGTGGGAATATGTAGAACAGAGTCCCGGACCAAGTTATCTGGAATGTGTCCCCGATCGACGCAATGTCGTGTCCTGCTCTGCTGCAGAAATTGTGACAGGCTGTATTGGTTGAAGTGGCGAAGAGATCCACCGTTGGGGTTCCCCATAGGTGGAACAGTGACTGTCGAATTCGAGTGTCGAGTTGCCACTCGTGGGAGTCTAGTGACAACCTGCTCAGCGCGTCCGCCAGTGTGTTGTCTTTCCCTGCAATGTGGATGGCCCTCACCGAAATACGACGAGGGATCATCCAGTCGAACATACGGAGAGTTAGGCTTGTCAGTCGTAACGAGCGGGTACCGCCCTCCTTGTTCAAGTAGGCCACAACCGTAGTATTGTCCGTGACTACTTGTAGGTGTCTCGCAGCGAGCATGGGTTCGAGGGACTTCATCGAGTTCCAGACAGCTTTGAGTTCTAGAACGTTGATGTGCCTCTCTCGGTCTCGTGGGCCCCACTGGCCTTGCACTGTGTGGCTCCCGCAGTGGGCTCCCCAGCCCAGGAGAGAAGCGTCCGTCGTGAGCGTAAGCGAGGGAGGGACGGGTTGGAAGGGTAGCCCTTTCGTCAAGTTGGAGCGGACCATCCACCATCGGAGAGACTGCTTTATGTTGGACGGAATAGTCAGTTTCGTTCGGTGTGCATTCCTCTCGGAATCAAACGACCTTATGAACCAGTTTTGGAGCTGGCGCATACACAGTCGGGCGAGAGGAACAACCGGAATGGACGAGGCCATGAGACCGAGGAGGCGTTGGATCGAGTAGGCTGTGCATGACATCGCCTTTTGCAGTTTTGAGGCGAGGGTAAGAATTTTTAGAGTTCTGTCTTCTGGCAGAAAGGCACGACCGACTGTGGCATCTAATAAAGCTCCGATGAATTGAATCCGTTGAGTCGGGAATAGAGTGGACTTCTTGTCGTTGAGGCAGAGACCGAGAGTGGACAAAGTGTCTGTAGTCAGAAGGAGGGCGCTCCGAAGCTCCCGAGCAGATGGAGCAACGATGAGCCAGTCGTCTAGGTAGGGATAGAGCGTCACCCCTTGAGTTCGTAGAGTAGCGCAGACTACTGTCATACACTTGGTAAACACTCTCGGTGCTGTCGAAAGTCCGAATGGAAGTACCTTGAACTGGTAAGCTTCGGATCCGATCTTGAACCTCAGGTATTTCTGGCTGTCTCGATGGATACCTATGTGAAAGTAGGCATCCTGGAGATCGATGGATGCAAACCAGTCGTTCTTGCGAAGGAGAGGCAAGATCGATTGGAGAGTGACCATCCTGAACTTCTTGGGTAGAATGTAGAAGTTCACTGACCGTAGATCCAGGATCGAGCGGAGCCCTCCATCTTTCTTTGACACCGTGAAGTACCTGGAGTAAAGGCCGTCCTGTGCCAGGTGGAGGGGGACCATCTCGATGGCCCCTTTGAGTAGCAAAGAAGCGACCTCCTCCCGCAGCGTCTGGGATGGCTGCGTGGTGCGGGTGCCAAGAAAAGGCGGGAGAGAATCGAACTCGATCCTGTACCCATGCTGGATAATGTCCAGAACCCAACGATCGGTGGTAATTTTCTTCCATGATGGTAGGAAGAGGGATAGTTGAGTTCCGAACTGGGGTCGAGCCGGGAGGATCGGAGCAGAGAAATCGGTCGTGCCTTGGGTCGCGTCAAACCCGACGTCTTTGAAAGTCGCCTCCTTTACGGGAGCCCCGGTACCGTTGCTGCTGGAACTGACGGCTCGGTGCCCGGGGCTGCTGTGGACGAGAACGACTATCCTGCCACTGCTGGAGCTGCTGACCCTGTTGGCCCGGAGCCACTGGTTGTGGATACGGGGTCCACCTGCGGCGCCTGAATGTTTTGGAAGACGCTTGAGGGAGCAGGCCCATCTTCCTCGCATTCACCCGTGCTTTCTGGACCACGTCGAGAGAGTCGTCCGTCTTATCGTTAAATAGGCTGACTCCATCGAAGGGCAGATTTTCAATTTTGGCCTTGGCTTCTGTGGTCAGAGTGGAAGACCTTAGCCAGGCATGGCGGCGGAGCGCGACCGCACTCACGAGGGATCTCCCATGGCAGTCCCCCTGGTGTCTGGCAGCATGGATTTGTTGTCTGGAGGTGTTCGTTGCCTCGGCCTGGAAGACTCTGGCTAAGTCTCTCTTCTCGTCCGGGGGGTAGTCAATCAGTCCACCCATCTTTTCCCAAAGGAAGAGTTGGTATCGAGCCATCGTGGCTTGATCTCGAGGGAGCTAGATCGAGTTCGTGGAGTACGAACCCGTATCGCACGAACTGGCGACGCCAGAGCTGGGAGAGCCGTAGTCGGTTCCAATGCAGTGGCCGTAGGTCTCGGTTCCGAAGGTGAGTCCGGTATCTCGCCTTCAGATACAGAGGTGCGGGCAGCCTCCCTCGATCCCGAGGGGGCTTTTGGCGAAGAGCGTTGAGGTGGGTCCCTCGAGCCCGGCAACCCGGATCCCCAGGGCGCTCGAGGTGTAGACTCTTTGTCCAAAGTTGTCTAACCTTTTTCCTTCGGGGTCAGACGGAGTGGAGTGCTGTTTCCCTGATCTCGACTGCGCTGATTCGACTATCATCGAGTTTTGTGTGGGATGGGAGAAGAGAAACTTAGCTGTGTCCGGCCTAATCTTGTACAGTGCGTCCAGGCGCTTTGCCGCAGGAGGAGCTGTGGATGGTGAGCTCCACGATCCCTGCACTGTCTCCAGCATCGTCGGGGTGATAGGGAGCAGAGTCGGGCCCGAAGAGGATTTGGAGACCGCGTCGAAGAGAGGATCTACTTGCTTTTTCTCTTCAGCCGCAGTCTCAAGCCCGAGGGCTTGAGCCATCCTTAGGACCTGGTCCTGGAAGGTGCCCATATCTTCTGAGGGGGACACACCAGCTTGAGTGGAGACGACCTGGTCCGGAGATATGGACGATGGGGACAACGAGATAATCGAGTCCGAGTCTGTTATGGGAGACCGCGGAGTCGAAGACCTGCGAGAGCGGGACATCGATACCATCGAGGCCGTAGCTAGGCGATCGTCTCTCTCTTCCACTTCCCTCTCTCCCACTTGAGAAGGGAGGGCCAGAGCGCGGGCTGAAGGAGACGTCCTGAGGTCGGCACGCATCCCCTCTTGTCTGGGATGAGAACGTCTTTCATCCCTTCTCGGAGAGCATCTCCGAATTGGGGACCTCTCTCTGGAACGGTACACCCTGGTCTGGTACCTGTAATCAGACATAGGGGAGTGCCTTCGGTGGTAACTATAGTGCGACGCCCTAGAGTATCTCGAATCCCTTGAGTCTCTCGAATCCTGGAACCTTTCCCTGTATCTTCGGGGGTCCCGGGTTCTACGGGAATCGGATGACCTCGAGGATGCCCGGTCCCGGGTGATCAGCACCTCCTCGATCTCGAGGGAGCTAGATCGAGTTCGTGGAGTACGAGCCCGTATCGCACGAACTGGCGAGGCCAGAGCTGGGAGAGCCGTAGTCGGTTCCAATGCAGTGGCCGTAGGTCTCGGTTCCGAAGGTGAGTCCGGTATCTCGCCTTCAGATACAGAGGTGCGGGCAGCCTCCCTCGATCCCGAGGGGGGTTTTGGCGAAGAGCGTTGAGGTGGGTCCCTCGAGCCCGAGGAAACCCGTGGAGGAGGCGATTTCAGTCCAGTCTCCCTCGATCCCGAGGGGACTCTTGGAGATGAGCAAGGAGGAGGGTCCCTCGAGCCCGAGGGAACCCGTGCGGGAGGAGATTGCAGCCCAGCCGGGCGTTCAGCGGTCACGACGTCCGTCGGATCCGGGGCTACCGTCGATCTCGATCCCGAGAGAGACGAAGCCAATTTCTTTGCCAATCTCCTTGCCTTATCTTTTCGCTCCTTGCTCTTCCTTTTCTCCTCCTTTTCTCGACGAGCTTTCTTAGCTTTGCTCTTCGATATCATCGCCGCCATGTAGGCCTCCTGAGCGTCCGCTGAGGAGACCGTGTGCGATGGAGGCGTACTAGGCCTAGCCGAAGGGATAGGCTTTTCCGCGGGCGGTTGGAGGGCCTTTTTGTACAGAATGGCCGTCAGTTTGTCCGCCCTGTGCTTCCTCGCTTGTTTGGTGAACGCTTGGCAATGATGGCAAGCATCCACATTGTGGCCTTCGCCAAGGCAGGCGAGACACAGCGAGTGTCCGTCGGCCGGAGGAAGCTTCGTCCCGCACCTTACGCATTTGCGGAAGGGGGCTTTCGGAGCCATAACCAGAATTGAAGGATCCCACGACGAAAAACGGGGGGAAACATGTAAAGAATACTCAGTTTTAGGTGGATTCTATGAAGAATCGAAGAACCTCTCGAAGAAACAGCCACACGCGATGGCGGTCGAAGAGGAACTGAGGGAGAGGGCGGGAACCCACGCAAGGGAGATGCAGGGGGGAGGGGTTCCCGCCCAAAATTTGCCTCAGCTATAGAACCTTCCCGAAGCGGTCTCCGCGCACGCGCAGAGCCCATATGTGTGCTGCACAGAGACCACGAAGAAGAAAAAAAGTCCTATAACTCCCAGCATTCCCCAGCCAGCCATACTAGCTGGGGAATGCTGGGAGTTATAGGACTTTTTCTCTCTCTAAACATGCATAGGATTGCTCCTTAAGTGGAGTTCAGAGAATCTTAGCCAGCTCAAGCATCCCTGGTTCTCCTATTCCTAGTCTGGTGCCAGTAAGTGCAGAGAAGTTGGGGTAAAATCACGGGCAGTATCCAATACTGCTGCTGCACTCCCACTCATTCCACTGCATGGGTGTAACCCACCACTAGCACGGCAGGGAGTTAGCACTATAGTAACCCTGGAAACAAGCAGAAATGCTCATTTCCAAATCGGGATGGGTCAGCAGAGCTTCCTTGCCCATTTCATTGCTTAAGAACTGCTAGCTCCCCATTGCACTAGTGGTGGGTCCCGCTGGCACTTGGGCAGCATAAGACCTCTGTCTTTCTCTCTCTCACACACACACACGCACACACACACCCGGTTTTTTAACCAGCTGTTTCCAGTTTTCAGACATTCATTTCCCTTCAAAACTAAGATAGCATCTATTTCCCACAGGTATAACTCATTTATTGAAAACACCCCCCCCCCACACACACACACACAAATGGATCATTGACAAAAATCTGGCATGAAAAAAATGAACATGAATTCCCAACCAAGTTTCATTTCTAGTCCTTGATGCTGAACAGAAAAAGAATGCTATAATAAAGGAGCAGAATGCATTTTCTGAGTCATGGGAACTTTAGACAGCAATAGAGAAAAGTTTCAAGACCCAACTAGGAAACACAAGCCTCTCAAGTTAAAAGTGAAACAATACTATAAAACAGAATAAATATTTCCATGGTGACACTAGGGGAAAAGACAATAAAGACCGAGATTGCATATCAGTTAGCATTAATAATCCTTTTCATCAAACACTTACACAGTTCTTGTTATGGAGCAGAGATTAATGGGCCATAAAGTGCAAGTCTGGATGAATACAAAGGTAACAGTACATGATCAGATGCCGGTACCGCCAGTGGAAATATGTGCCTCCAAAGAATCATGACTAAATATTATCCTAGGTGTAAGCTAGACTGTAAATGTAACTAAAATAATGGTCTTTTGATATCTCAAGTAGATGCCAAAAGATCCCTCTTTTCTCTCTACTGTCAAGGGACTGTGGTTGTCTTCACTTGAAGCAGGAACACCATGAGCTGAAAGTAGGACATAGCCTGTATACCAAGGGTGGGCAACCTGTGGCCCTCCAAGATGTTACTTGGCCTGCAACTCCCATTGACCCTAGCCAGCATAGCCAATGGCGAGGGATGGTGGGAACAGGGATGTATGAGAAATTTGTTTCAGTTCATTTTTGATCAGGATTTACCCAATTCCCACCTCCCAGGCCAAACACAGACTCAAACACAATGTGCAGCTGCAGTCTGTACATTTCTGAGCTTCCCATGTGGTTTGCTGAGACACAAAAATGTGTTTGACAGTATGCACACATTTGAAAAATGTGCACAAGCATGCTTTAATCGATGGGAGAAGATGGGTCAAAATGTGCACAATCAATCAAAAAATGTGCACGATTGATATGTCCACTTGGGGGAAAAATGCATGAAAATAAAAATTAAAAAATTCTATGTGAAAAGAACCCCCCCCCCCCAGCTTGTAATCTGATACAGATATGTGATGGAGCAAGCTTCAGGGTGGAATTTGGAGAACTTCAACAAGGTTGAGTTTTGCTTATAGGGACATCCCTAACTGTGGAATTTCCAGTACAACAACATCTGAGGACCGCATATTTCCCTTCAGTGCTTTATATGTAGGAATGTGGAGGCTCAGCCTGCTTCAGGCATAGAAGAGAACAGGTGTATGTGACTTCTGAATGCATTTCTCTGCTGGCTGCTTCCATGTGGAAGTGGGTGTCAAGGTAGGGCAAGGGCTTGGGGTGGTGAACTTTCTAACTCAAAAAGGCTTGCTGTCCATTGCTGGACCAGGCAAGGAGAGAAGGTCAAATTCCTGAAATGTGTTTACAGTCCTTGCCAGTTCAGAAGGTGAGGAAGTGACCCAACTCAGACTGAGGCAGGAGGAAATACAGAGAGAGGTAAACCTTTCAGCTGAGCCCAAAAGCTGGAGCGCAGCCATACACCCAGCTGAGTGGTATTCAACCTGTTTTGGATGGGGTTTGGGTTTGGAGGTGCTCTTGGATCCAGCACTGCCACTGCAGAATAGGTGGTCTCAGTGGCTTGGAGTGCCTTTTATCAGTTTTGGATGATATAGCAAGGACAACCTTGCCTTCTAGGCCTGTGGCTCACGCTGGCTCAGCTTGTCTGAGCGTGGAAAGCTAAGCAGGGTCAGGCCTGGTTATTACTTGGATGGGAGACCCCTCCTCTAGTTTCCTGCATTCAGCAGGGGGTTGGACTCGATAGCCTTGTAGGCTCCTTCCAACTCTATGATCTATGAAACCTTACTTGGACAGAGATGACCTAGCTACAGTTATGCCAGCCATCTGCTAGCAGAACAAGGACTGCTAACATAACTGATCTCCCCGCCCCTGCAAGTCCCCACATGCCCACCCAAATCTGCTCTGGAGGTTTAGGGGACCCTCTGGACAGATCTGGGGCATTTGCAGGGGGCTGTAGGGTGGAGGAGAGGACAGGGAAGTCCTCTTACACCAGCTTCGTCCACTCGCATGACTGTTGGATCCAGCCCAGCTTGTCTTTTTGTAAAATGTCCAAAGTAAGGGCAGTGGGACCCCTGATAAATAACAGGACTGTGGTGCACAGGGCGGTGTAACCCTTTCCCCCATGCCATGGTCCCTGCAAAAAAAACCAAAAAACAAAAAGCAGCTGCTACTAGCCCCAGGAATGGAATCTTCCCTCCTTCAGGAAATAGCAGCTTTGAGGTGGTGGGGGGAGGGGGTTTCGTAGGGACCATGGCACAGACCTAAAGAGTTTGATCCCCCCCCTCCATGTATTGTGATTCTGATCCCCCAGCTGTCATTCTAAAAGTAAAAGAAAATAAATGTTGAATGCATTCATACATTTAACATCACATCCAGTTTGGTCCTGAGTTTGGGGACAAAAACTATCACACTTAGAGAACAAATTATAAGCAAGTGACTGAAACATTTTGTAGAAGCTTGATGCTTTAAAAAAAAGAAAAGAAGAAGAAGCAAAACGAGCATTTTCAAAATGTACTCCGTGTTGTCAGAGAAGAACGGCATTTTAAAGGGAACTAAAAAAAAAAAAAAGATGATTGAAAATGTTCCTAAACCCTGACAGGACTAAATCTACTCTTCAATTAAAAATAAATCAGCTTTGATGTAGATAAACGCTTGCAATTTGCACATCAGGAAATATAATGTTATGGTTTCCTGCAATAAGAACAACTTTAATGTTGTTGTTGTGGTGGTGGGGGAATAAAACCCAAAACATACCAGATCATTCCTTCTCCTGAGGAATAAAGTTCATATAGAATGAGAGCTTTTCTGTCTACCAATCAAACAGCCCAACTCTGTGAAGGCATCAATTAACCTCATGGTGACTGAACAATACACAGAAGCACTGACAAAGATGCATGTGATTTGGGAATCCATTGCAGGGATGTATGAGAAATTTGTTTCCGTTCATTTTTCATCAGGATTTACCCAGTTCACAGCTTCTGGAATGAGCACGGACTCAAAGGCAATCTGCAGTCAAAATCCATACATTTCTGAGCTTGCAGTATGATTTGTGGACCAAAAAAAAATGGGTTCGACAGCATGCGTACAATTAAAAAACATGCATGAAAAAAATAATACTTTTGAAAAATACACACAAATGCACTTTAATTAAAGGGAGAAGAATGCATACATTTCAAAGATGTGCACAGCTGATGAACATACTTGACGGAACGAGCTTCGAGATGGAATTTGGAGAAATTCTGCAAGCTTGAGTTTTGCTGATTTGCACAAACCTTTTTTGTGCTTCCTATATGTTGAAAAGTGCCATGATGTGCCATTCCCCCCCAATTCCCCATTTAGGAATTGAGAGGAGAAGGATATCACTCATGTTTCTTTGATCAACACTTCAGAATGCCCCCTCCATCAGCCCAAATGGAATCTTTTGTGGAATGTAACACCATCTAATGGTTGAAAGAAGCTCCATTACTACATACTGGAGGATGCAAAATGGTGGTCATGATGCCAATGCAATTTCTGTTGTTGCCACTTGCAATGGCAGCACAAAATATACACATACAAAACTTAGGGGAAAAAGAAAGAAGCCATGCTACTAGTGCCACTGCTAATGGCGTGAGCCCCATCTCTGAGAAATGATTTGATAATTTCTCCTCCTGCTGGTGAAACTCAGTGAAATGGTCCCCCTACACACACATTTCTCTGCCCACACAAATAGAATTTTGAGAGGCCGTTTGTTGTGCACAGCCATAGTATGAACTGCTCCTTAGAGAAATGGCCCTTGCATATTCTACTGTAATGTCCCCTAAAAGAGTGAGTAGTTCTATATCAAAGGGGTCTATGTAACCCGTTCTACCTAGCAGGCACGAAACAGGTATGCATTGCACTTACATATAATTTATTACAGACGGCTGCAGGGGGGGGGCAGTGGCTGTCTTTGACCTAACCCACTTCCTCAGA
The DNA here is from genome assembly GCA_021292165.1 of Shinisaurus crocodilurus. Taxonomy (NCBI): domain Eukaryota; kingdom Metazoa; phylum Chordata; class Lepidosauria; order Squamata; family Shinisauridae; genus Shinisaurus; species Shinisaurus crocodilurus. Next base: position 106,484,678 of record CM037877.1, read on the forward strand.
GTCTTAGTGCTTTGGGTCCTATGTCGTTACCACACTGCAAGGATTATGGGCTCCAGGAGGCTGCTCCTTTATACTCCCTTCATAACTTGTGGCCCACAGTCCTAATCTCTAACACCCCGACATGCCTCTATCATTCCTCCATCTCAGCCTCCCCCTCCCCCTTTCCTGCTCCTGCCTTATCTCCCCTGCCTATTAAGATGTATGAGAATTTTGTTTCAGATCACAAATCACTTGAAAATGCCCCGTTCGCATTCCCAAATGCAAACATGAACAGGAGCGGACATTCTCAGAAAATGTTCCCAAACTCCCAAACTTATGTTTGCATTCGCAAAATGTGTTCTTGACAAATATGCAACTTTCTCAAAAAGCACAGCTTTCTCAAAATGTGCAAATTTTGAAAAATGCACAACTTTCTCGAACAACTTTTCCCATTTGAACAAACCAAAAAACAGGTCACAAACAAGACAGGGAATGAGCTGAACCAAACTTTGAAGCAAAGTTTGGAGAATTTCAGTGAACTTGAGCATCTCTGTTTCTCCCGACCATAGCTGATATCCTATGGGGAGTAGAATTCCTACCGCTGCTGCCCACTCCTATGGCATTAGGTTCTGGTGCTGGCTATGTCTTTGACTGCCCATTGACCCATGGTGACATTGTTCCCAGATGAAGGTGGCCACAGTTCAGCCACCAGCCACTCTCTCTGGCACAGGACCAAAGAAAATCCCCGGCAGCTACCTGCCTCTCGTTATACCCACCAATGGAGCTAAAGCTAGTATACTTATCTAATTCATTGTTAGATAACAGCAATACTACATAACAGCAATACTACTGTAGGTTTTACACTTGGACTGCCATTGTAAGACAAATGACTCTCTTAAAGCATTGGTAAAAAGTTATGACTCCTTTCCATTTTGCAACCTGACAGAGAATTATACGTAATCACATAAGCTCAGTCAGGCATAGGAAAGAAAACAGACTAATGCAGAAATATGATTTATAAATCATAATTGTTATTAAGCTGCAACCTTCCTGAAGGAAGTGTTTGAATCTGCTGAGTGAGGACAGGTGATAAATAGCGGCCAAGAACATAAAATATGGTGTTTAGCAGCAAAGAGTAGTTTAATCACTGGAGCAAGACAGCAAACTTCTAGGTCATCAGGTTCCTGTGTAGGTTTTTTTTTATTAGCATGGTAATTAGTAGGATAATTAGTGTACCAGGTCTTCTACCATAAACAAGATAATAAATGGAGAAGCACAGAAGGGAAATAAATTTTCACCTTGTGCATTTGACCTATGTATTTGATGCAATCGATCTGAACCATAGATTCCACAGCCAAGCCAAACCTGAGAAGTATCAAAAACTACAATGAACAATGTTTGGAGTCCACAAGTTTGTTTCTGGGTTCACACACACTAGTAGAGTCAGGAAGATAACCAAATTCTTTGAATCTACATACTCACCTGGCACACTCTGGTTTTACCACCATGTTTGAAGAATCATCCTAGAAGCACAGAACTGAGAACACAGCTGAAGTTCCAGATTTGTCCCTGAATAGAATTTCAAGATGGTAACACAGAGAAAAGCAACTAAGGAAATAATATAGCACCCTCGTCTGGGTGGAGGTGTTAAATATCTAATAACTACCAAGCACTGTCATTTCCATATTTGTGCTATAGCTAGGATTTCATTTAGAAGTATCAGAAGATGCATGTTTCTAGCCAGATGATCACCATACACTCTAGCTTCTCAAACTGTGGGATAGGATCCCCCCCCCCACAGTGGGAGGGGGTAGCACATGACACATTTTCAGCTAGAGTATGCTGGACCAATTTGTCAATGACATAATTTTAAGTGGCATTTAAAAGCAGCCTTCCTATCACCCAGCTCCCATGGATGAGAAAAGCTTCACCAAATCCCTCTTTGATGAACCATGAATTTTAAAATCCTTTTCTGTTATTCATTAGCTTGTTTATTGCCTAGCACCCAGTTTCCTTGGAGATTCCTATTGCTATCTTTTAATGCTTATCATATCATTCCCCGAGCAATTTTCTACTTAGGTGGCGGAAGAAATCTGCTCTTTTACACTTCATTTATAAGATAGGCTACGATAGCTTTCTTTTTAAAAAGCACTTTGTCAAAAAAAAATTCTTTGTATGGGTTGAGCAGATCTCAAACAAACAGAAAATAAGTACAAATATACAAGGGGGGAAGCAAACATAATGATACATAATAGAAAGATTGCTGGGAAGATGGCTTTGATTCAGATCCAACTATAATTTTGTGGATATCTATATGCATTTGTCCAGGTTAATGTGGTCCTCCTCTATTTATTGTTATTTATTTGAAATATTTATACCCCACCTTTCCTCATATAGTTCACATAACATCACTTGAAGCTCCCCGGATGACCAGGGAGACAACTTGACTGTATTAACAGGGAGGGGATGTTGAGGAGCAATTTTATCAACTGCTTAGTCTTCCCCCCGCCTCCATTCCAGAGATGTGCTAGGGTGTCAACAGAATAATTTGCTGAAGTGACAGAAACATCTCCAAGGGCCATCAGGAAGCCATTTAGATTGATCAGCCAGCTGGGGCTGACCATTTGAATAGCCCCAACACCCCTGTGGAAGCTAAGGGTTCTTGTAGTCTAAACCTAACTAGGTAGCAATCTGTCCATCACACAAAGGAATTCTGTTAATGTTCTCCACACCCAGATGACCCTCTTTCCAAGTTAGCACAAAAAACTAGGTCCAAGGTGTCCCCCCAGCTGAATGAAATTACCTGGGATAAGTCCATGGATTGGGTACTATGGTGGCCATGAAAATCCTGAACTACATCACTCAGGGACACCTTGGTGTGAATGTTGAAATCTCCCAAAAACACAAGTCTGGGGGATTCCAGCATCACTTCTGACAGAGATTACTCTGTCTAGCTCAGGAAGGTTGACTGTTAGGCAGTGAGGCACTCAGTAAACCATCAGGATCTCTATTCTGTCCTGAGCACCCACCTTCAGAAACACACACTCAAAACCAGAAGATTGCTGGATGGTGCAGCTGGGGAAGGGATGAAATCATGATAGACCACTGGAACCTCCCCTTCTTTTCCCCCTGGGCAAGCCTCCCACCTGTTGCATGTAGAAACCCAGAGGACATAATTGAGACAACTTGACCTCACATATGTCTCCTTCAACCAGGTCCCCATGATGCATGCCAGGTCAGCAAGCTGGAGAAATCCTGCATGGCAGATGGGTCCATCCCCCCCCCTAATAACTGAGCTTTCATTCAGCAGCAGGACTTCCAAACCCTGGAAGCTGTCACTAATGCAACCAAGGGTTCATTGGGATATGAGATATGACCCAGAAGGCAAGGTGATCAAGATACAGTCAATGTCCCTTGCTATCCTGTAGCAAGATACTGTCAATGTCCCAGGCTATCTCCCATCACATCTGCCCCTGCCACTACTCTTCCAGTAGCCACATCTAATCCCTCTTCCACCCCTTAGTCCCTCCTGCAAACACATGATTTGAGATTCCTCCTGCAATAGCCTATAAAGTTTGTCCCACCCTACTCAGCCTTATCACAATTGATTCCCAGTCTAAAATGAGCCTATCCCCTCTTTTCCCTCAGGACCAAAGGCTGCTCTCCCACACCACACCCCAACAGGAAAAAAGAGGCACCCTCACCTGGTAAAATAAAAAGGTTGTGGTGGTATCACCACAAACTCTTTCTCAGGGAGAGAAAAAAAATGTGAAATTAGAGGACAGAATTTGGCACAGCACTAGATAGATAGAACCCTATTCCTCACCCCACAAAATGGCTTAAGTAGAGTGACTTTCTCCAAAGTCCAGAGGGAAGGAGTGGAGAGCTCACCTCTCTGTCTCTCACTCACCTCAGAAACACACAACTCCATCTCCTCCTTTACAAAACTACCTTTGGGGAGGAGGCGGGCTGAGCCAACAAGGAGAGGAGTGATTAGGTGGCAGTGGCAAGCCTGAGGAAGATGTGGGCAGCACCTCTGTCCTCTGAGAAGAGCAATGAAAGGACAGAAAATGCTGGTGGATGAGGCAGCCACAGTATCCAAAGAAGCGACAGAAGGCAGGTTTTTCTGAATGAGATCATAGGATCATAGAGTTGGAAGGGGCCTACAAGGCCATTGAGTCCAACCCCCTGCTCAATGCAGGAAACTAGAGGAGGGGTCTCCCATCCAAGTAATAACCAGGCCTGACCCTGCTTAGCTTTCCATGCTCAGACAAGCTGAGCCAGCATAAGCCACAGCTCTGTTTTGCTCACAGAATAATGCAGCAGGGCTGAGGTGACGGGGTAGGGCTGATGGAGGAGACACCATGGGCCAGATGAGAAGGTTCTACAGTCCTGATACAATGCAGGGGGTAATGGTTGTCCATCCCTCATCTATCCCCTCCTTATGGCATTTCCTGAAACAAGTCACTTCACCTTACTGCAGGAGTGCAAAATGTGTGGCCTGCCAAGCTATTTCTGGCAGCCTGCAAGATCACATCTCCTGCCACCATAAAGGTCATGGTGGCACTGCCTGGGGTTTCTGTTGCTAGTGCAAGCACTAGTGAGGGCATCCCTTCCTTATCTCCAATCTCCACTGAGAGATCAGAGCACCCCTGCCCTACTGCAAAGCAGGGCCAACCCTGGGAGGTCTTTTGGAAACCCCATGCATGCACATTGTCTTGTGTTCTGTGAAAGAAAAGCAGCACCTCCTGTAACAAGAGTTATTTATTTATCATGTCTATATCCTGAAAGAAATGGGATATATAGACACAATAAATAAATAATATATCTTGTTAGAGCAGGTGTAGGATGGGGCAGGTGTGAAAGGACTGAGTGTGGGTGAGGAATAGGGTTTGCAGTACCGTTTCTTTCTTGTGCCATGGATAATACTAACCAAGTGCCACACACTTCTGTTGTAGAATGAACAGAAATGCACACAGTAAGAATTTAAAGCCCTTAGGAGCAGGGAGAGGCCTTTGGGGACAAAAACATCTCCACTTCACTATTTTGGGTTACAGAAGATTTGCAGGAATGGGCAGGAAAAATACTCTCTGCTGCAGCACCAGAGAATTAAAGGTAGATCTCTGGTTGGCAACCTGGAAACCATATTCTCCACATTCCCAATGTGATGCAATCGCGTGGGAGAATGTGGACAGTTTTCACGGGATCATACTCCCCTGTTTCTGTTGGGAGAAACTGAGGAAACATTCACAAGAAGGATCTCACACAAAGCAGGCACACAATCAGTCGCGCTGCTTTGAGATCTTAATAACGACACGTTTATTTTTGATAAGAAATAAAATATAAATTAAGACATTTAATAAATATTTAATAACAAATCTTGCCACATGATTATAATAGTTTAATATTTAATACATTTAGGGCGCAGTCCAATGGGGATGCCCATAAGCCTCTGAACTTGGAGGATTACAGGCATCCGATGCAGAGTTGGGAGGAGCATGGGGGCGATCTTTGTCTCCACACTCCTCCCACCCTGGAAATCAGCCAGACTCTACGGCAGTGCTTCAGATGGGAAGGGAAGGAGGCTGGAGCGCATCCCCCCTCCCCCCCATCATGCCTTTTTAACCGCTTCTCCGAGGTTGCTCTTATAACCTTGGAGAAGCAGCTGCCACTGTTCTTTCTACGTTGGCTGCAGGGGGGGGGGTCCAAGCACACTGACCCCCAGCTCCAAGGTTGGAGCTCTTTTCCAACCTCAGAGCTTGAACTCCAAAGCGTCCTATGGCCCCCTAGATGCTGTCTAGGTTTCATAGGATTGCTCTTTTAATACATTTTTAATAAAATTATTTTTAATGAAATACAATTGTATTTTTTAATAAGAAATTATTTTCTCCCCCCCCCCCCCCGCTTCAGTAGCAGGAAGAATCTGTTTTTTCTTGAGCTGATTTAAATCTTTCTTTGAATTTAAGATGTCAAGAGTAGCAAGTGTGTATATTTAGATCCCCCAACAGAAGTTCAGTGCCGCAATTTGATAAGCGTGGTTTCGCTAACAGCTGTTTCTTATCACCGGGCACAGAGCAAATCTTCTGTAACCCAAAATAGTGAAGTGGAGATGTTTTTGTCCCCAAAGGCCTCTCCCTGCTCCTAAGGGCTTTAAATTCTTACTGTGTGCATTTCTGTTCATTCTACAACAGAAGTGTGTGGCACTTGGTTAGTATTATCCATGGCACAAGAAAGAAACGGTACTGCAAACTTAAGCAATATATTAATTATGGACACTTTTTAACCAGCGTAAATTCACTACACACAGCCTTAATTACCATAGCATGCTTTCTTCATGCAAGCAATTTCATTAAAACAACTGAAAGTGTAAATTTAAGACAGACATTACTTTAAATCAGTATATCTAGCAGCTACATCTTTTTATTTATTTTTTTTACTCAGTTAGGGGTGGGCAATCTGCCCAGAACTCGACTCACAGAGCGTGAGCCGAGACGAGCCAAGCACGAGCGCCAGCTGAGGTGCTCGCCAGACTTCCGGGTCCTCGGCTTTACATTGTTTACATAGAAAATAGCATAAAATACATTTAAAGCAGCCACAATTTGTGCAAATTATGCAAATCGTGGCCATTTTCTACATAAACAACATAGTGCTGGAAATCGGAAGTTGCTTTCCCCAGCTCAGCTCGTGAGAATGTGAGTCAAGTCAGGGAAAAGGTAGGGCGAGCGGAGCTCGGGGGGGGTCGAGCCCGGCAAGTTCACTGGACTTCCACCCTGCAATTGAGCTCCGCACACATCCCTAGGCCCGTGCAAGAGGCCTGATCTGGATCTTTAAAAAAACCCTTGTCCCCCACCCACACTAGGGTCCTGACTGGGGCTCCTGCACATCCTCTAGAGTAAAAATGAAAAATAAAAAGTTGCTCTTAGATATGGATTTAAATTATATGGTATGTCAGTATTATTTCCCCCCATATAGCAGTTGGGGAAACTGAGGCTGAGAGAGAAGCTTGCGGCTAGGGATGGGCCAACGAGCGATGTTCGAGATTGCTAGGATTCTCCGAACAGCGTTTCACCACTCATCTCGTGCCCAATTCCCATATGTGCTTGTGATCACTGCTCACTCGGCACGAATGGGAAATTTTGCACAAATTGTGCAGCAATTGAGTGGGAGATTTGCACACATTTCTCCAAATTTGCACACATCTCCGCCATAGACTAAAGCGGCTCTGATTCAGTCTACTGAGAAAATTTGCACAAATTAGGACATTTCTGCAAATTCTGCAGGGAATTGGGAAGGAGACAATTTGCAAATATTTTTTGGCAGACGTGTGTCTGCACTCACACTCGTGTTCAGTGGTTCAAACTGGGCATGCTCACATAATTAGGGATGTGTGTGGAGCTTGATTGGGGGGGTGGAAGTCCAGCGAACTCACTGGGCTTGACCCCCCCCCCCAAGCTCTGCTCGCCTTACCTGCTTCCCCAGCCTGGCTCACGTTCTCATGAGCCCAGCTGTGGCAGCGATTTCCGGGGCCCCAGTGCTACGTTGTTTACGTATTAAATGGTGTAAGATACGTTAAAAACAACCACGATTTGTGCAAGTTACACAAATTGCAGCCACTTTTAACGTATCTTACGCCATTTTCTACGTAAACAACGTAGTGGCTAGAACCCAGAACTAATTCAGCGAGCACCTCGGCTGGCACTTGCTTTCAGCCTGGTGCAGCAGGTGCGGCAGCAGCACTCGCCAAGCATGCTGCGAGTCGGGTGGTGGGCGAATCGCCCACCCCTAGTCTTCCCCAGGTGTCAGGACCAGGCGAGGGCCAAGTGGCCATACCTGGAAAGCACACTGTCCAGCTCAGGATACCTTGGATCAAGGCTGGGCAACTTGTGCCTCCCTCCAGATGTTTTGGCCTACAACTTCCATCTGCCCTAGCCAGCATAGCCACTGGTGAGGTATGGGGAGGAGTTGGAGGGAAAAACATCTGGAGGGCCACAAGTGGCCCACTCCTTCCTTAGATCAATTACTTGTGTTGGAGGAACTGCAAGCTGACACCGGAGGGTCTGGTTGACCAGGTCAAGGCAGAAGGCCAGGCTTCTGATATCAGGCCTCCCTGGCCCTGTTGCCCTGGTTTCCCCCACCAAAAACATAGTGCGGGGGTCCAGCGCACTGGAGCAGGGTCCCGTTGCGTCACTTCCGCCGCGCCGGAAGTGACGCGACAAGTGCAGGCGGCGCAGCAGGCTCGCCGCAGACGGCGAGGAGAAAGGTAGGCCCGCGCTCGCCGTGGAGAGCCCGCGTGGGCACAAGCAGACCGAGTTCGGGCCTCACTCGTGCCCGCGCGGGCAAAAGTAACATCCCTACCCCAGTTCCCTTCTGTACCCAGTGCTTGGAGGGTTGAGACACACATCCAAAGTAGCTCATTAGGCTATGTTGCAGCTTCAGAATCGTGTGCTTCCTCCTTCAAGTCCTGGTTTCCCCGAGAGCTACCTGAAATTCAGAAGCATACAAACTTTAATAACAATAGCTCAAACAAAGGCCTGATAATAAATGGTGTCACCTTACCTACTCCTCTTCATGCTCCTTCTTTTATAATTTCATTACTGTTTTAATATCATTAACACAAATGAGAACTCTCTTATTTTACATATGAAACACTTAGCTAGAGAACTCTACCAGAAAACATATCCCTTTAATTTCTTGCCATTAGCGAGGCCAGAACCTTACCTGAGGTAAATCCATCAACACCAGCTAAAACAAATAGGACAATTTTCCACCCCATGAGGTTCTGGTCTGAAGGACAGAAACTTTACTGAGGTAAATCAGTCCCTAAAATGAATATGACCATTTCCAGCATACAAGATCCTGAGCCAGGTACTGATAAACATTAAAGGAAATAGAGTAGAATGTTCATCAGAGCAAAACAATTCCAGATTATATAATACAATATGGCTTGGCTATATGCTATTTACTGCTGCTGGCCTATAAATTCTGTGCCAAAACTCAAACCATGCCTGAGGATAATCTGCCACAGGATGGGACCCTGTACTCCAGGGCAATCCCACCTCTAACACCAAAGGTGGAAGATCACTCCTCATCACCAGACAATCCCTCCTCCTTTCACTTCCACTGCCACAGTTAAACTATACCCCTTTATTTAATATACACCTCACCCCGCCCAAGGTTATTAGGCATGCAACAAAACAGATCAGAGGTACCAGGAAAGCAAACAAAGATATATAGTATTTTATTTAAAAGAAATAAAACAAGAAAACTTGCTTTTTTAAGATTGCTGTTCCTATTTAAAACAGTGTTTCTGTATGGTTACTTTTACCACCAATCAGGTGTTAGAAGCCCCACTTCCTAACCCCAATCACGCTTAAGCCAATGCCCACATCAGGCTTCACTCCAATTAATTCACAGGTCTAACAATGAAGGCTTGCAATACATTCTTCTCTCTGCTGGTAGGGTTTGACTTCCTCCTGGAACCTTTAGGCCAGGGCTCTCCAAGTTGGGTCCCCAGATGTTGCTGGACTACAGCTCCCAGAATCCCCTGCCATTAGCCATCCTATGGTCCCAGGAGAGCGTCCCAGGGATCATAGGATTCTTCAGGTTCCTGCCCCAAGGCCATAGACGCTGCAAAGACCTTGGAAGGGAGACTCTGGAATCTGATCCCTCCTACCACCACCCACAGCTGCCACAGAAAGAACCATGATGGCTGCTTCCTGGGGTCACAAATATGGCCTTAGAGGGAGGGAAAAGGGTGTTTTCCAGTGGACAGGGAGGAGAGAGGAGAGGCTGAGATGTGAAAAATCCTATGGCCTCTCCAGCCCTGACTCAGACCCTGCTAGCGCACCTCCTCTAGAGGGGATCAAAGTCCAGCTCAAAGGCCCATCTAGAGGAAAAAATGTAAAGAGGAGGATGGAGAGGTGAAAATTACCTCCATCCTTCTCCCGTCCTGCCGGCAACAGCCCAGCAGAACATTGGATACTTGGAAGCCTCCGAGATTGGAGGCTTCCATCTAATGAGGGTACAACTAAGGATCATAGGATCATAGAGTTGGAAGGGGCCTACAAGGCCATTGAGTCCAACCCCCTGCTCAATGCAGGAAACTAGAGGAGGGGGTCTCCCATCCAAGTAATAACCGGGCCTGACCCTGCTTAGCTTTCTACGCTCAGACAAGCTGAGCACCAGATTGTGCCCTTAGTTGATCAACTACATCAGGTGTGAAGAACCTCAGTCCCTTGGGCCAAATTCAGCCCTCTGGGGCTCCCAATATGGGTTCCCCAGAAAGCCATGCATGCCCCTTCCCCTGGCCCTGCCCCATTTCCCCTGATATGTAGTTAATGCATGAACAAGCTTTGTGATCTGATTTTTCTGCTGACAACTTATATAATCCATTACAAACAGGGCCGGATTAAGAGCATTATGGGCCTGGTGCTGAGGATTTTGGTGGGCCTTTTTATGGAAATAAATAAAATGAAGACGCAATTTTATATTAAAACAAATTAAATATTTTAATTACCATTAAAGTGCCAAAACAGAAACATATTGAAAATATTTCTTTTTTTGTAAACAATAAGCTTGTTAACTCAATAAAACCGTTCATCACATATCGTTGATGATAAGTACCTCCACGTTTTTTAACCTCTAGGGCAGTCTTCCCCAACCGGGGCCCTTCCAAATGTTTGGGGCCCCAGCTCCCATCTTCCCCATAGGATGCTGGTAAGGCTCCAAGTTCAGGGGCGTACGAGCATCAAGGGTCCAACCTACAGGACTGGGCCCTTAATTACGTTTTTACAGAAGAGATTTCTGGCAAGTCAGAATGGAAGTGCCACTGACCTGCCAGTCTGGCACTAACTAGTAGGGCATGCGAATCCTTCTGTTTTGCACACGGAAGCCCCTTCACTTATATACATGTCATTCTGTAAGGATTGTGAACTAAAAGGCAGACGGGTGCCTTTTTGCCAACAGTGAGGCGGTGCATTATCACGAAAATGAAATAGAATAAATCAAGCCGCAGGATCTTGTATCATTCCCCCCCACCCCAACTCACGCTTTAAATCAAACACTCCAGTACCGTTTGTGGACTGGGCTGCCGACTGGAGTTTCTATCTTTCTCAAGTTCCCCTGTCAGATACCGATTGTAAATACCTTCAACCAGCTAAGTTTGGGAAGATCACTATGCCCAGATCCGTCTTTGCTAACAAGAGCCCCCACATACGGCAGGATGTCGGCGATGACTGTGCCCCACCCCCACCCCGCTCGAAGCGCACGTGGTTCCAGCGCTCGTGCCCAGCCTCCCTTTGTCTAACGCCAAGCCACCATCTTACGAAACACTGCCGCGCAAACCTGCCACAGGCGAGCCCTTCCTGCGCCCAGCCTGCAACCTTTGGCAAAACATCCACGCTCGCCCGCTCACCTTCGGTCGGTGGGTCCGGGTGTGTGCCCGGCCGGCGGCCGGCTCAGGGGGCGCGGGCAAGGCGCCTGTCGCGGGTGCCGGCGGCCGCCTGCTCGACGGCCTCCTGCCGGCTCTTGAAGTCCTCGATGGCGCGCTTGTTCTGGAAGTCGATGAGCGCCATGGTGATGGAGGCGTTCCAGCAGCTCTCGCCCGGGCACCGAAAGTCGATCTCCTTGCGGTCCGTCGTGACAATGGTGAAGTAGACGTACTTGCCCGTGCGCTCCACGCAGTCCACCTTCTGGATGGAGCCGAAACGCAGCTCCTTGGCGCGGGCCTTGCCGCCGCCGCCCTCGGGCGGGGAGAGGCTCAGGCTGTCCTTGCTCAGCACCACCAGCTTCTTCTTCCACAGCTGGAAGAGGCTGTCGCTGCGCTTCTCCAGCTCGCCCTCGCGGATCACCTCGGCGGACGCGGGTGCTGCCGCCGGGCCCTTCATGCTGAGGCTGCCGCCGCCGCCGCCGCCGGACCGACGCTCGCTGCCCGCTAACGCTGCTGCCGGCGCCGGCGCCCCTGCTGGAGCCAGCGCACCGCTCGCGGCTGTGGACTCGAGTGCCGGGATGCCTGCGTTCTGGGCACGATCTCTTCGCCTGCTTTGCAAGGCGCGGGCGCTGCTGTCGCTGCTCGGGACTGCGGTGCGGTCTTTGGCGATCAGGGCTAACTCCGAAGGGGGGAAAAATCACCGCGTGTCCCTATAATTGCGGGCCTATTGTCTGTTACGGGCCTGGAGCTGCCGCTCCAACAGCCCCTAGCTTAATCCGGCCCTGATTACAAACAGCTCCAACAGAGCAGCTCCTGCTCACACCAGTGCCACCAGTGAAGGCACTCGTAGGGATGTGCTAATTTAATTCGAAGGCTTTTTTTGCATCGAGATAGGTCTGTTCTGTTCACTCAGCATACTTAACGATTTTTGCGAGCGTAAAAAGGTGCTCTCCCAGACATCTGCATTACAAACCCGAGCAAGAGCTGTTGTTCTCAAATTAGCATTTCTCTTAAACAGGTTTTACCTGTGTTTTAGCACCTGCTGTGAACTTGCTGTGACTTATTAGGTTTTGCATTTCAATCACTGTTACTACATTTCTTTGTGTGAGAACTTCTTGCTGAAGGACACGGGGAGCTAGCTAGGGTTTATAATATTCAGAGTTAGAAGGGAGCTATCTCTCGAGCCTCGAGCAAAAGATCTTGCTGATTCGCAGCTCAATTGTGTTTGCGTGTCAGGTCTGTGGAAGGGGGAGAAGGAAAATCGACTAGCTCGAAGAATTAGTTTAGGCAGCCGCTGCAAGGCTCGCTCCCACTTCTAGAAGGCAGGCATACAATGAACAAAAGCACATACAAAGTCCTGCATAGGGGTTCAGCATTGTTCCTGCAAATGTCCAGTTCTTTTTGAAGAGGCAACATCCAGAAATGCAGGCTCGCAGGTTGATGGCCACTAATTTGAACAAAGCTCTCAAGTGTGCTGATCTGGTATTCTGCCAAGTGGCAATTATGTCTCTAGATATGAAATGCAAAACAGTCAAAATCATGCTCTACTCTTCCAATATCCATTCGGCTTAAAACTGCTTTTTGTATGCAAATAAGTATTAACATTAAAAATGTGCAAAAATGATAGACCGCTAATTAACTGAACAGCTTGTATTTCCACTAATCTTTTAAGAGTGGCCGGTGAAGACCCTTTGCAGATGAATTTGAGAATGCAGGATTGCTTGCTAGGGGTGTTCACATACCTGCCCCCCCCCGCCTCGCCTCGCCTCGCCTCTCCGCGGTGGGAGCCTCCCACCGCTCGATTCTCAGCAGTGCGGAGTGATTCTCCACGCCGCTCGAGCCGCCCATGCCGGCTGCTCCGGGACCCTGCGCTGGCGCGCTGGGTCCCCACGCTGTGGCTTTTCCATAGAAACCAGGGCAACAGGGCTGTTTTAAGCCGGAAGTGACGCGATGGGACCGGCGCGGGCGGCGCGGGCGGCTCAGCGCAGATTGGCGAGCGGGGCCCGGGACCTGGTAAGGCCAGCTCGCCTCAGGCAGGCGTGAGCGGGGCCAATTTTGGCCCGCTCCGCCCGCTCGAGGTGAGCGGTTACATCCCTACAAGTTGTGCCTTTTGAGCCCTGTTGCCCTGGTTTCTACGGAAAAGCCGCAGCGCGTGCTCCTCTCCCATGCCCCTCAAAGTCCTGCCCATGCACAGGGCAGTGAAGCAAAGAGGAACTGGGTGGTCTGCAGCACTGAGACCCACCTAAAGGTTGGCTGAGACCCAGTGATGGGTTCCAATCCATAGTTTGAGGAATACTGGTTTAGACTAAGTGTGCACAGCACACAAATGATCTCTGCTTGCACTGAAGCAAGTTACCTTGCTTTGATGTTTGATACTATATGAGGAGGGCTTTGGATAGGGGCGAATGCTCCTTTCTAGTCCTCCTCGATCTCTCAGCGGCTTTTGATACCGTTGACCACGGTATCCTCCTGGACCGTCTGGAGGGGTTGGGCTTGGGAGGCACTGTATTGCAGTGGTTCCGGTCCTTCCTCTCTGGAAGGTATCAGAGGGTAGTTCTCGGGGAGGAGGCTTCGGACCCTCGGCTGCTCACTTGTGGAGTGCCGCAGGGTTCCATCCTCTCCCCGATGTTATTCAACATCTACCTCAAGCCGCTGGGAGCTATCATCAGGAGGTTTGGGGTGCAGTGTCATCAGTATGCGGATGACGCGCAGCTCTACCTCTGTTTCAAGTCCTCACCGAGGTTGGCCGTTGAGACCCTGTCCAAGTGCCTGGAGTCAGTGGCTGGCTGGATGGGAAGGAACATGCTGAAACTGAACCCGGACAAGACCGAGGTACTTCTGGTGGGGGACAAGGGAAGGTTAGGGGATGTTGACCTGGTGCTGAATGGGGTACATCTACCCCTGAAGGACCAGGTCCGCAGCTTGGGGGTCATTCTAGACTCCCAGCTGTCCATGGAGGCTCAGGTGGCAGCTGTGAGCCGGGCGGCACTGTATCAACTCCATCTGATACGGCAGCTGCGCCCCTACCTTCCTAATCACCTGCTCCCATCAGTGGTTCATGCCTTGGTCTCCTCTCGCCTAGACTACTGTAATGCGCTCTACATGGGGTTACCCTTGAAGACGGTCCAGAAGCTTCAGCTGGTACAGAACGCGGCGGCTCGCCTGATTAAGGGCAGCCGCCGGCGTGATCACATCACGCCAGTGCTTAATGAGTTGCACTGGCTACCAGTTGCTTGCCGAGCCGAATTCAAGGTGTTGGTTTTGACCTTTAAAACCCTACACGGCTCCGGCCCAGTTTATCTCAAGGAGCGCCTCCAGCAACATCAAGTAGGCCGCTCAACAAGGTCTGCCACGGACGGCCTTCTCCTTATCCCATCAGCCAGAGCAGCCAGGCTGGTGGGGACTAGGAAGAGGGCCTTCTCTGTGGCGGCCCCCACATTATGGAACTCCCTCCCTAGTGACCTTCGCCATGCCCCCTCCGTGATGAGCTTCCGCCGTGCATTAAAAACATGGCTGTTCAGGCGGGAATATGGGGTGGGTTAGGTTTTTAATGAGAATTTTTTTATATTGTTTTAATTATTATGTTTTATTGTGTTTTATTGTATTTTAATTATACATCGCCCAGGGTGGCCGGGTGACCGGCCAGATGGGCGATTGATAAATATAATAAATAAATAAATAAATAAATAAATAAATATATAACTTTGATTAGTACATGGATGGAATTTCATAACGTTCAAAACATTCCAGTCCAAAATGTGCAACTCCCCCCCCCCCAAATACCCTACCACCCAGGCCCATCCACATTTTTTTTTTAAAAAAAGGTATGGTTCAAACAGTTTGACTTTTAGCACAGCATCCGATGCAAACTTTCACAACAAAACTTTCTCCCCCTTTCCTCTCACTTGTAGCTCACATGCACTCTCCATTGTAGTCCCCCATGCAGATTTTGAGGGTGGGTGGGGGACTGCAGGTAGAGAACCTGTCCATTTCAGTTTCTCATTTTCCCCATCCTATGTTTGGTTAGTCTCAACCTTTGAGTATTTCTTCAGTTGAAGTTCGGTTCATCTCAGAATTCAAAAATTTCTTCTGTCTTAAGTTTGGTTCATTCCGAAATTTGAGAATCTTTTTTAAAGTTCATAAGCATTTTTGGGCACACTTCTCCTAATACATGCATTTTTGTATGGAATTTTGCCTAATATACACATTTTTTCCAAGCCATTTTCTTACTATAATGCAGTTTTGAATTTTTATATACACTTTTTTGTCTAGCGAACTCCATTGCAAAATTTGGAGAAGTACAAATTTCAAAAAATAAATGAGTTTAAGTTCACATAATGTTTCAAAAGTGTGGACACAACTGTCTCCCCATCCCTAGCTGCAGGGGGGAATAGCCCCCTCCTGGTTCTGCTAACAGAAGCAATTCTGGCACAGGAAAATCTTAATTGGATTTTACCCTTAGGTTTGCTGCAGAGGTTGCAGCTAAAATGCAGAACTGTATAGGCAGGCACTCTTCCACATGGTACTCTAGTTGTGTAAGACAACTCTCCACGTGGATGAGGCAGTTTTAAAATGAGGAAGAATTGGTGTAATTTTACCTCTACACATCAACAATTATACAGTGAATTTTTATAAAGGTACTTCGACTAGTGTCAGTTATGCAACACATACAGTAGTTATGCTGTAAAATTGTTGCATGCCTGACACCAGTCAAACTATCTCCGAGTGATCTCAGAGACATGGTGAAGAGGGATGTATGATTTGCCACTTTAATTGTGGCCTTTTGTTTATGATGGGGCAGTATCCAACTGGACTACATAAATTATATTGCGCTAGCATAAGGGACCTCTAGCACAATGCCAATAGTGTTATCGGGTGTGATGGGTTCCCCAGAAAACCCGTCACACCAGCTAACACTACTAGTGTTATGCTAGAGGTCCTGTACATTACATTAGTGCTACTTAGCGACGTACTCTGAGTGGGGACTAACCTGCTCTTGGGGGTGCTCTTGGGGGTGCTCCCGAGCACCCTCCACCTGCTCTCTCAGTTCACCAGCTCCGAAAACCGGAAGTGATGCGACGGGTTCCCTGTCAGACTTGATAGCCTTGTAGGCTCCTTCCAACTCTATGAAATCTATGAAATCTATGAAATCTATGACACTTCCAGTTTCCTGGTGCTGCATTTTTAGCGTAAAAACCAGGGCAACCCAGCTTAAAACGACCACGGATAGCAAATCGTGCCTGCTTTAAGCTGGGTTGCCCTGGTTTTTACGCTAAAAATGCAGAGCCAGGGAAATAGACACGCCAGGGACCAGAAGCTCCTTTCCCTGGCGCGTCTTGGATTGAGTGGCAGCAAGGTAAGTGGCGAGAGTCTCAGGGGGGCCAAGTGGGCCGCTTTTGGGCCGCTTTCAGCCCCCCCGACTCTTGGATACATCCCTACGCACGTCCAACTGGATACTGAGGCATGGTGTTTATTATGTTGAATAGTGTAATGTTTCATGTACAATTTTGCAGAAAAGCTAACAATGAATTAAAATAATTAAAGCCAGATTTTGGAGGAAAGTTCAAATATTTGGCAAGTTGATGGAGTCTGATCTGAACATAAAGAAACTCAGTTTAAATATGGGACAGCATGTTTTAGTTTGTAGCTAATTTTTATTCATGGTTCATTTTGTATGTAAGTTTATTGTTTTTTGTTTTATTATTTTGTTTATATCAAGTTTTGGCATACCACCTTGAGAAAGTTTTTCCCCTTAAAGATGGCATACAAATACCTTAAATAAATTGTGTGTGTGTGTGTGTGTGTGTGTGTATGTATACACACACACACACACACACACACACACTCAGGAAATATTTAGCTAAAGATTAAAATTATTTCCCAGAATGCCATTCCTATGGGGCTTTTTTTTTTTTTCATTATCTTAAAAATATTCTAACCCACTGCATTAATAAATCATAATTCTAGGTCCTTCTGTTTAAAGAGTAATTGCAAATGAAGGGGGGGGGGTAAAGAGATTAGATGAGACACAGATATATGGTGCAAACTTCAGCCACATTTATTAAGAATATCTGCAAAGGGAAACCAGGGCTTGTTTCTAATCTATAAAGGCAAAAAGCCTGTAAGTGTATTGGATGAACCATTCTAGCCCTGTTGAGCAGTGTCTATGTGATCAGCACCTCTCAGGACTACACCCATAGTAGGGAGATCTTTCCATGTGACCCCCTCCTGGGGCCACAACATTTCAAGTGAGCGAGGTGAAGTAGCCTCCAAAGTTATCTGTATACTGCCCAATAGTTATCTGCTATTGGGCAGTATAGAAATGAAATAAATAATAAAATAAGAATACCTCTCTACTGGGCCTCATAGCCCTGAGCGGGAATCCTCAGGCATCACCTATTGCTGTAAAGTTCCTCAGAAAGCTCATCAATCCTTAACCCCAACTAAAAGTGCCTGCATGTTCCTGCCAAATCAAATGTGACTGAATTAACCTACAGAAGAGCAAACATAACCAAATTAACCTACAAACATTGAACAACTAACCCACCCCTGTGTACAGCACAGAGTAGGCAGAAAGACCTGCTGCCAACAGCCGATCAGGCATGCAACGTGCAGAAGTGCCTCACTTCTCTTTCTCCCCCTGCCCCCATTTGCAATCTTCTCCCAGTGCCTAGGTGAGCCAGGCACTGGGAAAGGTCTTTCTGACTATATTCTGTTGGTAGAAGGCCTGCAGAGAGAAATCTATGTACCGGTCATGTCAGATGTTGCCTTTGGTTTATTTAAGTACTTGAGGGCTCAGACATCAACCTGCCCCATTTGAACTCTTCCATGGTGGCATGTGGCTCATGCACAACTCATTGAAATCAGCATTTATTTCATTGGTGCTACAGACACTGCTGAAATGGGCTTGCAAACTTCACTCCTCAACCACACTAAATAGTTTGCATGCAGAAAGGTACTTGATGGTTATTGGAATTAGCTACAACAGATGTCACATTAACATTTGGCTGTCTGGCTGACAGATGAGTAACTGCCGTGCCGAACATTCTGGAAGCTTATATTAGGCTTTCTAACACACACTGCTGTCATTTCATCAAGCTTCTAGATCCGAATAAAAAGAAATGAATGCATAGAATAATAGAAACGGGAGGGGGAAGGAGACATTATAGCCACAGGGGCCTGGCTCTATATTTCATTTTTCATTGGGTTTCTTACCATGTTGGTCAACAGTTACGGTCAAAGCTGTTGGAAAAAAAGAGAAGGAAAGAAATCCAGTAAACAAGAACAGTAGTCAAATGTGAAATACGTGTCACTCAAAAGAAGTTTATGGAATTTTAGGGAAATGATACACATGAAAAGAAAAGAAAAAAGCTCAATTTCTGGGCTGCTTTTTGCCCTGCATAGTCTTCACAGGAACCTAAAACAGCAAATCAAAAAATAAAATCAACTAAAAACATCTAAAACATTTTTTTTTAAAGCACTAGGCCTGAGTTGAAACTACTTACCTGATTTCATGTTACTTTTCAAAAGTGCTGGGCTTTAAGAAGGACATGCAGATATATTGGAACCAATTCAGAGGAGACCAATTTAGGGGTGTATGGGGAACAAGTCCTAAAAAGAAAGGTTGAAGGAACTTGGTATGTTTAGCTTGGAGAACATAAGACTGAAGAGGGACATGATATAGCATTCTTCAAATATCTGGAAGATGGTGACATAGAAGATACAAAGACTTGTTTTATGCTGCCCCACTGTTAAGAAAGGTGAGAAATTTGCTCCATTGAAGGTTTTTTTTTTTTTTTTAATGGATTTACCAAGTTTGCACCTCCCAAGCCTTTCAGCGAGCCAAGTCAGAGCTGTATTCTGAAATCCGCACTTTTGCAAACATTCCAGTGCAGCTCATCTCTGGGAAAATGCACACAAAAATGTGCATGTTAAGGGAAAGGGTGCACAAAATGTGTATATTTGAGAACATTGCACATGGAATTGCATTTCAGCATTGTAAGGTACTTGTGTGTGTGTGGGGGGGTGTACATTGAAAAATGCACAGAAAGTGTGTACGTTAATACACACATTCAGAAAAATGCACCCCAAAAAGTACAAATTTCCATCCAAAATCACAAGCTTGTGCAGAAATAGGATGGAATGAGCTTGACCTACCCCTGCCCCCCCCACGACAATCTCAGCAAGACTGAGATTGAGAGAACCATCCATCCCTACCCTAGAGGGCAGGACTAGATCTAATGGGCTAAACTACAGGAGGGTGGATTTCAGTTGAACATTGGGACAAAGTTCTAGATGGTCAGAGCAGTTTGACAATGTAACCAATTACAGCAGGGTGTGCGTGTCATTTTCCCTTGCTGGAGGTCTTCAAGCAGAGGCTGGACAAGCATCTGTTCAGGTCAGGATGCTCTAGCTCTGGATCTCCTGAATTTTATCCAAAACACTTTTTAAAGTTGGTAGTAAATTGCCTAACTAAACTATGCGCTGCGTGAAGAAGTACTCCCTTTTATCTGTCCTAGATCTCCCACTGCTCAGCTTCATTGGATGTGTGTGTATTTCTAAAAAGAATTTTCTTCACATCCAAGGGAAATACATATATACACATGAAGATCTGGATTTCCAAACTGAGAGTCAGATTAAGACCCGAGTTGAAACGGCAGCCTCTAAATCTGTCCAAGCTGAATTGGACTGTTTTCCAAATCAGAGGAACAGGGTCCAAACTGAATTTTGTGGTTGGTAAATACCCGTACTTCTCAGCAAATGATTTTATAAGTTTCATTCAGACTTCTCCATTCACAATAGCACCTCAGGCCATAGACACCAATTGTACTGAGTCTTGGCTTCAGGATGGCAATGCCAAGCACAGTTATTTTATCATTACTATTATTTATTGTTGTTGTTGTTGTTGTTGTTATTAATGCATTCATTTCATTTCTATACCACCCAATAGCCAAAGCTCTCTGAGCAGTTCACAACAATTCATAAAACACAATACCAAATAAATAAATAAATAAAAGCATTAAAACATTTTTTTCCAATATACAAAATTTAAAAAACACAATTTAGCAGCCAAAAAAAAACTAGACCCGCTAAAAGCAGCTAACATAAATGCCCCATCATGCCATTAAAATGCCCTTAAATGCCATTAAACACCTAGGAGAAGAGGGCAGTCCTAACCTGGCACTGAAAAGATGATAGCATTGGCGCCAGGCAGGCTTCAGTGGGGAGATAATTCCATAAACAGGGAGGGGCTGCCACTGAGAAGGCCCTCTCTCTTGTTGCCACCCTCCAAGCCTCCCTCAGAGGTGGCATTTGGAGGAAGGCCTCAGATGTTGACCATAGTGTCCAGGTAGACTCAGGTTTGGAGAGGCACTCCATCAGATATTGTGGCCCCCCATAATTATTTCTATAATGCATCATTATACATGAAACTTCATAGATTAAGATCAGAAAAACAGACAGGCCCCTGCTCCAAGAAATTTACAGTCTAAATGTCACACTGGGGGAGACAAGGATAGCAAAGTACACACTATTTTAAGATGTGCTTTTTCTTCCTAAGGACACAATGCTAAGGTCCATAAGTGGTGCTCCTTTAATCATCAATGAGACCCTTACATTTTCAATCAAATTCACTAGTGCAAACATGAAATAGAGAGGCAGTTTTTAAAGCTTACACTGCTGGTGGATTTCAATCTAAAGATTGCCCGTTTGTTTTTCTAATTAGAGTTGGTAATAGGGAGGAACAAGATTAACCATCCCTTTCATTGCAATGTAGTTCTTTTGTTTGAGCAATTCTGTTAGAAATTCAATAATGCCTTGAAAGGTTATACATAAAGTTCACATTTAATTAGGCAACATTTCTTTCTACAACTTGATACCCATCACTGGGGCAGTTAAACATCAGCAGATGCTTCACAGATTCAAATAGTCTGCAGTAACAGTTCCTTGCTGTAGGAGGGCTTGAATGTAAAGTCCTAATGATTAACATCTCATCCTTGTGATAACTATTTTGTTTACGATTCCATTACAATGCATTTTCTTTTCCCAGCTGGTTGGGATGGATGGGAGCCATGGACATCTTGGAAGCTCATTCATTTATGAGATAACTGCTGCATTATTTTTACATATCTGTGGCAATTTTTTACTTTTTCAACCCAAGTCGACAACAAACATCTACTTTAGTGTGAAAACTTGCAGTCCCATCTAATTTCTCAGAAAAACAACCCTACAAAATTATCCCCCTGTTATTACATTTTAATAAGGCACTCAAAAAATGTGTAGCATGTCTCTTTATATTCCAGGATGAATAAAAACCTTTATATGGATAAACTGTCACACCAATTTGGTGGGATTGCAAAACTAACGGAGATCCCAAATTGATTTAAAAAAAAATTAGGTAAAGACCCCTGAAGTTTCTTATTAACTGCATTGTGCTGAATAGAACTAAGTTGACTCCCCCCAAGCTTGTAAGGTACGCTTAGGTTGAGTATAGCAGAAATCCTCTCAGCAGGGAGCAAACATTTGTCTGAAGTGCCCAGGTACCATTTCAGGCCATGGCTTCTGTTGATGCCCCATGCCTTAGCCTTGGTTGCAAGGTACTGCTATGGGTCAAATCTTTAGAAGTGCTCAGGTTAGGGTAGGTTTTTCAGGGAAGCAAGAGAGGAAGAGATCAATACCACAGAAAGCTGCAAGTAGTGTTGGGGCTGGAGTCCAGACAGGGTTATTATCTGTCTGTTGCTCCAGTAAGAAGCAGATTAAGACTGAGCCTTAAATACAAGTTTGGCTGCCTTTAAGCTGGTTGGCTTCAACTCTGTGCTGACTGAGGCTTTGTCTCTTAAAGGGGCCTGGCCTGTTTTGGCAGTCTCAAGCTCTGACAACATGGGAGTGGTATTGAATGACAGTGTCTCATGGCCAGACTCTGAAGATGGCAAGGGAACTCACATGTAAAAGAAGGAGCCAGAGCAGCACTATTGTACCGGCCCTCCTCATCATATGCCTAGGCTAATGCTAACCACCAGTGCATTGAGCGCAGACATCTGAAATGAAAGGACAGTGCAGGAACACCTGCTAACATGCAGGCTCTCCATGCAAATAGGACCCCTGTGTAATCAGCATAGGCTTTTCAGTTGAGAAAATCAGGAGCAGGACTAGCCCAGGCACATTATATCGGAGATGGTGCCAGTAGTGTATCCCTATTCCCTCTTCTATGGATGAGTGCCCTCTACATTAGTAATGCTAATATGCTGTCCACTGGATCTCTCAAGGCTGACATGTGCTCCAATGGTCCCCCTTAATGAGCAACAACCCCTATTTCTGCTCCCTCTCCCAGGCAACTCACTTTCCCTAATTTGTCTCTAAATCACCTTTGTTGGGTCTGTGACCGCATAATAAAGATTGATATTGATTGATTGATTGATTGATCTCTAAATCACCTTTGGGTAGGATTCTGGGTATGTCTTCTTAGAATTCAGTTAGTATGAGTTGCAGGCTTCAGTCCCTCCTCCAGGTCTCCAGATGTTGCACATAATTGGCAGGTTTGCTGTTGATAAGAAGAATAGGAGACTACAAAAGCAAACCACAATCTGGTGTGATAACTAGCTCCCAACACCTGATCAGGAATGTATGGCTACCATAAACAAGGCATGACCCTAAACAGACATAGAATATTGTTTCAAAATTTACATAAAGGTAAGTGATCCCTGTCTGTTTCTAATATAACGTGGCTGTAATTCTATGTGATGCAACTTGGAGTCCCATTGAACTCAATGGGGCTTATTTCTGAGTAGACATGTATCAGCCCTCATAATTATTAAAATATCAGTATGTATATTGGAAGGGTGAGGGAAGCTTACAACTTTGTCAATCACTCAAATACCAAAGCTCACAATACAACTAAAGGTTGTTTCACTGTTGTCCTAATGAAGTTGACTGTCATCTTTCCCTATTATTATCCTTGCTTTATGGGTTTATTGCTCTGATACTTAGGGACTCCACATGGGCAAGACATCAACAAATGGAATCCAACTATCATCATATACAAAGCAACCTCGCTGATTTTAGAAAAGGGTTTAATCCTAACCCAAGATTCTCCAGACCATGACTGACAAGTTAATTAATTCCGCAAAGACTCAGAGCGGAACAAAAACAACAACAGTCCACCAACTTGTTAAGCTGATCAGAAGAAAACAAAGACAAACAAAACAAATGCAATCAGGCAAAATTACCACAGAGACATAAATTCCATTAATGACAGAATACTTACAATTCTTGCGCAGTTATCCCGCTTTCATCAGCCTTGTCCATATTCCTGTTTTCAAACCAACCCATGGAATGCCTTTTTTTTTTTTTTTTAAGAATTGCTTTGTATGCAGCCTCCAAAGAAGAACATAAAATTTGCCCAATGTGAGAAGAAGGTGATACATTAGCATGGGGGCTTTATGGATGATTCAACACAGTGTTGGTCACTGATTTTATTGGGACTATTTTTTTTTTAGTTTTTTAATTGATTTTTTTTATACAAATAAAACAATAAATAATAAAACGTTGTGGGAACACATTGAATACATTCACCCATGCTGCCGCATAACACAAGTTGCTTCACCCTTGTCCTGCTGCATGGCAGCAGGTTCAATTACACCCTCTTACAAAGCATGCGGGCTGGCTAGCCAACTAGCCCGTCTAGGCCTAGACAAAATTCCCAGGCTCACTCCAAAACATGCAAACCAGGAAATAAATATCTTACCAGTAGTCTGAAATTGCACATTGACTTGCACTCTCACTTCAAGCTGAGTTAAGCCCTGCTTAAGGCCAGAAATTAAACCTCCATTACAGAACTAATCCTGAGGTACACCAGTTTGAACGTAGCTTGTGGTTCACATATATATATAAAACAATGATTGCAAATCTCAAACCACTCATTCTGAAGTAGCATTGGAAAGCTCCTCAGGGATGAGCCAAGCCAAATAATTGAATCATGAATGAGACCTGCATTCAAAATGAATCGAAGTGCTCCACAATCATGCAATAGCAGCACACACAATGTGTTCACATAGGGCAGACTTAAGCTGACTTAACTTCCATTCCCCCTTCTTAGGGAACTATCGGAACTGTAGTTGTATGAGAGTGAGGTATCTGTAACAGAAGTCTTAGTACCTTTGCCAAGTTACAGTTCCCAGGAGTCTTCTGGGAAAGTCATGAAACTGGTGTAAAACAAATGGATTTGTAGTGTAGATGTGCCTTTGCATACATGGAAGCTCAAACCTCTTGTAAGGTCATCTAAATTCATATATTCAAGTTCAGTCACACAATAAATACAGCATCAAGTGGAATGAGGTGGTGGAATCTTGACATTGTAGAAGTGACCATACCACTTCAGATTGCAGGTGGGCATACCATTTTTAATTATTTCTTATGTAAGGCTCCCTGAAATTTAAAACTTAAGGCATAATGGGGAAAGGTCTAGCACAACTGAGAACATTCCCTGCTGTGCTGGTCTCCTGATTGCCAGGAGGTGGGGGGTTTTTTACACGGGAGAATTCAAAAGTGTGACCTCCTACCTGCCACTTGTGCTGGTAAAGTCCACTCTAACATGTCACAACTAGGGAAGGGGAAATCTGTCTGTTTTGCTTCTTCCTGCATTTGAATTGTTAAAATCTCAAGTTCTTTCTCTATGGAATATGAAGAACTTTTCAAATGTTAGTAAATTCTTATAAAAAATGACCTGAAACAAAATTCTCGCCTATCTGCACCAGCCAAGTTCAATCTCCCAGCATGGAGAGATGCGCACAGATTTTCATGCAAAAAGATACAAAACAAAGCTTGCAATCTGATACAGACCTGAGTTGGAATGAGCTTCCAGATGGAATTTGGAGAACCTCAGCGAGCTTGGTTTTGCTGATCTGCACATCCCTAGATGGGTGAGAATTTCATTTCAGGTTTTTTTAATAGGAATTTACACAAATTCCTCAATGTGTTCATATTTGCGATGGAAAGAACTTGAGATTTAAAAAATTTGAATGTTGAGAACCTGAAACTGAGAGATGTGTCCTTTCAGGCAGAAGGCTTTGGGCTTGTTCGCACTGACACGGGAACCACGGGGGAGCAGAAGTCCCCCGTGGTTCCCGTGTCATGCAAATGCCGACTGGGGGTGCCCCCATGGGAGGGCCTGCGCACGGGACACACGCAAAGTGACCATGGGTGGTAGAGGGGTAAGCCCCTACCACGCATGGCCACTGTGCCGTGCGAACAGTGGGCGGCCCTCCCGTGGGGTCCGCACAGAGGCAGCTGCCCAGAGCGGCCGGAGCTGCCACCGCTCCATATTGTAGGGGCAAACGGCCCCTCTGGGCATCCCACATCTTCAGCAGCAAGCCTTAGGAATCGCCAGTCACCATCAAAGTGCCTCAGGATCCTCACCAATCCTGTACCCTACCTGCATTTCCCACATATACCACCTGACAACACACCAAATGTGACCAAATTAACCCACCAGGGCAACCCATTGGACAATTAACTTAGGGCCATTCAGTCAGTGCAGAGTAGGCAACAACAAAATCCTGCCACCTGGACCAATATGGGAGCAGGTAAAAACAAAAAATTCCTATTTGGCCCAAAAGTGACCAGCAAAGCCTGCACTTATACAAGGGAGGGTAGACAGGTGCTGGCAATCAGAAGAGGTCCAGGGATGGCCTCAGCAGGCCCCATCCCTGGCATCCCCATGCTGACATCTTGTGCATTATGTCTCCCTCCATCCCATCTGCAACATCAGCCCCAAACTAAGGCTCCCACTAAGTGTGGGGAAACATCTTAACAACAGAGCCGGCATTAAGATTTGTGAAATGATGACTTTTTAAAGACTGGCTTCATTTCCATATGATGAATGTGAAATCTTTGAAACAAAAGCATAATAATGAAAGAATCTAATACTGGCATTTAATCTTAAACTGAAACTAAAGGTTTAATTCACAGTGTAGATAGCCTTTAGGGAACGTTGTTCTTAAAATAATTAAAAGATGTAATATTTCAATAAAAGGCATGATAACGCTCTCAGTAGTATTTTGGATACATTCTATATGAGAGTAGTGATGGCACAGTCTAATTGGTTTTTAATTGCTGTAATGCATTTGGCTAATTACACTCAAATCTTTTAATTTAAGGAATGGGAATTTCCCCAGATTGTTATATCTATGTCTCCAGCTCTGTTACATTCTTACCTTATAGGTTTCTTCCTCTCTATACATATAAATACAGAATGGGATGTAAGTAGGGTTGCCAAGTTGTTGTTAAAGGCATAAGAGCTCACTATGCTGTTCCTCCCACTCATCAGTTGGCAACACTCAATTTAAGGAATTCATTAGTCTCATTTGCTGCTGCAAAATACTGAAATGATGCTGGAATAATAAAGCAGAGGCAGCCTTAACTCTTTGTTGTGTGATTCCAGCATCTTTCACAGTGAGACCTGGCTGCCCTCTGGGTTCTTCCTTCTTTTTCAGAGCATGTACGTCATTACGTGATTACTGAACCCTTGATAATTCACAGCCAGATGTGTGAACTGACTCCATTGATAAATACTGTTTTTGAG
Source organism: Shinisaurus crocodilurus (assembly GCA_021292165.1). Taxonomy (NCBI): domain Eukaryota; kingdom Metazoa; phylum Chordata; class Lepidosauria; order Squamata; family Shinisauridae; genus Shinisaurus; species Shinisaurus crocodilurus. Next base: position 106,511,662 of record CM037877.1, read on the forward strand.
AAGACATCAGATGATAGGTTAGGAAACCTCTGTCTGTGGTGATTCATTCGTGAGGGCTCATTTCATAGGCCTTGTTGACATATGCAGCAGAATGAAGTGGGAATCACTTGCTGTGACAAGGGATGCATGAGAATTTCAGTTCAGTTTTGATAAGAATTTACCAAATTTGGCAACGTTCTCCATATTCAGGACAACAACAAAAAAACCCTTGAGATTTTTTTAAAAAATTGAATGTTGGCGAAACCAAAACTAACAGATTTGTCAATCCAGGCCCAGGGCTTTCAGTAAGGATGGACAAATATATCAATTTTGGTTTCTCTCAGTTTCTCATTTTTCCATTCTTAAGTACGGTTCATTTCAAACTGAAAACTGATTCAGAAAAGCCAGTCCACTGCAGAATCTGCAGGTTGGATTCATAGAAATCCAAACTCATTTGAATCCGTTGTAGATTTCTCCGACATCCCTGCTGGAAAAAGGTAAATAAAACTACTTCACTATAACTCCAACATATGTGATTAAAAATAATGGGCAGCATCCTATACTGACCACCTGCTCGCAGAACCAGCTGCTAGCATGAGAAATTGCGTTTCAGAAACAATATAGACATATGTTCATGGCAGACCCCCCCTCCCTCCCCCACAATCTGATATAGACACAAGTTAGAACAAGCTTCAAGGTGGAATTTGGAGAACCTCAATGAGCTCGGGGTTTGCACATCCCTAGACCCCACACATGGGGTGTCATACTACACAGTTACCACCACACCCTTCAGAGAACATCTCAAAATTGCTGCCTGTATGAGTGCTTCTAAAAAATGTCATGGCCCCTGGTTCACTGGGAGATATATTGCCTATGTCTTCCTTCCTAACCTGCCGTCCTCCAGATATATTTGGGCTGACCATTGGCCAGGCTGGCTGGGGCTGATGGGAGTCCAAAACATATGGAGGGCACTAGCTTGGGGAAACTAGTCTATGTAGTTACTAACCATGATGACAGAGTCACCTACATTGGTGGGAGGTCTGGAACCATGCCTGGTGGGATCTCCTACCCTTAATGAAGGAGTGCAGGAGCACAGGCCTGGGGACCAAATCCAGTCCTCCTGGGGGCCAAATCCAGTCCTCCTGGGGGCCAAATCCAGCCCTCTTGGATTCCCCAGATGGCCACACCCTATTTCCTTGGCCTCATCCCTCGCCCCTGATGTTTTTGTGGTTTCCTGGCTTTTGAAGTTTCTCTCCCCCCACCCTCCTAAAAGGCTGAGATGCCTCTCCTAAGGCTTAGTTACTAGCAGTCAGAGCTTTAAGCTAAATTATGTTGCCATTTTCCCCCCGCCCCTTCTGGCTTTGGTCCCACCCACCACTGGAATGCGATCTCCAAGAGCTTCTCTGAAATCGAATTCTGCCCTCAGTCTGAAAGGGGTTCTGCACCCTTGCCTTAAGGAAACTCTGATTGCTCTTTTCAGTCACTGATGGTGAGCTCTGTATTAGGACCAGAGAAATAAGTAATGAACTATTCCCAAGCACACTTTACTTAGTTCAGAGTTTAATTCTTTATTCAATATCGTTTATGTTTTACACCCACCCAGAAGCTTCACTCTTTGTAGATCACTCTGGACACTAAAAAAAAACACACAAACCCCTTATGAAAGCAATGTTCTGCTCATTTATAGACTTTAAAATTTTTCATGTAGCAATGAAAGTGTCACTTTTACTTTCATCATCAGGCGATCACTCGTGACCGAGTAAGATTGTCTTCCGGGATAAAAGGAGGAAATTCTAAAGAAGATTGTGTAGACTCTAGCGATGGGTCCGTAAGTGACTGTGGAGGCCAATTCTAGATCCACACAGCTTCCCACAGTGAGGACACAGGTTACCAGATAGAAGATGGTCCTGTAAAGGATTCATTTGACGTGCTTTTCGCTTAGCACGTTTCTCCCTTTCACCTTGCACTCGGGCTTCTTCAAAGTCCATGGAACCTTTGTGAAAGGCCAACCTCCATTTAGATCGTTCATGGGCCAGAGCTTCCCAGTTTTCGATGTTTATATTGCATTTTTTTTTTTTTTTTTTGCTGAAATGTGTAAAATTTCATCCCTAATAATCTGCAGCTTTCAGCAGGAAGATCAGGAAGCAAATCACCAAAGAGTTGCTGCTGCTGTGTTACCTTTCTCCTCAGAAATCAATGCCTTCAACCAGAGAACCACCTGCTCAAAGGAATTGCATATAAAATCAATTTAAAACAGTTAAATTACAGTATTGATTTCTTGGTGGTTAATGGCGTTCAGCATTGACATTCTGTTTAGCTCACTTTAACCTTTTATGATTATATTATGGGCCATTTTCTGCCTTCCTTGGCTTGCAGCTTTACTATGTATAAACCCCCCATCCAGAATGAAGCAGAGGTTTGGGAATGGGTGAGCTTTTTTGAGAAAATGTGTTCCTCTTTGTGTCCAGGCTTTCAACCAGGGCACGTTCTGATATCTGTGAACTGAAAAGAAATCCTTGTACATCCCTGCCTCAAATGTGGCATAAGCTAAAGCAGTAATGTCATTGAAATATGTAATAATTTGGTTTGGAATAAGAATTTGTCCAATTCATGATGCCCAGATGCATTATGAATCAAGCATAGCATTTTCACCAGATGTTATCCTCTGGCATAGATTGTGAAATGTGATTCTTTATATGCATGGTCAGCATATTTAAAATGTGTACTTCCATGCTTTAGTTTATGCGGAAAAGTACACATTTTGGGTACACACTTTAAACATGTACACCAAAATGTGCACTTTTTCAGTTTCAGTAAAAGCTTGCATTCAGGAATGAGATGAACCAGGCTCACAAATGAAAATAGGAGAATCTCGACAAGTTGAACCTCACTAATTCTCCAATCCTTATCTCTCCCCCATTGTAACCACAAGAGGAATTAATGCCTGAACAGGACATGCGTGTATTTCAAATATCAAGAAGGTTTGTAGCTTGATTGGGGATATGTGAATCACCAAAACTTGAGCTTGTGGAAATTTTCCAAATTCCATCTTGAAGCTTATTCTGACTGGAGTCTGTATCAGATTGTAAGCTTTGTTGTGTGTTCCCCCCCTTTCTTTCCCCATGAAAATCCATGCATGTTTATGTGCATATTTTTTTCAAATGTACAAATCAATTTGTGTGCATTTTCAAATGTACTCATGCTGTTGAACACTTTTTTTGGGGGGGGGGGAGGTCCATGAATCACATTGCAAGTTCAGAAATGTACAGACTTTGACTGCAGATTGTGTCTGAGAATGTGTTTGGTCTGGTCTGCAAACTAGGTAAAATCCTGATAAAAAATGAACTGAAACAATTTCTCAAACATCCTTAAGCTTGAATGATGGCACAAAATGGAGACAGATCGCAGCGGAACATAATTAAGCCACATTGAATCTCAGACATGAGACACTGCTATGGCAGACAAGAAAACCCTCAAAAAAGGATGTAACCATCCCCACTCACATGTAATACAAGCACTCACTCTGGGGTGACTGGAAACAAATCCTGGGCCAAGCTAAAAGACAAGAGTGTAAACCCTGTCAGTTGTGGGGTTGGATCCAGGATCTGCCTTTTGTGGACAGAAGGGCTCCACTCATGGAAAGTCACTCTGCCCAGTTTTGGGGGATCACTTTCCCCCTCCCCAATACCACAGCTCACCCCATTCAGTAGAGTCCCCTGACTCAGTGTTTAGCATTTTCAGGTGGCTGATGGGAGTGCCATGTGGAGGAGGGAACAGGGAAGTCTGTTTCTGTCAGCCCAGGTGAGTGCACCAAACTCTGGGTGCAACCACTAGGATTAAGCTTGGCCTGTGGAATTATTTTGCTGGACCTCTGTATTGTTTCCGTTTTGGGCTTCTTTTTTAAAAAGGATTAAATAGATTAATAGTCTATCAACATTGATCAGCTATGGTAGCTAGATGAAACCTCCATGGATAGAAATAGTATACCTCTGAATACCAGATGCTGTGGCACGGAATAAGGAGATGGCCTCCACCTTCATGCCCAGCTTGTGAATTCCAGTGTTGGAAACAGAATGCTGAGTTAGAAGAACCGTTCAGTCTGATGTAGCAAGGCAATAATTATGTTCTTATGTGGCAGGGAAATATGAAACTCTCCAAAGGCAACTTTTGGAGGGTTCCAAAAGTGAAGTGTCCGGTTAATTGTTCAGCAGAGAAATATGACTTTTAGTTTGTCTTTGCCAAGAATTTTTGCTATAGGAATTCATGGGAGACAGATCAAGAATTATTTTCAAGTCTGAGGTGGATTTTTAAAAAGTCTACCTCCATTACATCAAAACTTTTAAACAAGAGTGCTTTGAAATTCACACAAGTTTGAAGGCTACATTAAAAGTGAATCCTTACCAACAGAAGCCACTGATACAAAAATAATGGCAATAGATTAAATAGCTTCAAAAGTGTGGGGAGAATATAATTGGCATAGTTGTCCTGGCAGATTAAATTTCCTGAACATATAAGGGATCTCAACTCAGCTGGTTTTCAAGGCCATTTTTAGATAAGAAATACTGCCGAACCTTTTCTTTTGAAGAGAACGAAGAATCTCAGTACTGTCACTGAGCAAGCGAATGAGAAAGAGCATTACATTGAATTTGTCAGGCTGAAGGAAATGTATTTTTTAAGAAATGGAGAAGCATTCTTTAAATTTGACAGGAAAAGAAAAGAAAGTTGCATGCTGAAAGAATCTCAAATCACAATGGTAAATGTGTTTCAATTGTGCCTGTTGACAGATGCTCCTCTTTCTTTTCAGATAGGTTAGCAAGGAAGGGATAACTCAGTCTACATTCATTAGTCACAGGAATGCTAGCTCACAGTCTATTGCTTGCCAGAGATGCAGAGAAGAACGGGAATGCTTGCGAAAATTAAGGAGCTGCAGTTCAATCAGTGAGATACCTGACAGTGACTGTAGAAGCAGTGAATAATTTTGCCATGGACTTTTAAAGGAGTTCTCTTGATGCCCCATATTTATTCATTCATCCCGATATTTTTACCACACCTGTTGATTCAATAAATCCCTAAAGAGTCTTAGCAACACAGTAAAGTTTCTAAACAATAGTAACCAACTGGTCCGCCCTGCAAAAGAAACCAACCTAGAACTGCAGCAGTAAAATAAAGCCCCACAAATAAAAGACCAATAAATAAACTAACCAAGCAGGATAAGACATGGCTGAAGACATGGCTAGAGAGCCCCCAAATCCTCCAGAACAGAACTGCCTTTCCAAGGCAGCTAAAAACTACAATGAAAGAAGTTCCACGATTTTGGTGCCACAGCTGAGAAGGCCATGTCCTAAGCATCCCCTCTTATACTTCTCTCTTTTCCCTCACCCTTTCTACAAAGCCTTTTGCCTAGTCCCTTAGTTAATAACACACACTGAGCCAAATGGAAGCTCTACATAGTATGCTAAGGCTCCTGCACCTAGAGGTGGGCAATCCACTGGGATCTGATCCTGCCTCTGGCTCAACGGACACTGCTGCTATGCTCACCGAGCTGGCCCAAAAGCTGGTGCATGCTGCACCGCTCGCCGTCGCCGGACTTTTGGGTTCCTGGTGGGCTGCTGCTTACATAGAAAATGCTTTAAGATACATCAAAAGCAGTCACAATTTGCGCAAATTACACAAATTGTGGCTGCTTTAGGAGTATCTTAAGGCATTTTCTACATTAACAGTGGCCTGCCAGGAACCTGGAAGTCGCTTCCCCAGCTCAACTTGGGAGAACATGAGTTGATGTCGGGGAAAAGGTAAGTGGGGCGGAGTTTGGGGGGGTCGAGCCTGGCTAGTCCACCAGATTTCCACCCCCTGAACCAAATCCTCACACATCTCTACTTGAACCTTTAATGGTTGTGTAGAAGAGGGAATTTCTGCAGCTGTAACTTGTCAAGCAAATCCCACCTTCCACACACCTATTAAAGGTGGTCCTGGCCTGTTTGGTATCTGGTCACCTTAAGTACAATTGCTTTAAGAAACCACAGTATTTCTATGACACAGGCTCTCACTAGATGGGAGCCTTTAGTAGATGGGAGATGTAAGCATATACATTACAGTAGGCATCATCTAGGGATGTTCATGTACCTGGGGGGGGCGCCCCTCCTCGCCTCTCTGCGGCGTGCCCCCCCGCCGCTCGATTCTCAGCGGCGTGGAGCAATTCTACAGAAAATACATAGAATTGGGGTCCTGTCAAGCTGGCGCAGGGTCCCGTCGCGTCACTTCTGGCCAGCCAGAAGTGACGCAATGGGACCGACGTAGGTGGCTCACCACGGAGAGGCGAGCGGGCACCGGGACCTGGTAAGGCCTGCTCGCCTCAGGCGGGCATGAGCGGGGCCAATTTCGGCCCGCTACGCCCTCTCAAGGCGAGTGGTTACATACCTAGCCTCATCTACAAGCTAACCAGCCCTTTCTGTTCCAGAAGCTTCATATGAGTGGGTCTACTCATTGGTTGGAATGGATCAGTCTGTTTCCAGTGCATGCCAGTTTTGCATATATTCAAACATTTCCATTCTGTCCAATTTCTGCATCAGCCTGTAATTAAAACACACACTTGCATTTCTGTTTATATGCAATTTCCCATAAAATATGCATTTTGCATATACAGTCATGCCTTGGACTGAGAGCATAATTCGTTCCGGAAATGTGCTTGTAATCCAAAACACTCTTATATCAAAATGAAATCCCCCCCAAAAAAATTGTACAGAGATTTTTAATTTAAGCCGTACTACAGTACTTGTATTGCAAGACGTCGCTTGTATATCAAGTCAAAAAAAATTAAATAAATATTTAAAAATTTGCTTGTCTTGCAAAACGCTCTCAAACCAAGTTACTTGCAATCCAAGGTATTACTGTATACACATTTTTACATGCAGCTTTCTCCAAAATACCCTTTTTTGTATTTAGCTGTCCTGCTCAGTCTGGGTCAGACTGAGTGACTGGGTTCGGACGACACAACAAGCAAACAACGATAACAGACAAAGGTTGCTTGCCATGCCATCCGAACCCAGGTCGTTGTGAGGTACCAGAGCCCCACTCAGGGCTCAGCTCAATCACATTAGAAGCTTGTGTAAGATGTCTTTCTCATGAGGAGGGCCCTACTCACAAGGAGACATTTACTTACAGGGAGCCCTCTTCAGTAAGCAAGCACTCCTTCACCTGGCCGCTGTCCCATGGCACTGGTATTCTTGGGGGCTAGATGGTGGCCCAGCATCCCCCTCTGACTCAGAAGCTGAGCTCTCTGCCTCTCCACTCAAGGAGGCAGGTCTGAAGGCATCACCCCTGAGGGCCCTGGACCATCTTGGGTAGTCCTCTGGGGTGACCTGTTCCATGGGGCCATCTGGCTCCGAGGGTTCACGCTCTTCCTCTGAGAATGGTTCCAGTAGACACATGACCCCTGGAACGAGGGTGGGCAATCCGCTGAGACCTGACCCTCCTCCGGCTCATTGGCTGCCACCGCTGCTGCTCACGCCGAACTGGGCCGAAAGCATGCACACATGCTGTGCCATGTGCCACATTTCTGGGTTCCTGGCAGGCCACTGTTTATGTAAGAAGATGCCTTAAGATAGGTCGAAAGCAGCCACAATTTGCTCAAATTACGCAAATTGCAGCCACTTTGGGCATAACTTAAGGCATTTTCTATGTAAACAGCAGCCCACCAGGAACCCGGAAGTCGCTTCCCCAGCTCGAATCAGGAGCACACAAGTCAAGCTGGGGAAGAGGTAAGCAGGACAGAGTTCAGGGGTAGAGCCCGGCTAGTCTGCCAGATTTCCACCCCCCTGAATGAAATCCTCACAATATATATGGTTGCATGTTTCCCTAATATATGCATTTTTGTAACAGCATTGCAAAATTCAAGAGATACGCAATCCAAATGATAACTATGTTTCAGTCGGCATATTAGTAGAGGAAGTGAGAAGTAGGTTGGTTCTCTTAAAAATATGGTCCAAATTAAATTATTTATTTTTATTTTATTTATTTATTATATTTATACCCCGCCTTTTTTCCTGAAAGGAACCCAAGGTGGCTTACATAATCCTCCTCCTCCTCTCCATTTTATCCTCACAACAACCCTGTGAGGTAGGTTAGGCTGAGAGTCAGTGACTGGCCCAAAGTCACCCAGTGAGTTTCCTACTCATGGGGATGTAGGCACGTTGGTCCTAGTACATATGAATCGTTCTCCATGTAGTGCACAAGTCTGTACTGTATGAGCCTCAGGTTGCTCTTACACTCTACCAAATGTAGGATATCCATGCTGGGCCTGTGTGTGAATTGTAAAAGCATGTGCTAATTTTCTAGCGATTACAGCACCAAAAGAAAGAAAAGAAACATTTTTAAAAGCACTCCTTGAAGATCCTGGAAATGCCATCGTATCTTGGGATGGCACATATTTTGAGTTTCCAGAATCCCATCAATAAGATTTTAATGAACTGACATTAAGGCAAGGCACAAAACAGATATTGCTATGGTCTGCTAAATATTAGTGCTGCATTAAGAGTCCTAATCTGTGGCATGAAAATCTCAATAGAACACAAAGCTCCAATGATTTTTCAAAGATAATTATTTACTGTGGGCTTTTAATGTGACTGCAAGAAATAGAACTTAATTTGTTGGTTATTATGTGCAATGGCACTCTTTTTATTAATGTTTATGATCTGTTTTCAGAAGCAGTTCTCAATTTTTAAAAGTCTAAAAAACCCAGACCATATAAAAATCACAAGTGCATGGTAAATGCATTCAGGCATCACTAAAATCCAAGCCAAATTACCTACTGCTTTTCTATACATGGAGCTGCTCTAGCTAAGTTTCATGCTGTGTGAAAGAGTGTGTACCTCAACCATAAAATTGGCAGCAACTTGATTTTTTTAAAATAGAGTGACCCACTTTAGACATAGCATCCCCAGTCTGATAAACCATGATTTATCAGGAACAAGCCATCTAACCACACATTCTTTTGTTGCACTTCCCCTTTCCCACTTCCCTCACACACCCCACTTTCTCTAAATCTATCTAGGTTTCTTTAGCCTCCATTTCTTTTGTTTTCCAAATTGGGAAAGTGTGGTTTGAAGGCTCCCTCCCAACCATACTATGTGCTCCTTTGGGCAGAGCCCTCAAACTAATTTCCCAGTTCAAATGTCAATGGAAACTGGGGTTTAAGAAACCAAGATAGTTTAGCTGAAGCTGGATGTGAAGAGGGAAGGAGTGAGGAAACATGCTGTGGGCACATGGTTCATTTCTAGACTAACAAACCATGGTTTGTTGGGCTGGGATTGTTATATCAGAACTGGTTCAGTGGCCCGTTTCTGATTTAACAACCAACTATGGTTTGCCATTACAAGAATGAGTGGTGTTGAGCCTTGGGAAAGTGTGTTCTCTCCTCCACTTCCTCCTTCTTTCACATGTGATATTAGAACTTCCATTTCTAATTGGTGTCAGTTCATGTTTTGCTGTTTTGTCCAAATGTGGCAAACCATGCTTTACTCAAATGATAATTTGCCCTAAAACCAGGATCTCAAACCAGTATCAAACTGTCATTTGTCATTACTTCTAACAACAGTGACTGCATAGAATTAAACGTGATCACGATAATCCTTCTTCAAAGGCTTCAGACAAGAGCTTTTAAAGGAAATTGTACTTGGTAATACTCTGAAGGAGGCATAATTTCCTGTTGTGTTTACATTTGTTTATTGTGTGCCTCTTTCTTTACTAGTCAAATAGGTTTGGGAGGTTTCTCAAGCACTACCTAAAGCCTGTGAATGGGAATGCCAGTTAGAGACTAATCCTGTATGTATTTACCCTAGGGATGTGTGTGGAGCTCGATTGGGGGGTGGAAGTCAGGAGAACTCGCCGGGGTCGACCCCCCTAGCTCTGCTAACCCTACCTGCTTCCCCAGCTCGACTCATGTTCTCGCGAGCCAAGCCAGGGAAGCAACTTCCAGGTTCGCAACGCTATGTTGTTTATTTAGAAAATGGCATAAGATACCTTAAAAACAGCCGCGATTTGCGCAAGTTATGCAAATTGCAGCCGCTTTTAATGTATCTTACATCATTTTTTACATAAGCAACGTAGCGCCAGGAACCTGGAAGTCCAGCAAGCACCTCAGCTGGCTCTCGCTTTCAGCCCAGCCTGGCCCATGTGGCGGCAGCGCTCGCCGAGCATGCCATGAGTCAGGTGGTGGGCGGATCATCCACCCCTAGGTAAGTCCCACTGAGTTCAGTTGGGTTTACTCCCAAGTAACTAGTACAGATTAATTGCACTGCTAATTATTTACTAATTAATTATATTTATATATGCCTTTACACTTGCCCAGCTTGTCTGGGCATGGGAGGATATTGCGGGGGAGGGGGTCCTAAGAAGTGTGCCAAGCATGTACATAATGTCGGGTGAGGGGTGGGACTTATAGGCAATATTAGCCCCCGGAGCCCCACCCTAGCCCTTTTTGGATTTTCTGGCTCCCTCCTGCCCTCCCTGTATGCAGTGTGGGTTTACCCAGTCACCTTTTGGGGATGAGTAGGATTTTGGCAGGCAGACTGATTGAGTGTGGGCTGCTTGTTGTTTTGCGTACTCCCCACACTTAAGAGGAGATGGGTAGTGCTCATTCATAGCATAATGGGTTCATAGGTTGATCTGATCACATTTAGGCAGGTAGATGTGGGCATATTGCAGCTGGGGTTAGGGTTGGTGAGCATCCATAGGCACCTTTATGGTGACTGGCAATTTCGGAGGCTTCACACTCAGGGTTTTGTGGCCCAGTGTGGAAATACGGATTGCCTTTGAGGCTGACTCATCTCCCTCACTCGGAGTTATGCAGAGGGGATGACATGGGAAAGCCTCCCTACACCGGGATGGTACAACCCCAGGGGTATGTGAGTGGACAGGCGCCACCCAACAGGGCTTGGATGTCTGGCCCAATATCATTACAGGTTAGTTGCCTGTAGAGCAGTGTTCTCCCACCTTGGGTCGCCAGATATTTCTGGCCTACAACTCCCAGCATGCCCCAGCCAGCATAGCTGGCTGGGGCATGCTGAGAGTTGTAGGCCAAAAATATCTGGGGACCCAAGGTTGGAGAACACTGAAACCCGCACTGTCCCCACACTTTGCAGATCTGTTCTAAATAAATGTGGCCCAAGTTTATACCAAGATACTGCGTCTGTCTCGTTATTTCCCCCGCCCCTTTTCACTTGCAAACTGTCCTTCAGCCATGTTTCTAGGGTAGTTCATATGAACAAACCACACAATATAAAAATAACTGGAACAGCTAAAATAAAAGTGTGAAGAGAAAGCCATAGCCCCCCCCCCACACACACATACATACCACAAGATAGCATCAGACACCCAAGAATCACAATAAGAGTCATTAACATGCCCCCTGGCAAGTCCCTGGTCTGGCAGCCGAAGGAGCTGTGGAATATTCATTCCCAGGTGTTGGATAGAAGGAACAGCCAAAGACTCCTAGGCACCGGGCAAACAAGAAAAACCAGTCGTGCCAGAAGGGGGGCATGACAAGAAGGAGATGGCCCAACGGAGGGTATAAAGCCCAGGGTCCGTGGCGGGAAAAGGGTTGTTGGTCGTGGGGCAGCAAGCTGCACGAAGGTCCATGGCTCAGGTCAAACCTCCGCCTCCAACCCTGGGGAGCTCCCAGTGAACAACGCTAACATAGAACAGCCCCTTTCGGAGTTAAGCAGCTTTCTAAGAACAAGGCATTTCCAGGTACGACTGTCTGTACTGCTTTTGCCGGCTCGCTACCAGCTCAATTGTAGGTGTGTGCCTAGCGTGGTGCTTTCGTATATGTTCTGTTACGTTCCATTAAAACTCTGTTTACCCATAACAGTGTAGTAGCGTCCATTCAAACTCGGTCTCCTCACTTTGTCTGCGTTATAACTGGTCGCGGCTTCTGCCAGAGAGCTGCGTACCACTGATAGAGGGATACCCGAGTCCGGGTTAACCCCTGAGTGGCCGAACCCGCCAAGAAGGACAGTTGCAGTCCTTCTCCACAAAAAGCAATAAAAAGGCATAAAAGCAGCAGCTAATAACAAAATGGCAGTGGCATATGTGTGTGCATTCCACACTGCAGCGGCAGTGCTTATCATACTATGCTGTAACTCTTTTTTAAAGAACGGCCATGTGCCTCCACTGTGCTGTCATGCCATATCATTTTTTGAAGCATGTGTTTTTTTATATGCACTACTATTTGGAAACAAAGTAAAAAATTCAGAAGCAAGTATTAACTAGGAGGTTCGAGGCCACAATTCTGAAATAGGGGAATGCTCAAGCTTGTATGTTCACTCTCGGCCTCTCACTCTGTTGGAAATTGTAATATTGTCTGCTTAAATCAACGAGGTAATATAACCACTGGTTACCGTGGGAGGAAAGGGTTAATCGAACAGTCCCCAGGGTGTGTGTTTTCTAACCCCTCCTCCCTACTTCCTGCCTCTCGGTGGCCAGCTCTCTCTCTCCAACCATAGATTTCATAGATTTCCTAGATCACAGAGTTGGAAGGGGCCTGCAAGGCCATCGAGTCCAACCCCCTGCTCAGTGCAGGAAACTCATGATGGACACATGCATATGAATAAAGGGACTGTAAGTAAAACTAATAAATGTGTCAATTTCTAGGAAGTGCAGATCAGACAAATCCAGTGCTTTTTTTCTGGAGAAAAGGGTACCGGAACTCTTGGATTACATTTCCTCAGGAGTAGATGGCGATTAAATTGTAATGCAATTAATAGAAGAAAAGGTGCTGGAACTCAGTTCCAGGTGAGTTCCACCAGAAAAAAAGCCCTGGACAAATCCATAAAGAAACTTCAATAGAGAAAATTGTCTCACCCACTTCTAAGTCAGTGACACAAATCTAACACTCCAGTCTTAAACACAACTGACCCAACTGGTCAGATGCAGCCTTCTGAGCATGCAGGCAATGCAGATACAAAATGCACATTAGGCTGTATGTCTCCAGCTGCACTAGTGTAATAATGCCCAGCCAAGCCCCATTGAATTGCCTGCATGCAATTTTTGAGGCTTACATCCCCATCTACATGAAAAGAGCTGGATCAGGGCCAGTGACCAGAAGAAAGCCCCATTGAAAGAAATGATTTGATGTGCTTTATGTGCACAAACGGCACATGCTCAAAAGTATGCACACATGGTGTAAGTATGTACACTGCTTACTTGGAAGAGGAAAAAGATCATACAAATCAATGGAAGGGAAAGCTGCAGAGAGAGCTTATTGTAGATGTGCAGTGATTCTAACATAGTCTGTAAATCCAAGTTGGAAGAGAGAAAAAAGACAGAGAATTAAAACATTTGCTGACCCACAAAATCCAGGATCAGGTAATTTGGAATCCCCAAAAAACAGGTGTGGAGAGATTAATTAGGAGAGAAAGAATTTGAGAGAAACTGCTGATGTTTTAAGTTGTGCCTGTATTTTTATCTCCCCGCCTTTTTCATTGCCTGCTTTTTAAAAATATTAGATACAGAGCAATCCTATAGCTCCTAGACAGCGTCTAGAGCGTAATAAGATCATTCGGATTCCCAGTGCCAAGGTCGAAGAATCGTCCAAACCTGGAGCTGGGGATCTGTGCTCAGAGCCCCCCTATGCGCACACACACACACAAACAGAGCTGGCCCAGAAAAAAACATGCCGGCTGCTTCTCCGAGGTCACAAAAGTGACCTCGGAGAAGGGGTTAAGTGGGCGGGGAGGGGAGGGGAGGGGCCTGGCACCACCAAGATATGATGTATCCTGGTGGCACCTCAGCCTCCTTCCCTCCCCCTTCAAAGCATGGCAGTTAGATAGCCGTAATCGGCCGTCTAACTGCTTTGTGGAGCAGGAGGAGTGCAGAGGCGATCTTCATCTCCACGCTCCTCCTGCCCTGCATAATCCTCCGAGTTTGGAGGGCTACAGGCAGCCTCATTGGATTACACTCTTAAGCATTCATAAACATGTTTAAACTTTTCTCCCTGCTTTCACAGGACATTTTGGGAAAATATGTGCCCTGCTCCAGCTGAGAAGATCTCTGTTCAGAAGCAGGTTTTCACTGAGTATCACTTCTTGTTGAATCAGAAACTATGGACAAAGATGATGCACATTCAGATGTGCATGAGAATGTGCATCCAAGTGTTAACACCGTGCGTCTTGACTGCCCTGCTTTCAGTGGGGCATCCGTTTCAGTGCACATTTGAATGTACATCCGCATTCTGGCACAAGTAGTCACACTCACACACATATATCTCTTTCAAACTGTGATTATTGTTGGTTGGATCAGGATAATTCCAGCAAAAGCAAGGGTGCAACAGTAATATAATCACATTGTCCAGACTCTTCCCATTTGTACTAGATTGCAACAGAATATTTTTTTTTAATGTCCCTTATATTAAAATTATACCTAGAATGTATGGTGAAGTTATCAACTGTAGCCAAAGATTTCTGCATTAATTTGAGAAACGATTGTATGCAGTTAACACATTAAAATTCTATAACCACAATAAAAGGAGATAATCTTGAGCATCAGCACAGCTAGCTGGAGATTAATGCCTGCAAAATTATAAAATATTTACATTCATTCATATGAGTTTGGCTCCTTTTCTGAACTATATAACACTCTCAGTACTATGACCTTCTTCAGCCTGCTCATCGACTTATAATTAACACCTTCTCCTGATCTTTCTGCTGCCATTTCAAGAGGTTGTAAAAAAGCGATGTAATTAGCCTCTTAACAAAACCTGTGAGCTTGTAGAGGATCTGGCCTTTGAAAAGTATGGGTGAAAATTAGGGATGGGTAGGAAATCCTTTGGGTTCACAAGCGAATGCCATATGCAATCAGAAAGCCATACGTTTCCAAGCTTGCAATGTTCTACAAAACAAAACAAAATGCATTCAACCCCATGCACACATTTGAAAAATGCACAAAGAAAGATGTGCGTATTTTAAAGAAATATTTTTATATATGGGTGTGTGTGTGTACACACACACATCCCAATATATGACTGTCAAACAAAACTTATGAACTGAATGATTCTTCTCACACAGCCATGAGCTATTCTTCTCACACAGTCAAGTAATGTATTTGACTGAGTTCTTAGAACGAGTTTTTTAGGAATGGGTGAGAAATTTGTTCAGTTTGCATTTCAGTGTGAACTTAGCCACTTACTGAACCTGAACACAAAGCAGAACTCAGTTAGCTGTCAAAATCCATACTTCTGCAAAGTTTGCAGGAGAGTTTGCAAAAAATATAAAAATAAAAATGTGGACATTTGAAACATTGCATACAGAATTATGTGCATTTGGGGAGATGTGTATGAAAATGCTTTATTTGTTGTCAAAGTGGCTTGCAAAAATGCGTGCATTTAGGAGGGAAAGTATTTATTAAAAACATGTGTGTTTTGAAAAACAGGCATGAAAATACATACAAATGTTTGTGTGAACTCAAAAATCATGGCAATCCAACCCAGAAACGGGACAGAACAAACTCAGCAACTGAAAAAATGGAATCCCTAGGTGATCAATCTGTGTTTTGACTATACACCTACAAACTGCCGTGGTACCTCATATGATGTGGTACCTCACATGCAGTGGCAGGAGGTGTCCCTATATGTTGAAAATTAGCATGGCAGGGAGAAAGCTCCAATTCTCTGTGTGCAGGGAGCTTTTTGTGTGGAGCGGCATTCAGCCCTATCATGTGCCCCCAGCTGCACTCTCAAATGGTTCGCCTCAGACACCCAGGTTTACTACATCATCTGCTCTGTGTGAGAACTAGGTCTTTATCTCTCCCCATTGCTTGCTGCACTAAATGGAAAATGGCATGGGGGTAGCAGGGGGAGATTTGATCTACAGTGCCCCAAATGTTTGTGGAAGCTTTTCTATGGTCCTCTTACTGTTATCTCACAGCCACAGGTGTGAACGCAGGAGAATCAGCCAAATTTCTATTGGTGCAGCTTAAGTGGAGTCATTTTTCACAGAGATAGTACATCATGTGCAGCCAGCTCATTGGAATCACACCTTAGCCTTTATAATCTGCTACTGTGGCATGTATGAATTCAGCTGATGATGATGATGAATAGTAAGCATTATTCCTACTGTTAACACCTAGACAAATTACTTATATTACATGCAGACCATGATGCCCGGAACATTTTCCCCCCCTTAAAAAGACATAGGCCATAGGATTATATAAGGAACCCTTTTCTGCTTCTGGCAGGCGTGACCTTTTGGCAGGAAAACCCCCCGAAAAACATCTGTGGTATTACTTCATCCATTCACTGTTTCTTCTCCTCCCCTCCCCCTCCCATGAATTCAGTTCAGGTTTCTTTTTAGCATTATTGTTTTAGCCATCTGCCAGTATAAAAGACCAACCCTATACTATTACCCACTTACCTGGAAGCAAGTCCCATTGAACTCAATGAACTTAGTTCTCCTTGAAATCAGTGGGACTTAAGTCATGCACCACCCACAACGGGATCCTGCTCTGGCGCGCTGGACCCCTGCACTGTGTTTTTGGTTTCTGGTTTCCCCCGCCAAAAACATAGCACAGGGGTCCAGCGTGCTGGAGCAGGGTCCCGTTGTGCCCATTGGCGGCAGCTCGAGTGGCGTGGAGAACACTCCGCGCCGCTCAGAGGAATGAGGCGAGGCCGCCGCCGCGGATAATTGTGGCAGTGGAGAGGTGAGCCCCCCAAACAGGTATGTGAACACCACTATTTAGGGGTGCAGAGCACACAGTGTGTGATGGCCAGGATGGAATGGAACTGAGGGGAGGAATTGGTAGGAGACAATATGACTGCCACTGCCCTCCTGCTGGACTTAAAAGTATAGGAGGAATCTCTGGTTTGGGAACTGGTACTGGGAATCCTAAGAACCACCTTTGGACTATGTAGGGATTGGGCCCACTCTTCCTACAGAGGAGGATCTGGGAACAGATTCTGAGTCTAATGGGGAGGGAACCTGGTTCCCCAAGGCCAGCAGACTTAGAGATAGTCCAGACAGTCAGTGAGGATCAATCTGTCTAATTCCATGGGAAAGTTGAATGTCAGAGCTCTAAGAGATTAGCCCTTAAAAATAAGGAACTGCCTTAGGGGTGTGTGTGTCTGTAAGTAATTTGAGTCTGGAAGGGAGGAGAGGTTCCCAGTTTAGAATCAACTTCTCAACAATAAGTCATTCTTCCTTAATGGCTAGTATTCTAACTAAACATGTTAGTTTTGTGATTGATTTCTGCAGTCCACTTCATTTGTACTTCTAAGCCAGTTTGCTAGACTTGAATTTTCTAATAAAGCTTTTTAGTTAGAAGCCATTGTGTGGATCCTCTTGGAAGGAGGAGGGGAAGTATGGCCTCTGCAGACTACTTGGCTGTGGCAGACAAGAACTATGAAGACAGTATAACCTATTCTGCCATCACACTCTGCTTTCTTCCACTCCTGTAGTGATAATTTACTTCATGTCCCAGTGGTGCAGTGGTAATTTTGACGAATAGGTGCTCATCATAACACGCCCCATATCCACACTGCCAAAGAAAGGCCAAAAATGCAGTCAGGTGTGTTGATCTGTTTGTGTGTACACACACACACACACACACACACACACACACACAGCAGCACTACATAGCATAACACTAGCTTCATCAGGATGAGCTGACAGTCATAGAATATTGAGCTACCAAAGGGCAGTGTAGAGGTTAGCTTGTTGGATTTGGGTGGAGAGACTTGAGATTGCATGAGAAAGGGAAAGAGAGGGATACAATATTTCCCCAAACAGCATAAACCACCAGCTCAAGATTTTCCTGGAGTTTATTTTCCCAGCTTCAGGGAGAAACATTTTATCTCAAACTCAATAACCTAGTTCTATCAGTTTTCGTCTCTATCAGGAACAGGCCTTCTGTAAAGCTAATGGGTCTTAATTGAGCATTCAAGTCCAAGCCACCCCAAAATATATTGCTTTACAACAGGGATAGCTCACAACAATATATTATTGTTGCTGAGAAAATCTATTTCCCCTCAGGTACTGTGAGGGTTGCAGCTAAGCTCAGAGAGAACAGGGAGGTCTAAGGAGTGTGGCAGATAACATCACTATCCCTGCTAATAAATAAAGTCCCAGCACTTTTTTGACCCCGTGAGCCCAAGCTCAATTACATCACTGCTTTCAGGACATTTACATTATTTCATGATGTTGAAAGAAACACACTCATCATCTGGACTAAGATTAAACCTCTAAAATGAAGGACTGAGATGGTGCTCCTAACACCATCTCAGATAGATAGGATGAAACCAAGCAAAAATAGAATGAGCCATGTTGTTAATTTTAATTTTAAAAATTATTATTGTATATTTGTTGTAAATACCTGTTCAATGTGTTATGACAGATAATCTGGGCATTAGGTTCCCTTACAGAAGAGAGACTAACTCTCATGAAAGGTTTGGCATCTTTGGCTGGGGTAAAGACGCACACAACTGGGTGAAGTGCGTGCTTTACCCTTTGACACAAAACACACACACACACACACACACACACTGACGTCAGAAACAAAAGAGTTGTTTACTAAAGATGAAATATAGAGCAGGTACAGCATCTTACTTTTGGTGATACAGTAAACCCAATGGTTTCAGGCAGCAAAATGTCCTCATGCTATTGTTCAAACACACTGTATAATTCTTGGAGAGGAAAGCATCCGTTTGTCCTAGTAGCCTACAGATAGAAAAGGGGTGGGAGAAAGGCTTCCATCTAGAAGGATAGTTAGAGAAAGAAGTTCCAGTCACTACCTTGTCCATTGGCAGTCGCTGCAGTGGATTCCCCAATGGTAGTCCCATGGAGGCAGGAGGTGATCAAGAGGTCAGCATCACAAGCACACTTGGACATCTTAGGGTGACTGTCTCCCAACACACCTTCCCATTACTCAAACCTCAGTACTTATACTTTTCCCTGAGTCCCTGGCTACATGAGGGGGCAAGGGTTCCCTTTGTGCCCCTGGTGGTCTTAATCATTGCTAATCGCTCTGTCCTTTGTTGCCTATTGCCCTTGATGGGTGTCATAGGAAAGGTTCTTTTCAGGAAAGTCTCTCCTGTGCCTTTAGGCCATGCGTGTTAATCTGATCATTGCAAGACTCTCATCCGCTGCCCATTCATGCTTCCTAGATTTCAATCACTCTCCATTCAAGCATTCATTTGCATCCTGTGCACCAGTCCGGTTGCTGAAGCTCTTCATTTCTCATGAACCCAAGCTTACCCAAGCTCCTATTGGGGCCTGCTGTGGTCTTCCTTATGAGCCATAGTAATAACCAGATGATTATGACTATATCTCCTCATAACAAATGCTTTGGAACCTGTTAAAATTGGAGTGGGAGGGGGACTGGTTAAGATATATTTTTTTAAAAAATAAATCAGATAAACACTTCTTCTATGAAGTGACTCAATGAAAATAGGATTTCAAGAACAAGCTAGATGTGCCTATTAGGATTCACAGTTCCCTTTACTGCACTTCTATATGTCATCACTGATGGACAAACTCCCCTTGTTTGCCTTGATTTCCATGATGACTTGAAAAAACCCTCAGGTCTTTTCAAGAACTCCCAAGTAGAGATGGACAAGCAGCCTTATACTCACCTGAAAATGAATTAGGCCTTGCATGCAGTTCATTCGAATGCTCAAAATTCCTCGAGGTGGCTTTTGTTTTTGAAAGAATACTTGAAGAGTCTTATTGCCTCTACTGCCGCCCTCCCCCACAACCATGGGGAAGTCATCTTGGAGCCCATGACACTGTAGCAGGTGGCAGAACATCCAAACTCCCTTGGGGGAAAAAAAACCCCATTTAAAGTTAAGAGTCTTCACTTTACAGTCAGGGGAAGGAAGAGAAAGTTGGTGGGCCATCAAGGGAACACTCTGCCAGCTCCTATCCCATCCCTGTTCCCCAAGATGAGTTCCTGGGGGCATGGGGCAGGTTGATGGCAAGGAGTGCGAGCAGAATCGAGGCAGACATAGCTATGGAGGGACGAATCTGCTGGCTTTGCTTTCTCCTACATTTGATTCTTTTAAAAAATGCAATTCTTTTCATCCCATTTATCTAGAAATGTCTGGATTTTGGTAAGTTCTTATAAAACAACAGCAAACCAAACACAAGTCTCACCCATCTCTACACCACACAAATTCAATAAGTACCACAGCTATTCCCAGCATGGAGAGGACCATGTTGCACCCACCTGCAACGTAGCTGTTAAAGACGAGGAGCCTATGAGAAAAAAAAGTGGCGATCCTAATTCAGCACCACAAATGTGGTTGAGCATACAGGAATTCAAAGCCAGGTGTTTAAGAGCTAACCCTCAAATGGATGACTGTCAGTTTTGTTTACTCCCACCTTTGATTTGTGTGTGTGTGTGTTTGTTTGTTTTTAAATCTCAGGTTCTTCCCTTCCCATTTATGAAAAAAATGTGCTGATTTTGGTAAGTTCTTATTTTAAATAAATGGACTGAAAGGAATTCTCACCCATCCCTACGAGTGCTGCTCCCTCTTGATTCTCTTCAGGACAAGTGTGGGTGGTTGCAGAGTTGATTAGGGGATCTACCTCTTCTAACCCCACCCCCATGATTAAAGATCAAAGCCTCTTTTCTTTTGCCTTTTTCCAGTATGGGAATGGGCAATCTTGTTTTGGACTTGAGCATGAGTCATCCCTTCTCACTTACACCTGCCATTTCTTAAGGGTAGACACAGTGTCAATTTTGCCTAAAGTTACAGAAATTCCTGCTTTTATCATAGGTGTGATGATATCTGAAACTGCTTCTTTTACTTGTGAGCTTTTTCATCTTTGTTTGTATTTATTTATTTGTTACATTTATATCCCACCATTTTTCCAAGGAGCCCAAGGTGGCATACATGATCCCCCTCCTCTCTGTTTTATCTTCACAACAGCCCTGTGAGGTAGGTAATGCTGAGAGTCAGTGATTGGCCCAAAGTCACCCAGTGAGCTTCATGGCTGACTGGAGACTAGAACCCGGGTCTCCCGAGTCCAACAACACTCTAACCAAAACACCACATTGGGTCTCAAGACTGACTAAGAATTCTCTCACACACCCCAAATCCTATGATAGTCTTGCTTCAGCCTCCATTTTGACATCTCTCCCCACCTCCGTGCTATACACAAAATGGCAGCGTAGCTAGCGTTAAGATAGCTGAACTAACTATCATTTCTAACACTGGCCTAAAATGTATGGTTGTGTCATAATTTGCTTATTATGAAACAGAATTCCAGGAAAATCCAAAATAATTACTGAGTGTAATGGAAATTATATTTTTGCCCTCCATATTTTAATGCAAAAGCAGCAAGAGTCATAGTTTATCACTGAGTAATGACTGGCTCCTTCATTTTGTTCTTTATTTTCTTGTGCACATAAAATAAACTTTGGCACTGGGGATATAACTTGATTAAAAGAAAGAAAATAATGAGATCAAAATTGCACTCTTTGACAAAACAGCACATTCTTGAGAACTAGCCCCTCTGAGCTTGTGAATTTTTATATTGTAAAGCTATTTGTTACTTGCCTGGTATACTTCACAAGCACAAGAATTCTCACTGGGATTATAATAACCAGAAAACCTTTAAAGAAACTGAGCTGGCAGAAAATTTAATTTTTATGAAGACAGAATCATAGGAGAGAGGAGATCTTCAGGGGTTTTATTGGGTAGTATTGTTCTTGAGAGTGCACAGAAAACTAAAGCAAAGTTTGGCATTGTGCAAACTCAGATGTCACTCAAATATCCCCATTTCCTGCAGATCAACACAAATGGTATGACATATATGGGATGGCTCTCTAGGGTATATAATATGTGAATAGCTACAGACCACCAGTATGTCATCCTGGAACACCAAGGTACAAATTTGCACTGAAATATTAACTTAACTGGAATCCACTAAAATTAGATATACAATTTATTTTTATTTATTTATTATTTTATTAGATTTATATCCCAACTTTTTCCTGCAAGGAACCCAAGGCGGCTTACATAATCCTCCTCCTCCTCTCCATTTTATCCTCACAACAACCCTGTGAGGTAGGTTAGGCTGAGAGTCCGTGACTGGCCCAAAGTCACCCAGGGAGCTTCATGGCTGAGTGGGGACTAGAACCCGGATCTCCCGAGTCCCAGTCCAGCATTCTAGCCACTACGCCACACTGGCTCTATGCCGCATAATCGATATAATAACTCATTTTGTGTGTGCTAATAGTATTATTTACTTATTATCTCTCCCCAGCCCCAATAGTATAGATCAGGGGTAGACAACCTGGCATCTATGAACACCAGTGCACCCTCAGACACTTTTCCTGGCACCCACCGAGGTGCCCTATCCCTTCCACTTTTATTTATTAATTTAAAAAAACAACAACGTGCATTTTTTACTGGCAGCTGGGATCTATTCAAAGCAAAGTGAAAACCTCCCGCTGCTTCCATCTTCTTTTCCCATGAGTGCCTTTGGCCACATGTGGGACTCAGACACGTTCTTAGGAAATGAAGAGGGCAGGTGGTAGCTGTCGGCCAATTCTTTTATCTGCAGTCTGCCCATTTGTGGTGGTGCCCAGGACACTTTCTCAAATTGCCCAAAGTGCCCACTGGCCCCCAAAAGGTTGCCTGCTCCTGGTATAGGCTGCGTTTGCAGAAAGGTTTATCTCACTATATACATATAAGGGATGACTCCAGAGCTGACCTCTACTGACAGACATGCCCCTTCCAGTGGCAGAGGGACCTGGGATCCAGCAGAACCTCCCCACTGGAGAAAAGGAGCAAGGTGGAGACTTCTGCTGATTCCTCCTTTCCTCAGAATCCTCCAGCACCACCTCACAGTCTGTTCTGGAGGGTTTCCCAAATCCAAGAGCAGATTTTTTGGGAGCATTTGGGGGCTGCAAGGAGATCAGGGGATCAGTAAAAAATATCACCTCCCCTCTTCCCCCTGTGGAATCATCCAGTTCATGGAGTTCTGCTGCATGCAACTTTGGATCCAACCGCGTGTTCTCAACGTTTAAAACTCAACATTTAAAACATCTGTGGGGGGGGGGCAGTGGTATATCAGCAATTCTACATGGAGGAGTGGGGAAGACAGAGAACAGAAATAGTGCACGCGCTGGTAACTTCGAGGCAATGCGCTGTACATAGGGCTACCTTTATACCTAGTCCGGAAACTTTAACTAGTGCAAAATATGGCAGCCAGATTCGTTACTGGTACACCTAGGGGTGCCCACATCACACCAGTTTTAAAAGCACTCCACTGGCTGCCAGTCAGTTTCCGGGCGAAGTATAAAGTGTTGGTTAGTACCTTTAAAGCCCTACATGGTTTGGGTCCTTGCTACCTACGGGATCGCCTTCTCCCGTACAATCTGCCCCGCACACTCAGGTCCTCTGGGAAGAATTTACTTCAGCCAGCCAAAACTAGGCTGACGGGTATTACCCAGAGGACCTTTTCTTCTGCTGCTCCCAGATTATGGAATGGCCTGCCGAAGGAGATTCGTCAACTTAGCAGTATCTTAGAATTTAAAAAAGCCATAAAGACTGATCTCTTCCAGCAGGCCTATCCGGCGGAATTTTAGGATGCTTTTAAGATGTTTTAAAGATGTTTTAAAGATGTTTTAAGATGTTTTAATATGTTTTTTATAATGTTTTTAAGTAGTTTTAAGATGTTTTAATAGTACGTGTTGTGTTTTGATTAGTTTATGTATTTTATATTTTTGTTGTTCCCTGCCTCAATCTAGACGGAGAGGCAGGTAAGAAATATTTTTTAAAAAATTATTATTATTATTATTATTATTATTATTATTATTATTATTAATATTTAATAGAATAAATTGTGTGTTGAAATACTAAATAAGAAATAACAAGGGTATATCCATCTACTATTTGCAAACATGTAATACAGCTTGTATTTGTAATATCGGTTTTATTTTAAACTCTCTATGGTCCCATAATAACACACACTTAATAGGGGGTAGTGTGGAGGTATAGAATTGCATGGTAAAGCTTATCTTGGACTGTACCATTTCTGACTGTAGGGGTGGAATTATATGTTTTGAATATTCCTCAATCTCTCTCCATAGTCTCAGTCCCCCGTCCCCCCCCATACACACACTTTTGTCTCCATTTGCCATCAAGGTCATGTTCTACATCTTTTTCCTGTTCCTATCAAAAGCTCCCCCTTTTCCCCAGGAAAATAATTAAACCAAATTATAATTCCAGTAAATTTTAGAAACAATTTTCAAACCAGAGTACCTACTTTCTCTTCTGAATTTAGGAGTATTTACAGCCTAAGCTCTGTAATACTGCTCCAGTTATACCTCCACACTACACGCTAGTATATGTGTGGTACGGGGCCATAGAGAGTTTACGCACAGCATCTAGGATCCTCTCCAAGGAGTGACCTGGCCTGACACTATTTGGCCTGAGAACTGATGAGATAGCGAAGTGCAGAGGCAGATAATTGAATTTTATTTTCAACATGCAAACTAAATAGTTGCTTCCCTACTACTGCACTAGAAATGCTGAGCCACCAGAGGTGCCGAAATTAAAGGTCATGTTCAAAATGAAATCATTTAATCATGCTCAAGATTGGATTTATAAGATGAGGAAGCTTGCTCAAGGGTGTATGGATTCATGCATCACATGAGGACCCTGAAGAGACAAGTAAAGAACCAACCCCAGTTGTGGAGGACAGAGCTGTGCACAAATGGCCTCTCAAAATTCTCCATCCTATTTGTGGGCAGTGAAACTGGAGGGACAATTCAGGGGTAGGAGATGTTCTCCAACAGTTTCTCACAGGTAGGGCTCACCATTGGCAGGGGTTCTAGCACAGCTTATTTCTTCTTTCCTAAGGTGTTTTTTTTTGGGGGGGGGGGATGGTTGTGCTGCCACTGCAAGTGGCAACAGCAGCAACTCTGTTGGCAGCCTGGCCCCCGTTTTGCATACTCCACAATGTCCCATGCTACAGGCTACCAGAGAGAGGATTGTACCATGAAAGGCAGGACAGTCATGCACATTCCTCGGCCACCTCTGAAGTAAGGTAAGCACAAGAACACCAAATACAGCCCATGAGAATTTCTCTGAAATTTTCTTCTTTGAATTTCTTTTCGAAAGCAATTTCTTTTCTATCAAATTGAATGACAATGGTCCAAAAAAATGTGGAAGAAATTTTGAGCACAGATCAGTGGAGGATCTGAAGATGCTATGTTCTTGGCTCCTCCCCTCCAAAAAGACTGAAAGCCATCAGGATGAGACCCATTAGGACCAGCTAGATAGACCAGAAGTAGGGGAGAGAATGAAAAAGAAAGAAGAGGTATGCTTCAGTAGGTGGTTTCCTCACCCCTCTGTTCCAGCGGTTCCCTAGGACACATTCATCCTTGGCCCCATAAAATCCAGAGTTCACCACCATCTCCCTTTTGTATGCAGTGACAAAGCCTCATCCCTCAGGGACTAGTTTGTAGGTTGATTGTAGGTTGTGGAGAGGCTCACTGCTCCACCTGCTGAGGCCCTGAAAGTTGCTGTGGATGGATTGCTGCCTCACCTGTATCCAAGTTGGAAGAAACCTTTGCTTGAGCATGGTAGGACCCCACCAAGCTGAATGGTTGGACAGGATTGCCATGAAAGGAGACTGGTTTCAGGGTTGCCATGGTGAGTCTCTTCCCTCTGCTTCAGGTTTCCCTGTGGGGACTACTGCTATCAAGATGGAATCCTGGCCTACCTGGCTTAAGTCCCAGAATTCTCCACATGAAGCAGTAGTAAGAGTGATAATGGGAGTTGTGTGGCCCTCCAGCTATAGTGGATAGGTAATGAAGCATTGATGCTTCCAGGCATTCACACAACTACAATGTATGCACTGTTTAATAATCAAACTGTTGCACTCAGAAAACCTAATGCACCATGTATGCACAGACCAAGATGCTCAGCCTGTGGTTCCTTTCCCTGTTGTGAGTTCAGCCAACATGCACAGAAGGGTTGCAGACAGTCTACCTAACTCATCTGTATACCAGGAAGGTCTTTTTAACACAGAGCTTGCAGGGATGGTTCCAAAAGTAGTATGGCGAAGAATTAACTGGGGCCTCAACACCAGCCAAGGCTCCGATGCCCTCAAAGCACTGCCATTCTCATTTTACATGGAGCACCCAAGAAAATTAGAGGCAGTATAAGACACTTATTGATTTTTATGATATTCCTCTTCCAGGTTAAAGGGAGTCACTAAGAATCTGTCTAAGAGTCCACAAAAATCCTGGAGTTTGGTTGGGTCCTTTATTAGCTGCATGGAAATTGAACTAATGCAGCTTTTTCCATCTGTATCTCCATTGCAAGGAACTCTCACCTTGTTGAACTTCTGCCCAATTTGCAGAAGACAGAATTGCTGTCGGGAAAACAGCAGCTGCCTTATGCGGGGTGCTCCTGATAGCACATCAGTGAAGTGCATATGAGCCATTTCAATGCTTAGTCATGTATGATGTACCCTTCTGTTGGCCTAGTTGTTCATACCCATCTTAGGGATGTGCGCGGAGCTCAATCAGGGGATGGACCCCCTGAGCTCCGCGCGACCTACCTTTCCCCTTGCGAGCCAAGCCACAAGCGACTTCCGGGTTCTGGCGCTATGTACTTCTGGGTTCCGGCGCTACGTTTTTTATGTAGGAAATGGCAAAAGATATGCCGTTTACGTAGAGTATAGTGAAGTATACATTAAAAATGGCTGCATTTACGCAAACTGCGGCCGTTTTTAACCTATACTACGCTATATTCTACGTAAACTACATAGAGCCGGGGAATCCGGAAGTCCATCGAGCGCCTTGGCGAGTGCTTCAGCTGGCTCTCGCGGGGTGCTCGGCTCGCACGGCGGGAGCACTCGCCGAGCACCCCACGAGTCGGGTGCTGGGCTCGGTGCTCATCCCTACGCACCTTACTCATAAGAATCAAGGCAAAACCAGTTATACTAGAAAAAGCAATGTCCCAGAGATACTGTCAGCCACAGTGTGAGTGCAACTTAACAATTTGACTGACAGGTGTACATATCAGTGAATTGAATACTCTTTCCGCTAGCAATCTTGCACCTACATTAAGCTTCATAAGGGCTGCCTGCCTTTACAGAAAAATATTAAGTGCCACATTAAAAAAAGAGAACATATTTGTAAAAGAAAGAAACTATTCTAGTGATGAGTAGAGAGGGTTTTTTTTTCCTTTTTAATATTTTATTTATTTTTCAAAACAAATTATAACACAGAAAATATATTTAGCAAAATACAAAATTATCACACAAATATAACATAATCAACATACAATAAATCATAAAGTGCTCCCCCCCACCCTCCAAGGGACCAATTAATATACTTCTATCCTCTTGATCAAATAAAGTCTAAATTCCAAAAATATAACATATCCTGACAAGGCATGTTACCCTTCCCCTTTATTAATACATAGTCTAGTAATTGATTCCATATCTCCATAAAATTATTCTTCTTTAGCAATCCTTTTTTGCATTTGATACTACTAGTTAGTTTATCATTTAAGGCTATGTCCCAAACTTCCTTATACCAGTCTGTTATTAGGAAAACATGTTGTACTTTCCAATTTCTCGCTATCATTAGCCTGGCCGCAGTTAACAAGTTTACAATTAACTCCTTCGTATTTTGATCACAAATAAGCTTCTCAGTTATTAATAACAATGCTAATTTTGGACAGACCTCTAAATTAGTACCAATAATTTTCGATATTTCTGTAAAAACCTCTCGCCAAAACACCAATACATTTTTACAACTCCACCACATATGAGCATATGTCCCTTTTTCCTGACATCCTCTCCAACATAATGCAGAACAATTATTATCTATTCTATTTAATCTTACTGGAGTTAAATACCATCTCCAAATTAGTTTATAAAAATTTTCCTTTATCCTAATTGACATCATTTTCACAATCCGTCTATCCCATATATTGTTCCACCCCACCTTCGAGGTCACCTCTTCAAATTCATTATCCCATACAGTCTTAAGCTGATCCTCTTGTTCTTTTGCTTTTTGGATCAATCTATATAAATCCCTGGGTAGAGAGGTTTATTGATGACATTGATGATGTCTGGATACCAGGGATGGGGACTCGGACTCCAGGACTCGACTCATGAGTCGGACTGAGTCCCCCCTCTGACTCGAGTCAGACTCGAGTCCCAATATTTTTAATGGGACTCAAGACTCGACTCGAGACTCGAGACCAAGGACTCGTGTTCCAAAATTGTGTTCCTCAAATGCAACATGGATAGGTTTTAGGAAGTACAGCAAGTTTATTTTTTAAAATCATTTTCCTAAAATGCAACCTTTCAGACATTTTGGGTTTGGCTGCCTCTGCCTGCCTGTTTGGGGTTCCCAGCCTCCTCTGCCTGCCTGGTCTCTTCTTAACTAGTTCCACAGTTTGAATTGTCCAATACAAAGGCCTCTGCCTGCCTGCTTTGGGGTTCCCTGCCTCCTCTGCCTGTCTGGTTATTTTGGGTTTGTCTGCCTGGTCTGTTCTTGCCAAAATCAGTTGCAGAGTTTTGAAATAAAAAGGCACACGTGCCTAGAATTTATTTAAACCACACATCTGAAATAGCCTTATTTTGTTGGGAAAAACCCCCATTGATTTTAATAGGGACTCGTGGAGTCAGCTTTGGGAGGGACTCGTGACTCGTGACTCGTGAGTCACCATTTTGGACCAAGGACTCGGACTTGGACTCGAGACTCGGGTCCAAAGACTCGTGACTCGACTCGTGACTCGAAACCAAGGACTCTTCAACATCCCTGCTGGATACTAGGTTTGCTACGTACTCGCAGAACTATTTTCCCCACTAAGGCATGAACCTGGAGATTTAACATGGCAAGGGTGCTTCTAGATTGACACCAGTGCTCTAAAAGTGTTAGATCTAGCTTAAGCCTCAGTGCCTGTGCCATGCTGTGAGTTTCCTCGCCCATCCAAGCACCAGCCAATGATAAGGAGTGTTGGACTGGGACTCGGGAGATCCGGGTTCTAGTCCCCGCTCGGTCATGAAACCCACTGGGTGAGTTTGGGCCAGTCACTGACTCTCAGCTTAACCTACCTCACAGGGTTGTTGTGAGGATAAAATGGAGAGGAGGAGGAGGAGGAGGATCATGTAAGCCGTCTTGGATTCCTTGCAGGAAAAAAGGTGGGGTATAAATATAATAAATAAATAAATAAATAAATAGTATTACTGAATGATGTAGTGGTATTCCTAAATGTTACAGAAGGAAGGGGGGGGGGAGAGACTTGTTGGCAGCATACCCATGCTAGAGATGTATGAGAAATTCATTTCATTTCAGACCAGACCTCCCAAACTTGAACATGGACTCGAACACTATGGTTGAAGTTCACACAATTCCAATCTTGCAATGCAATTTGCAGAGCAAGAAATGTGTGCTCAATAATGCATCCATTGGAAAATTATGCATGAAAAAAGTGTGTCCTTTGGAGGAAAAAGCACATTCACATACTTTAGTGAATAGAAGAAAAGTGCATACTTCTTAAAAATGCACACAAAAATGTGTATCTGTGGGAAAATGCACATTGAAAGATGCACACATGGGAAAAAAGAGCTCACACTCTGATATGGACACGAGTTGGGATGAGATTCAAGGTGGAAATTGGAGAAGCTTGACAAGCTAGGGTTTTACATATTTTCATATCCCTATCCCCATCATGGTGGGATGTGGATCCCACTTCTCAGTCAAGGGCAGTACATGTTTTCAAAACCAAAAAGGTCTTAGGTTTACTTTCCACACTCAGCCTGTTAAATGGCTCATCATATTTGAATTTTCCTGCCTAGGAAAAGCTTAAGCTTATCAGCAGGAGTTCTATCTGGATGAGACACACAAATGGTGAGTGACAGTTTACTAGATTGCCTGTCAGGCCTAGTGTAAATGCTATCATGCCAGCCTGATCCCTCAGAGATAGTGAACACCATTGACTAATAGTGGAGTCAACAGCAACTGTGATTTGCTTCAGAAAAATATACACAGCCTGGGCTGGTTGAATATACTCTGTGGCAAAGAAACACAAATGCTGCACAACTCTGTCAGTGAACTCTGCTAATAACTGGGTAGCGAAAGTAAGACAAATTGAGTGCATGCTAGGGATGAGAGAAACAGCAAAACTCGAGCTCGCTGAAGTTCTCCAAATTCCACCTCGAAGCTCATTCTGATTCGAGTCCGTATCAGATTGAGAGCTTTGGGTTTTTTTCTTTATGCATGAAAATCTGTGCTTCTGTTCATGTGTATTTTTCCAGATGTACACATAAATTGTGTACAATTTTTGAAAAGCACTCATTTTTCAAACATGCTCATTTTGAAATATACTCATTTATGAAATGTACACATGCATTTCAACACTTATATTTTTTTTTGTGGGGGGGGGGGTCCACAAATCACACTGCAAGCTCAGCAAGATATGAACTTAGACCACAGATTGCGTCCAAGTCCGTGTTCAGTCCGGAAGGTAGGAACTGGGTAAAATCCTTATTCGAAACAAACTGAAATGAATTTCTCAAACATCTCAAATCGGACCCATTAAACTCTAAATAATCTTTATTCCCAGGGTAGCTTTACCCTCTCATGTGTGCAGATTTGTTAATTTGTCAACTTTAAAAATGAAGGGCATTTTCACTGAAGTGAGAGACTATGGGATGGCTCATACATACATGTCATTGGCTTTAGCATCAAGCAGTTTAAGCTGTGATAGAGCATTCACTCATGTAATCACCAGTGGTGCTGAGGAATGTTTTGCAGTGTAGGCACTCACCATGGTAGTCCGGAAAGCCACACACCCCAAGGAAAGTCCAGGCTACTGTGTTAATCCATATCAACAAACCAGTTATAGCAGTTTTCATCTCCACTTGGAGCAGGTCTTTTGTAAAGATAATGGGTCTCAATTGCCCATTCCAGACCAAGTCACCACAACATGCTTTGCATTACAACAGGGAACAATACATTGTTGTTGCTCTTTTCCCCCTTCCCCCCAGCCGCTGTGAAACTCAGAGGGAGAAGGAAATTCTGACGTGTGTGTGTGTGTGTGTGTGTGTGTGTAATGACATCAGAATCCCTGCTAATGAAAAATGCCAGCACTGGTTCCACTACAGCACCACTGGTTCGACTACACCACTGATAATCACCGCAGGCAGATCACCCAATGGTGATTCAAACCCAATATTTTTCAGTGGAGACAAGTAGTCACATATTCAGCTGAGAGTCAAGTGTAGAGTAATTATGCATGTATGAACCAGCCCAGATTCGGATTCTGCATATGGATCTTCAGGTTGTTGGTAATATATGGAAGTGTGGACGCCATCCAAAATGGGTGGAAGGAGCATGCCCGTTGCATATATGTTGCATGAATGAACAATGCACACATGATATTGTGCATGTGGTAGTGGGCATGCACGTCTATCTCTGCAATTGCATGCATACAGGATTTGTAGGCTGCTGAATGAGTGGAGCACCTACAGCTGGGGTGGGCAACTTGTTTTGACCTACAACTCCCATCACCCTTCACCATTAGCTATGCTGGCTAGGGCTGATGAGAGTTGTGGGGGGGGGGAGCATCTGGAGGTCCACAAGCTGCCTATCCCTCACCTAGAGAATGATTCAAAACTAATTACTGAATTCTTACTATAAATGTCTAGGCAACAAATCTAAGCCATTAAGAAGGATGATCTACAATTAGCTTACACAAGAGCTGGAGGCAAGGCTACTGAAAATAAAATCACAGATCATCGATTTCATGTCTGAACATAGAAAGCTGCCTTGTACCAAATCAAAAGATTTCTTAAAGAGTGGTCACACAATCACCTCTTTCAAGTAGGGATGTACGGATTTTGTTAAATCTATTCCATCTGTTTTCTTGCGGATTGTCAGACATCTTTCGTTCCATTGTCCAATCATTGATGGAATTGGATTTTTTAAAAACTAGACTTTCATGCTACTTGTGCTAATTTGCGGACTTGCACATTTGCATAAATGCGCTAATGAGCATTAGTGCAGATCCCCTCCAGTAGTGAAGAACTGATCCACAAGTCTGCGGAATCTGGGTGACTCAGAAAAGACAGTCCACTGCGCAGGGCCGGTGCTACCACTAGGCCAACTAGGCAGCCGCCTAGGGCACAGGGCTAAAGGGGGCGCCAGAAACACCTTGGGAAAAAAATACAGCGCTCTCAAGTGGGAAGGGGGGGCGCTAAATATCTGATCTTGCCTAGGGCACCAAACTGCCTTGCACCGGTCCTGCCACTGCGGAATCTGTGGGTCACATTCATAGAAATCTGAACTCATCCAAATCCGTTGCAGATTTCTCCGACATCCCTGCTTTCAATGTGGCTGGCACCACCCCCTCTTGCAAAGTGGCATTAACTACCTTTTGAACCTGCCCAGTCAGTTCCCAACCCCCCCCCCCGCAACCCCTTGTAGTTAATAGCCAGTATAATGGAGGACATATTGTGGGTGAGACTTCAGGCTTCTCTGAACACAGGACTTTCAGATTCAAACAAGAGCTTCCAAATTTCTTAAAGCCTGTGATTTCATTTGGTAGCTTGGAATTGTATATATCTCAGGTTGACATCCAAGCACCTTATGTGACATATTCTCTGGATGGGAGATGATTCTAGTTCTCATTTTAAATGCCCATGTGCTGCTTTACACCACTATATGTATCCCATAATTATATCTAAAGTCTATAATATGCCTGTATTTCTTTTCCAATCCATGCAGCTGAAATGATAAATAGTACCTAGTATGCAAAGGATGCTTAAGAGCACAATTCATTAAGGTTGATGCATGGCCGACAATGATAAATCTGATATTTGTAGGGGTCTTTTTAGAGTTTAATGATTCACATTAATTCCTCATCCCATACAAATTAACTCCCTATATGGATCTTCAATGGAGATTGCATTGTCACTGGATTGAAATGAAGTTCAGCAGAGCATTCATCTGTACATATCAATGATTAGACTGCCGTTAGAAAAGATTAATTTTCCTAATGTTTCTTTCGAAGCCAAACTTATAGAAAAGTGACGATTCACTGAAATGATTCTGAAGAATGTCATGATAACAATCTGGGCAAACTGACATCAAAATGATACAAAATATGAAAGGGGTTTGATAGTCCCTGGGGTAGGTAGCTTGTTAAATGTTAATAGCCACATTCAAAATATGGTTTGGAGGGCTGCTCGTTTGGCAATTTACTTTAATATGATGGGACCATTTCCATTTTATGCTGAAGCAATCAGCTCAATTCCCACATTTAGAGCTTTTCTAGATCAGGCTGTTTAACCTGCTGTGTCTGCTTCCAGTTTCATTACAAAATTAAGATTGGAGCTCTACATGGATTCTTTTCCTTTCCTGCCTTTCTGTACTTTCTGCTACATAACCTCTAGGTGGTGCTATAGTATAGTGGAATAATAATGCAACTACGTTAGGGGGACTAGTGCTTTGTTTTGCTTTCACAAAAAAAACCTGGATTTTTGATGTTCTAACAGTCCTACCCCAACTTCTGTTAAAAACCAGAAGCAAAACTGGATGGTGACAACGTAATCTAAAGCACCCAAAAACGACCATGAGTGAGGAATGATGAGTGCACAATAAAAGCCTTGTCTAGAAAAGCTCTTAGTGAACAGCAAGAAAACTAATTTGACCAACAAGAATACACAAAAAATGAAGGGAAAGCAATCCACTAGTGCAAGGCAGGTGCCAGGGATCAGTATTGTTAGGCACCTGCCTTAAGGCCCACATCCCAGTAAGGGACCTTCTGCCAATCACTGGAGTTTCTAACTTAGTCCTTCTTCCTCCTTGCTGTTGCTTTCTGTTTACTTGCTTTCTCTAAAGGCCAAACTACACATGATGTTAATCACATAGTTCTGCCCTTATGTACACTTTTGTTCTTTGCGAATTGCCAATGCAGAGGGCCAGGTGTGGATTGGGACCCTAGTGTGGGAATCAGAGGAACATTACCACCCCCTGCCGCCCATAATCCAGATCAGGCCCCTTGTGACTGCAATAAATTTGCATTGTCAAAGAAGTTCCCTTTGGAATGAATGCTACGGTATTTGAAGCTAAAAGATAAGTAAAGCATATTTAGATACTGCTTAATAAGTGCTAACTTGTTATAGTATTCTGCATTGATTTGTATTTTAATAGTATTGCACTTCTTTTTGATACAGAAAACATTTGCAAAGCATCATGTTGAAGAACAATAAACTGTTTAATACAGTCTATTGCTAGTAGTCTTATACAAATTGTTTCAGAAATAAAATCCATGTACCAGTTATTATGCTGATGCCTCAAAGAACTGCTTGAGTCTGGGAGGAAAAAGTCTTTCCAGAAATAGCTGTATTTCACTTAACATATAATGATAACCCTCCTCATCTCTAATAATGAAGTGACATGAAGTGATAGTCTATTACAGACCTAAGTAGTGCAAGCATAAACCATGTAAATGTGTGTCTGATAGGTGTGTGTGTGTGTCTGTGTCTGTGTGTTGTGCTAGTATGGAGGACCAAGTTTACAGTACTGGCTTTATAATATGTTCTGTGATCCTGTAGAACAGTGTTCTCCGACCTTGGGTCCCCAGATGTTTTTGGCCTACAACTGCTAGGGACGTAGACGCTCACCTTGCGCAGCTCGTGTGTGCCCCGAACTGGGCCCGCCCGTGCCCCGAATTGGGCCTGCCCATGCGAGGCTCGCCCATACTTATGGGATCTTCGGCGGCTCACCTCTCCGCAGCGAGCTGTCCGTGCCGGCCGCTCCAGGCCCGTCGCGTCATTTCTGGCACGGCAGGAAGTGACACGACGGGACCCTGCGGCAGCGTGCTGGACCCCCGCACTAGGTTTTTGGCGGGGAAAACCAGGGCAACAGGGCTGTTTAAGCACTGTTGCCCTGGTTCCCCCCGCCAAAAAACTAGCGCGGGGGTCCAGCGCGCCTCCGCAGCAGGATGTGACGCAACGGTGACGGCAGTGGCTCCGGCGGTGGCAGTGGCTCCGGCGGCGGCGGCAACTTGAGTGGCGCGAGCGGTGCGGAGAACTGCTCCGCGCCACTCTGAAGAGCGAGATTGGGCCGCCGCCGCCACGGAGGACCCGAGCGCGGAGAGCTTAGAGCCCAGGTAGGGCTCTAAAAACTCCCATACTCCCAGCATGCCCCAGCCATCATAGCTACGCTGGCTGGGGCATGCTGGGAGTTGTAAGCCAAAAACATATGGGGATCCAACGTTGGAGAACACTGCCCTAAGAGCATTCCACAAGGTGTGTGCAACAACTCTAGCTTGGGGTTGCATGCCTAGCTTCATGATGCCTATGAATTTGAAGTAGTATCCCTGATCACAACTGGAGCATGTGAGGAGGAACATATGGAAGAAGGTGGTCTTTAAGGTACCCAGGTCCCTTAAAGGTTGACACCAGTAACCTGAATTGAGCTCAGAGACAAACTTACCCAGTGGCATCAGGCAGCAATATGTTGGAGGCATTGTGGGATATTTAAATGAGGGTATATGCACTATTTGGAGAAGTGGGCTGGGAAATCATTAAAGGAAGACAAGGCAGCCATCAGTAGTTTGATCCACAGCAGTTGCCCAAGGGTTCTGATGTGTCAAGGCTGGGGCATGGCAAGTCTTTGGTGAGCCAGGAACCAGGAGCCACGAGTCGGGACAAGCCACTAGTGTGAGCAAAGCACAGATCAGATCCTGCCCTTGGTCTTTGAAGTGGACATGTGCATGCATTCACAATCAAAACCATCTTTTCTTTTGGCCTTTCTAATCATTTTCTCCATTCCAAGGATCACAGTGTAAAATATGCTGCTGCCCTGTGTGACATAGGAAAGCTGTTGTAATAACTTTTTAATGTTACAACTTGTGCTCTCTATGTACATGTGTGCATCACACATATATTTTAGAGATTGGTAATTCAGACCCTAGTACTTCAATTAAGTGGGAAACTTGGAACTGTGAATGTCAATGAGTTAGATGTAAAATGGTTTTAAGAGACAGCCGTTTATTTCAGCATAATTTACTGAAAATGGCATGAAATTACACATAAAAATACAGTAGAAAATCTGAATTTTTTCCACTACCAAGGCAGAGATACTCTCCCTGAATCTCAATTAACTAGTGCCATAGAAAGAATACCAAATGCAGCAGAAGATATAAAGGATGAAAATGAGAGAAATGGTGCGTAGAATTGGTGGACTCATGTTAAAAATATTCATAGACCTTTACTTTAAAAGCTGGGATTCAATCACCATCTACCATTTTTAGAAATATCCCTCCTAGCTCAAATCACAACCCATCACATGAACTTCTGGGACTTTTATACAGATAGATACACAAGGCCCATTTCTTAGGGCCAGTGCAAATATCAATATTCCCAATCATGGTTCAGAAAGAAGCATTGTGTTGAGGATGTGCTCCCTACTCTTCCTTCCTTTCTTCTCACACACAATTCCCACACCTTCTTCTTCTTTTTTTAATGCTAATCATTGTGCAAACTTACGTATATACTCGACTTTAAGTCGGCCCTAACATAAGTCGAGGCCCCTAATTTCACCCCCCAAAACTGGGAAAACTATTGCCCCCAGTATAAGTCTAGGGTGGGAAATGTACGAGGGGAGACTCCCGCCACCACCCCCAGACACCCCCCACCCCCGTACCTGCACCCACTGCCACCGAAGCCCCGCCACTGCCAAAGCCCCCCCAGGACCCCCGCCGCCACCCCCAGACACCCCCACGCCACCCCCAAACACCCCCACGCCACCCCAGACACCCCACCCACACCCCCATACCTTGCACCCGCCGCTGCCGAAGCCCCTCCCCCGCCGAAGCCGTCGCCGAAGCCCCCCAGACACCCTCATGCCACCCCCACGCCACCCCAGCCCTCCACCCCCAGCCCCTCGCACCCCAGACACCCCCCCCACCCCCGTACCTGCACCCGCCGCCGCCGAAGCCCCTCCCCCGTCGAAGCCGCGCCGCGCGCAGCCCCCCCAGACACCCCCATGCCACCCCCACGCTACCCCCAGACACCCCCCAGACACCCCCGTCACCGTACCTGCTCCTGCCGCCGAAGCCCCACTTCGGCGAGCGATCCAGGGGGGTGCCTGAAGTTTCCTTCCCCCCCCGCCTCTCTCTCTATTTTTCTTCCGGCGGGGGGCGGCGTTTGCTTTCCCTGGATCTAACGCCGTCCCCGCTTGCCCGGGCGCTGCTTGAGCGGAAGGGAGGAAGGGAGGAAGGACGAGCCGCGGAGCCAGGCGAGGCAGGGGCGGACGGTCGGGGCTCGTCCTTCCTCCATTCCTCCCTTCCGCTCAAGCAGCGCCCGGGCAAGCGGGGACGGCGTTAGATCCAGGGAAAGCAAACGCCGCCCCCCGCCGGAAGAAAAATAGAGAGAGAGGCGGGGGGGAAGGAAACTTCAGGCGCCCCCCTGGATCGCTCGCCTTTGGCCGGATCGCTCGCCTCGGCGCCGCGCAGACGGAGCCGCCGGTCCACCACGCGCCCTCTCCGCTGCGCTCCGCGAATCCGACGCGTTCGCTGCTCCGGCGTGCGGGCTTCTGCTCGGCGCTCTTCCTCCTCCTCCCTCCCTGCCTGCCTGGCTCCCTTTCTTTCACTCTCCTCCTTCCTTGGCGCCAGGCCCCGGGGCGGGAGTCTGGTGGAGAGCGGCGGAGAGGGGGCCTCCGTGCGCCCTCCCCCAGCGCGATGGCACCGCGCTCCGAGCTGGCCCCCGCCAGCCAGCCAGTCAGCTCGGCCGGCCGGCCGCGAAAGGCGCTTTCCTCGGGATTTCTCAAGGGGCCTCCGCGATTCAAACGCAGGTTCGGGCGGGAAGAGGATCGCTCGCGCCCTCCCCTTCCGAAGTGGGGCTTCGGCGGCGGGAGCAGGTACAGTGACGGGGGGTGTCTGGGGGGTGTCTGGGGGTAGCGTGGGGGTGGCATGGGGGTGTCTGGGGGGGCTGCGGCGCGGCGCAGCTTCGACGGGGAGGGGCTTCGGCGGCGGCGGGTGCAGGTACGGGGGTAGGGGTGGGGTGTCTGGGGGTGGCGGCAGGAGTCCTGGGGGTGGAGGGGGTGCCTGGCGGTCCCTTGCGGTGGCGGCAGGGGTCCTGGGGGGCCGCTGACCCACGTATAAGTCTAGGGGGCATTTTTCAGCACAAAAAATGTGCTAAAAAACTAGACTTAAAGTCGAGTATATACGGTATATCTGCACCAATGTTAATGTCAAACACAGCTAGCTTTTATTAAGGTTTGAAGTTAACCATAATATCAGTACAGACTTAAATGCTGCACCACAATTATCTCTGAAAAGGGAAGGGAAGACTCTTAGAATAGAGTTGGAAGGAACCATTTAGGCTATCAAATCCAACCCCTTCCTCAGTGCAGGAATCCATTTTAAAGCATCCCTGACAGATGGCTGTCCCGTCTCTGCTTGAATACCTCCAGTAATGGAGAGCCCACCACCTCCCAAAGCAGTTAGTTTCATTGTCTGACCGCTTTGACCCTTAGGCTGTTTTTTTCCGGATGTTCAACGAAAATCTGCCTTCCTGTAACTTAAACCCATTATTTACTGTCCTACAGTCTTGGCCGATAGAGAACAAGTTTCAGCAGCCCTCTTCTGCGTGACAATCGTTTAGGTACTTGAAAAGAGCTATCATCTCCCCACTCAGTCTTCTCTTCTCAAGGCTAAACATACCCAGCTCCTTCTATCTTTCCTCATAGGACTTCTTAAAGTGTGGTGCCCAGAACTGGACACAGTATTCAAGGTGAGGTCTGACCAGCACAGAGCAGAGTGAAACTAGTACTTCCCGTGATTTTGAAATGAGACTTCTATTAATGAAACCAAAAAATGCATTTGCCTTTTTTGCAGCTGCATCACACTGCTAACTCATTTAAGCTTGTGATTGACTACAACTCCAAGATCATTTTTACATGTACTATTGCCAAGCCAGGTATCCCCCATCTTATACCTGTGAATTTTATTTCTTTTTCCAAAATGAAGGACTTCGCACTCGTCTCTGTTAAATGTTATTTTCTGCCCAGTTTTCTAACCTATCAAGATCATTTTGAATTTGGTTGATTCAAAAGAATAATCCATGTTGCACATCTCCTAACCATGGTTAAGAGACTGGGAATCATTCATCTGCATTGGGCCACAGACAAATACTCAAACCCGCCAGTCATGAATCCTCCTGCATTTGCTACAGGGATGTTGAAGAGTCCTTGGTCTCGAGTCACGAGTCGAGTCACGAGTCTTTGGACCCGAGTCTCGAGTCCGAGTCCGAGTCCTTGGTCCAAAATGGTGACTGAGTCACTCCCAAAACTGACTCCACGAGT
Organism: Shinisaurus crocodilurus; assembly: GCA_021292165.1. Lineage (NCBI taxonomy): Eukaryota > Metazoa > Chordata > Lepidosauria > Squamata > Shinisauridae > Shinisaurus > Shinisaurus crocodilurus. The sequence continues at coordinate 106,550,980 of CM037877.1, forward strand.
CCCTATTAAAATCAATGGGGTTTCCCCCCAACAAAATAAGGCTACTTCAGATGTGTGGCTTAAATAAATTCTAGGCACAAGTGTGCCTTTTTATTTCAAAACTCTGCAACTGATTTTGGCAAGAACAGACCAGGCAGACAAACCCAAAATAACCAGGCAAGCAGAGGAGGCAGGGAACCCCAAACAGGCAGGCCAGGCAGAGGCAGCCAAACCCAAAATGTCTGACCCTAACCCAAACCCCCCACAACAACACATCAATCAAAATACCAGGCCTGCGCTCCTGGTAGCTGTCCATAGTGGCCGAGCAGCGGCGCGCCTCGCTTCCATGCGCTCTTCACCGGTGATCGCGCTCCTTCTGGCACAGCCAGAAGACTCGTCAACAGCCCAGGGATGTTGATGAGTCCTTGGTCTCGAGTCCCGAGTCGAGTCTCGAGTCCCATTAAAAATATTGGGACTCGAGTCCGAGTCGAGTCAGAGGGGAGACTCAGTCCGACTCACGAGTCGAGTCCTCGAGTCCGAGTCCCCATCCCTGATTTGCTATGAGGAAAAACAGAAGGTATTTCACAGATGTTCATACATGGGCAAGACAGGACAGTATGGGGTGGTTCAAACATACATGTTTAACATATGATGGTTGCAAAATGTTTAACATTTATTTATTTATTTATTTGAAATGTTCAAACCCACCCTTCATCTGCAAGGGATTCCAGGGTGGACATGCTTCTTTCTTTCTTTCTTTCTTTCTTTTTTAAAGCAAGCATATTACAAAAAGTAGTAACAATTATATCAATTCACTGGGTCATATCCAATGTTAGTCCTACTTGGAGATGATTGTTAGTCCTATTGAAATGATTGGGACTTAAGTTAGACTTAAGTACCCATTGGATACACCCAATAAAACCAAATGGCATAATTATCACAACAAACAATACATTTAATTGAAAATATCTGGGCAGTTGCTACCTGCTGCTGAAAAGAATACAGAGTCAGTGCCTGCTGTACCTCCAGAGCATGGGGGGGGGGGGGGCGCCAGAGAGAAAGAGACAACTTTTCTTTTGTAATTGAATAATGCACTTCTCTCAACCACTGGAGTTTAAAGAAGGGCCTCCTCTGACAATCTTAGCACATGTGCTGGATGGGATGCCCCCTTTTAAAAAAAATCTGCAAATCAGAAGAGAAGGAAGTCCACCGTGCACAGCTCAACTCATACCACAGTGAGTCAGCACCAGCGTAGGGCTGACAGACTGGAATAATCCAGGGGGCCGAATCGTGGAAATCCATTGGATTTTCACCCCCCATTGGATTCCTCACATATCCCTAGCAATGGGAACAAGACAAACTGAGCTTTGAGATGGAAATTGGGGAACCTCGACTAGCTCAAGCCTTGCTGATTCTCCCATCCCCAGACTTGCATTAAACCAGAGTTCCCTCTTACATCTGAGGTAGGGACCATTGACTTAACGTCAGCTATCAGACTAGGAAAATTAGCTAGGATCTTTGTGCTGAAGCCAGTGCACAATGGGAAGGGGGAGAGAAGGGCTTAAGGAAGGACCATTCAGCCCCAGTGCTCATTCACAGCTCCATAAACTGATAAAACAACTGTCTGAACAGAGTATCTTGTACACTGATTGGTTTGTTTTTCTATTATGTTGTATGTTCCGTGCTTAATGGTTGAGTCCAAATATGAAGTACACTGATTTAAAGCAGGGGGGGGGGATTTTAGGGGTTTCGTGGGTTGGTATTTATGGGAAGCTCTGTGTGGAAATTATTTTCCCCATCAATGGTTGTTGACTTAGGAGAGGAAATTACTAACTTTAGTAGAGTTACTGATACAGGTAACGGGGGGAAAGCCTTCAGAGTAGCAGGCTGTCCACACATGAACAAGATGGTTGCCTTGTCTGAAGAGATCCAATGAAAAGGCTGCATGCCAATTTTCTCCTTAAAATCTTGTAACACATTTTAAAACTGTTGTTGTTGTTGTTGTTGTTGTTGATTTATTTATTTATTTATTCATTCATTAACACATCTACAAGGCAGTTGGCAATTGTCTAAACATGCCCTCCTCCAACAGTTCCTGTAAAATATCTACAAGTGCCTGCTTTAATTTCCAGCTTAGTGGAACACTTGGCATCTGTTTTGGTTTATCATCATTATATGTAGTGTCACCAAATGGCCATAAACAAGAGTGGTTCATTATAGGAGACTATGAAAAGCAGGTGATAGCAGTTAACACTTACATTCTTCCCGCTTCCTTTTACATAGCACAGACAGCTTGCATAGTTAATAAGCAGCATCTAGGGCTGGAAAGCATTTCTGGTAATGGCACATAGGTGACCTAGCACTTTATGTTTTCTGCCAAAGCTCTGGTTATGAAGGAGTACCGTCTCCTGCTTTGAAGGCAAAACCATACTACAGCAACAGAAGTGAAAATTCTGCACTGGAGTGCACTTTATGACTCCTACCCCGGTGAGCTACATTAAAATCGGGTTGAATTCTTTTTCTCTTTAATCCCCCCCCACTACTTTGGCTCCTTCTATCCGTATAGGTTGCCCCCCCCTCTCTTTTAAGGATGCATAAGACAGGACCTTCTGTTCCATAAATAAATCTTTTACAGAAAAGCATGATAGTTTAAAAAGATTCCCAGACTCTGCAAGCTACTTGTTTTGTTTAAAAGTTAAATACTTATGGCTTTAAAACATAATGCCTCTTTAAATCAAGATGTAAGGAAGGGGGGGCAGCAGAATTGTTAGAACCAGTAGAAGTGTCTGGGTTCCCCCCCCCCAACGTAATCCTTGGAAATACTTCTCACATTTTCAGTGGGATTTACTTCCACAGGATGTGCTACATGAAAGGTGTTCACACAATATCCCCCATGCATGAGAGGGTAATTGGAAGCATGGTAATGGGGCATTTGTAGGTTGTATCTGCAAACTGGAAGCAGCTTGCCCATGATTTGCTGCTGAATGCTGCCATGATGTGTGAACCAGGTCAATGACTGGAAATAGTCTGATTCATCTATTCCTAATTTATACCATTCTATTTCTTCCCCCCCTCCCCAGTCATTTTGCCATGCACTGAGGGTAAATGGTTCTGGGGCCCAGGAAAGCACTGTTCAATCTGTTTTGAACAGAACTGCACTCCCCCTGAAAGAGATAGTTTGCAGCTTTGGGATGTTCCTAGATCCAGTTATGTCAATAGAAACACAGTGGGCCTCAGTGGCATGGAGTACCTTTGACCAGCTTTGGCCCAGACAGGGATAGTCTGGCCACAGTGACGCACACTTGGGTAGCCTCCCCATTGGATCACTGTAATGCATTCTACATGGTGCTGCCATTGAAGATGACTTGGAATCTTCAATTAGTGCAGAATGTGGCTGCTAGAATTTTAACTGGTACAACCAGGATTGTTCACAGCACTCCAATATTAATAGAACTGCACTTATTGACTATTCATTTCTGGGTCCAATTTAAGGTTCTGGTACTCATCTTTAATGCTGTCACTGGAGGCCCAGGTGGTCTCAGTGGTGAGGAATACTCATGGCTAACTATGGCTGGTTTGCCAGCCATGGCCATTCCTGGATCAGGATCATCTGATAACTGTAGTCCATGTTCTGATAAGTTCCCACTTGGACTATTGCAATGCTCTTTATGTGGGGCTTCCCTTGAAAATGGTCCAGAAGCTGCAGCTTGTACAAAATGCCGCTGCTCATGTGTTGCCAGGGGCAGTGAGATGTGAAATCTCTGCACTGGATGCCAGTGAGCTACTGGGCCCAATTCAAGGTATTAGAACTAGAGTGCATGCCCAAAATGCCTCAGGACTCAGGTACTTGAAGGACTTCCTTCCCCAGTACCAACCATCCAGGGATTTAAGATCAGCTAGGATGGCTTTACTTGTGGTGTCCTTGAGGAATGTGGCTCATGGGGCTACCACATAGTGGTGGATCCAAGGCCGGGTTGCGCCCCCGACCCGATCTTCCGTGGGGGCGCCGACCCGACTCGATTTTCTGAGCAGTGCGGAGAGGTTCTCCGCGCCGCTCGATCGGGCTTCTCCGGCCCCGTCCGTCACTTCCGAGGGGTCCAGTGCACCTGCGCAGGGTTCCGTCGCGTCATTTCCGGTCCCGGAAGTGATGCGACGGGACGGAACAGGACGTGCGGGCGGCTCGCCGCGGAGAGGGCGAGCCGCCCCGAAGAAAAAGGTAAGGCCTCGCCGGGCATGAGCGGGGCCAATTTCGGCCTCGTTTTGCCTGGCGAGGCTTGATTTTACAAGCCTACTACCACATGTGACATGACCTTTTCGGTGGTGGCATCCTGGCTAGGGATGGCCGACCTGCCTGGCACTCAACTTGTGGCGTGTGAGCCGAGCGCTCCTGCCATGCGAGTTGAGCATGAGCGCCAGCTGAGGCGCTTGCCGCACTTCCGGGTCCCCGGTGCTACATTGTTTATGTAGAAAATGGCCTAATTTGCGCAAATTAGGCCGTAATTTGTGCAAATTAGGCCATTTTCTAAACAATGTAGCGCCGGAACCCAGAAGTCGCTTTCCCTGGCTCGGCTCACGAGAACGCGAGTCGAGCCGGGGAAAAGGTAGGACGAGCGGAGCTTGGGGGGTCAAGACCAGCGTGTTCGCTGGACTTCCACCCCCGCAATCAAGCTCCGCGCACATCCCTACGTATGAAACTCCCTTCCAGTAGAAATTTGGCTATATCCCATCCTATTATCATTTAGGCATCGGGTAAAGACCTAGTTATTTGTGTAGGCTTTTCGAGTATAGGCAAGTGTTGTACTTTTTTTTATTGATTGTGTTGATGGTTTCATTGATTCTTTTTAATAGATTATGTGATTTTAGAGTCATGATTTTAATGCTATGTGGTGCACTGTGTTTTATATAGGTTGTTAGCCGCCCTGAGCTCTTAAATCCCTGAGGGTGGGATTTAAATCAATCAATCAATCAATCAATCAAATAATAAATAAATAAATGGATGGATGGATGGCTTGGGACCCAATACCTGAAGGACTGCCTCTTTCCATACCAGCCTGCCCATTTCTTAAGTTCTTCTGCTGAAGCCATATTCCAAACAATTTCCTTATCAGAAGTGCACTACATGCGCACAAAGGAGGAGAAGGTCTCCTCAGTGGCAGCACCTTAACTTTGGTATGCTCTCCCTAAAGAGGTCCACTTGGTGCCTACTTTACAATCTTTTCAGCACCAGGTTAAGACATTTGTATCTGCCAAAGCATAATTTGTATAATCACTCAGTCTGTCTCATAGTTTTCCTTTCTTATCCTTTATTATGATTGTTCAGTGTTAGTGTTGTATTGTATTAGGTTTTAAATAATGTATTTAATATCTTTATTTGATTTCTGCCTCACCTTTCTACCAAGAAAATGGCACTCAAAGAGGCTTACAATTATAGTTACATAAAAATGGATTAAAACAAAGCAAGGCCTGTGGCTCATGCTGGCTCAGCTTGTCTGAGTGTGGAAAGCTAAGCAGGGTCAGGCCTGGTTATTACTTGGATGGGAGACCCCTCCTCTAGTTTCCTGCATTGAGCAGGGGGTTGGACTCGATGGCCTTGTAGGCTCCTTCCAACTCTATGATCTACTAAATCTATGAAATAATACAACAAATACATTAAAGCACAGTTAAAAACACAACAATAATAGAATAAAAACTGCACCCAACCCAAAGGCCTGCTTGAATAAAAAAAATCTTTACCTGGTGAAAGGACAGCAGAGAGGGCCAATGTAACCTCCCCTTGGCAGGGAGTTCTACAGCTTGGGAGCAGCCACTGAGAAAGTCCTCTCTTGAGTCACCACCAACTATGCCTCTGAAGGCAGTGGTTCTGAGAGAAGGGCCTCTCCCAAAGATATTAAGATCTGGGTAGCCTTGTACGGGAAAAGGTGGTCTTTCAGGCAGCCTGGTCCCAAATATATAGAGCTCTATAGGTCATAACCAGCATTTTGAATTACATTTTGAATTCAGCCTACAAACAGACCAGAAGCCTCTGAAAGCTGTTGCAACAAGGGAGTCACATGCTCCCTGTAACTGGCCCCAGTCAACAGTCTGGCTGCAGCATTCTGGAGCAGCTGAAGACGTTTCCAAACAGTATTCAAAGGCAGCCCCATATAGAGCATGTTACAGTAGCTCAAAGGGGTGTAAGTAAGGCATGTGTGACCATGGCCAGATCAGACATTTCTAGGAAGGGGTGCAGTTGGCACACTAGTCTCAGCTGCGCAAACCCACTTTCACTGGAAACCGGGCATCCAGCTTGAGGGCTGAGTCCAAGAGTACACCCAAGCTGTGAAGCTTCAGGGGGAGTATAATCCCATCCAGCACAGGTTGAATCCCTGTTCCCTGATCTGCCTTTGGATTAACCAGGAACACCACTGTCTTGTCTGGATTTAGCTTCAATTTGTTTGCCCTCATCCAGCCCATTACTGACATCAGACACAAATTTAGAAATAGAACAGCTTCCTTGGATTTAGACGGAAAGGAGAGGTAGAGCCGGGTGTCATCAGCATACTGGTGGAACTGAACCCCAAAACCCCAGACAGTCTCTCCCAGTGGTTTCATGTATATGTTAAAAGCGTGGCGGATAAGAGGGAACCCTGAGGGACACCACATCCCAATGGCCACAGCGTTGAACATGAATTCCCCAGCACTACCTTCTGAAATTGCTCCTCCAAGAAGGACCAGAGCCACCATAGAACAGTGCCTCCCAGTCCCATCTCAGAAAGATGACCCAGAACAATACCATGGTTGATGGTATCAAAAGCTGCTGAGTGGTCCTGCAGAACCAACAAGGCAAAATCCCCCTGTTCAGTTCCTGCTGTAGATTGTCTACCAAGGCAACCAAAGCAATCTCTATCCCATAACTGGCCTGAAGCCAGATTGAAATAGATCTAGATAATCCACCCCATGCAGAAATCCCTGGAGCTAAGAAGCCACCACATACTCCAGCCCCTTGCTGTAGAATGGAACATTGGAGACTGGCCAGAAATTATCCAATTACCCAATTATCCAATACAGTGGCATTCAGGGAGAGCTTTTTATTTAACAAAGGTCTTACCACCAGCTCTTTTAGGCAAGATGGAAGCGCAAGATAGGAATTTATTATCTTCTATACAGTTGTACACTGCCCTGGAATCTGAACAGATGAAGGGCAGCATATAAATGTTTTGAGTGAATGAATGAAATTCCACTCCTCCTGAATTCTGGTCTCTTGAGGAGAATTTCTAAAAAAAATAAAATAATAATTACAGTAATACCTTGGATTGCAAGTAACGGTTTGAGAGCTGTTTTGCAAGACAAGCAAATTTGTAAATATTTATTTAATTTTTTTTTACTTTATATACAAGCGACGTCTTGCAATACAAGTACTGTAGTACGGCTTAAATTAAAAATCTCTGTAAAAAATTTTTTGGGGGGATTTCGTTTTGATATAAGAGTGTTTTGGATTACAAGCACGTTTCCAGAACGAATTATGCTCTCAATCCAAGGCATGACTGTACAGAATTGAGGCATGAGCAATTTGCACCATCTTTCAGTTGTTTTTGTTATTCACATCTTTTCCTACCTCAGCATTCTACATGTGTGCATTGATATAACACTGGAGTGTGGGCATTGTTTGTTTGTTTGTTTGTTTATTTATTATATTTATACCCTGCCTTTTTTCCTACAAGGAACCCAAGGCGGCTTACATAATCCTCCTCCTCCTGTTTTATCCTCACAACGAACCCTGTGAGGTAGGTTAGGCTGAGAGTCAGTGACTGGCCCAAAGTCACCCAGTGAGTTTCATGGCGAAGCGGGGACTAGAACCCGGATCTTCCGAGTCCCAGTCCAACACTCTCACCACTACGCCACACTGGCTCTTGTTGTTGGGTTGTTCTTGTTGTTTTTAAGCAATCTTGATGAGATCATAAATGGTACCTCTGGGACTTCCATCAACCCACTTCCTTAAAGAACAGTTCCTCATAACTTCCAAATTAAATAGCAGGGGCTTCCACCCTTTTACAAAAATGCAATAATAAATCCTTTCAAATGTTATGAAGCGACTTTATTAGCTAGATAACATCCTTATCGCTTTCATGCAAATATATGTTCCTCGAAAAGGGATATGCTCATTTGTTCAACACCCTGACGCCTGACATTTCCTTTGGTGTTTCTTTAAATAGTATTATAAAAGAATTTATTTTCCCCATGAGGGCTTTCAACTATGAATCACTCCATTTCAATTCTGGTTATTACTCAAGACCATCATCATTGCTAACAAAGTATTTATTAGCCTGGTGCTAATCACCCTTTGTATTCCTTAGCCATAAATGCTCCACTGAAATGCTGCTAACAAATACAGCTATTTTCTATTGATATTTATTAATGGTGCTTCTCATTACCATCCTTTTTTTTTTATGGTCACATGCATATGTGATGCTGTTCAAAAAGGGTTATATTCAAATGAGGTTGTAATGGAAATAGCACTTTCAGAATTGTTGTCTATTAAATGCATCTGAATAAATCACAATATACGCCTACATTATTCCTGGGTATTATCAGCTTTGGCACTGGCAATCTGGTTAATAAATATTTTTTTGATGGGATATGAAAATCTTTCTGTGTAGGTGCTGAGGGAGGGAGCATCTCTCAAAACCCTAATTTGAATCTGAGTAAGTACAGTATAATAGGATGCATTAGAGGTATATATGTATAGCATGAGGAGGATTTCTGATCTCTCTCACCACATTTCCTCAATTATCATCTGGAGTGACTACATGGAACATATACAGCTCCCTGCCAGGAAAGAATACGGAGATATTTTGCATTCAGTGTCACGGGGCAGAAACGGCTTTGGAAAATCCTGTTGGTTGGTTATGCTTTCAGAACAAACATCATGCCGACAGCTTGCAGAGCTATGATTGTGCTGGAAGAATTACTGCAGTATGAGAGGAAAGAGAACTGTAGAATCTCAAATTGCCCACGGCAGTAACACCACTACAGAGGGCACAACCCTATAAGCATCATTAGACAGAAACAAAGTCCTATGCTGGCTGGGGAATGCTGGGATTTTTAAGGACTTTTATCCTCTCTACTAAACAGGCATAGGATTGCACCCTTAGATAGTTTAAAGAAGTATAGTATGATACACGTCATTGTCACTGCTTAAGATGTGTCGAACTCCCCTGAAAAATTCCACCAGCCTTATCAGAATTATTTTGCTTCTGTCAAAATTCCATGGACTTTTTGACCAAATGGGGACTTCCAAATTCACATCAAATTATGCTGAAACCATTTAATTAAAAATTAATTAAATTTTAATTAATTGTTGTTGTTGTAGTCAACAACAACAATTATGATCAATTACTACTGTTGTAACTGGTCACTGTGCTTATGTTGCAAACATTTAAGCTTTAATTGAACTCTCACATTTTCTGCATTTTCTGCATTTTCTTGACATTTGTCCCCACCGTTTACACTTTTCCTTCTATGCCCATGATATGAAACTAGAAACTAAGGATGCTACTTTATGGATCTGATGGTGGACTCTCTAGTCTAGACCATGAAAATGTGTGCCATAATAAATCTGTTAGTCTTTAAGGTCCCACAAGACCCTTTCTTGTTTTAGCTCCAGTTGTGAAATTAAAAAATCTATATAACTGATAATCTATATAACTGATCAACACCAAGGGGCCATCTAACTAGACCCCTCCCCCCCCAAAAAAGTCACATTTAAACCTTCTCTGGAATTTATTGGAGTCCAAAATCCAAGTTTGGTGTCTGACTATTACTACAAACTCAAGTCACGGATATATGCCTTAGAACAGGGCTCTCCAACCTTGGGTCCCCAGATATCCCTGGCCTACAGTTCCCAGCATACCAGCCAGCATAGCTAATGGCAAAGGATTCTGGGAACTGTAATCCAGCAACATCTGGGGACCCAAGGTTGGAGAGCCCTGCCTTAGAATGTAAGCAATTGTCAAAGTATTTCACATTGTCAATTAACATAAAAACAGCATGATTCAGCAATTACTGAGATCAGTACAGTCATGCCTTGGATTGAGAGCATAATTTGTTCTGGAAACGTGCTTGTAATCCAAAACACTCTTATATCAAAACAAAATCCCCCCAAAAAATGTGTACAGAGATTTTTAATTTAAGCCGTACTACAGTACTTGTATTGCAAGACGTCACTTGTATATCAAGTAAAAAATAAATAAATAAATATTTAAAAATTTGCTTGTCTTGCAAAACGCTCTCAAACCAAGTTACTTGCAATCCAAGGTATTACTGAAATTGGATACACACTTATTTTTCAAGTTTGCAAAACACACACACACACACACACACACACTCTTCAGAATATCTATTTATCTTCTGTACCAACCAGTAAGTGAAATTTCATCTCTTTTTCCTCCTTATGTGCATTATTCTTATCGCAGGTGCATTTGTCACTGTACCATTACAGAAAGAAAAGTAGGAGATGCAGAACAGCTGCTGACTATGAAGAAATAAACCTTTTAAGGTAGAGATTGCATCCATAAATTCCACACCATGTCTAGCCTATGCAGTTTCCCCAACACTGAATTAATGATTGAGACAAAGATGGAGAAATGAAATGAATTGTCACAACAACTTCTGTAACTGAGAAAGTATTCATAGATGGTGCTGTTGTTGTTTAAGAGCCATGAGTTCTGATAGAGCTGCCACTGGATTTCAGCGTAGGCAAAATTTGATGTGAATTTGGAGGGTTCTGCTTAGACAGAAAAAAACCCCACCTGTTGTAATTTTGAGGGAAGTTTTAAAAAATCTTAGGAAGAAGTACAAACTTTCTCCAGATGGGTTTCACATATCTAAGTTGCCACCAATCTTCACCTAGAGTAGAGGCAAATTGGAGGGTCTTGCTTAACATGTATAGGTCATTCCTATATATATTCAGGAAGAAGTGAGTGAGAGAGTTTTCTGCAATTTCAAAAAGATATTTTTAAAAAGTACCATGGCCTTCCACACAGGGATGTACAGTTTTTGTTTAATCTGTTTTTTGTGTTTTGCAGTTTGTCAGGTTTCTTTTATTCTGTCATCCTTCCTCTCAGTGACAGAATCAGACATTTCCCCCTTCAGAAAAATATGTAAGAACATCCACTATACTTTATGTAACATTTGCTGGTATTTTGCATATTTTTCTTAGTACTACACAGTAGAGGAGAGATTTGGGGTGTAAAAATATATCAGTGTATTTTCCACTAACTATTGTACTTTTGTATGACTAGATTTACATACTATCCTGGAAAGTAAAAACAAACAAACAAAAAACAATCCACAGGTCTGCAGAATTCACACAGCTCAGAAGATGTTGGCACACTGCGGAATCCATTGGTTGAATTAATAGAAATCCGAAGTCAACAATTGCATACATTTTGGATTTCTCTGACATCGCAACTTCCACACCACCATGTCTAATTTCGCGCCACCATGCCATCTTGGGATTTAAAGCTGTTGCTGTTTCTTGTTCTTTGCTTCTTCTTTTAAAAAAAACATCAAACATTTGAGGGAAAGGGCCTCCAGATCCGTTTGTACCCGAAGGCTGTTTTTGTACTTTATACAAAACCAAGGGCAAGAAGCATTTCATCACATTGTGAATATGTGATTACCTTAATGAAACTCTCTTACTCCCTTCTTCCTGATCCCGAAAGTTATGTAGAATCCATATCCAGAAAACCTCAATGGGTTATATCTGAATAGCCCCTCTTGCTGACAGAATGGCTTCTGTCAGCAGAACAGGGAGCTGGTGATTCTCCTGCCTTTTGCAGCATCCCACAGAGCCTCACTATCTGCTTTGGAGGGTTGGCAGACCCTTTAGAGCAGATTTTGGGAGCCATGGGGACTGCAGGGGGGACAGGGGGGGATGTTTGCTCACAAGACACTGGATTTCATCCCATGTTTTAATCACACATCTCTGGCCTTTGAAAGACCAGAGATAAGGGAAGTTTATAGAATACTCACTATTACCTTGGCTTTCCAATTTTTATATCAGGTAAATGGTGGGTATGTTTTGTGGCTGCATTCAGGAGAGATACCATTCCTATATTGTGTAACCCCTGATTATTTCACTTGACTATATTCTTGACAATTCTGTCCATATTGGAGGCTACTAATCAGGTAACGAGGCCTTACTAAATTGGGCAGATATTGAAAAGTTGGGTACTTACCATGAAGTTCCATTTCAATTCGGTATGTGGGAGACATCCATCGTGGGTTAACTCCTCCCACTGCCCAGGACAGGCAAGGAACACGTGACCTGGCTTTTTCTGGCCTCTGTGGCTCCTCCCAGCCAGTCTTTTCTAGCTGAGCTTTCAGACCAGTCCTTGTTGAATTAACATAAGTGATTCCTCAGGGAGAGTGCAGCTAGTTCGAGACCATTTTGGCTGATGTTATAGCTATGAGGAGGAATAGCACCTTGAGAGAGAGAAAATGTAGTGAGACAGTTTTTAGCAGCTCAATGGGGAAACTGGTAAGAATAAATTGGTATGAGTATCACATGCAGATTCCAAATTGGGATGTGATGTATAACGGATGACATAGCAGTGGGTGAAAATATCCAACTCCTTATTGTTAATAATATCTTCTATCCAAGAAGGGTAGCCCTAGAGAAAGAAGGATGCTGTGGAGTTTTTCTTGTTTGTTGGAGCGAGCCATCTTGCAGCAAAAGAAGAAACACGCAAGAGAAGGAAAAAACAAAAGCTCTCTCTTTTTTCCTTTTTCTAAAGCAGAGAACAGAAAAACTGGACAAGGAGAGAAGACAAACACCAAGGTTTGTAGAGATAAAGAATAGGAAAAGAGAATAAGAAAATAAGAGGCCCAACTAGAGAGTTTATTGAAAGACAAACTAGAACAAGCTCTGTCCCAGGCAGAGGCAAGGAACCAACTGGCTTGGAGGAGCCACAGAGACTAGGATCAAGGCAAAGAGCCTGGTCACGTGTTCCTTGCCTGCCCTGCACAGTGGGAGGAGTTAACACATGGTGGATGTCTCCTCACAGTGAATGGGAATCAGTGGTCTTGGCTGTGGTGAGGCAGTATGTAAATGTAACCAAATGTAGGGGTGAGCTTTTTTCTTACTAGTTTTAATTAACATACATGGGGCAGAGCAGATTACAGTGCCCACATATAATAATAAAAAGAGATAATTCAATGACCTACTTAGGGGTGGGCGATCTGCCCACCACTCGACTCGCAGCGCGCAAGCCAAGCGCTGCCGTTGTGTGAGCAGAGCCAAGTGGAAAGTGAGCGCCAGCTGAGGTGCTCGCCAGACTTACGGGTTCCTGGCGCTACATTGTTTAAGTACAAAAAAGCGTAAGGTACATTCAAAATGACCGTGATTTGTGCAAGTTACTCAAATCATAGTCGTTTTTAACATATCTTATGCTGTTTTCCATGTAAACAACGTACCGGAACCTGGAAGTCGCTTTCCCAGCTCGGCTCGTGTTCTCACGAGCCAAGCCAGGGAAACAGGTAGGGCGAGCAGGGCTCGGAGGGTCAAGCCCGGCAAGTTCGCCCGACTTCCACCCCCCAATCGTGCTCCGTGCACATCACTACTACATACATTTGGTATTACTGCAGTTTAGAAGAACTGATTACAATTTTCAAGTCAAAAGTAGTTAACTGCAGGTTTCCACATATGATTGCCCTCTAAGTCATCTGCCCCGTTTATTTTTGGCTTCTCATTTACAGATACTCTTTTGTTTTGCTTTCAAATCTGTCAGAAGAAGCATCCAACTTACCATTATGCCTGCAAGTACAGTTCATTTCTTTCTGAAAATGCAACCCATGAGGGCCCCAAAACAGACGCACGCAGCTCACACTGAAGCACAGAACTATCTAAATTACTCTTTGCAACCTTGGCTGGTGGGATATCATAATCATAATTAAACAAAACAGTTATATTGTCTGGAATCTTCACCTCAGAGAGTCAGAAATGGACCTCCCCATCTGTTCTTTAAAGCTGCTGACAGCTAGTCCATCTTGAGTGCCACCGGCAAGATGCAAATAATGCATTTGTTTATGCTGACCTCATGCAAAATTGGCAGGGAACGTAAACATTTATATGTGAAATGCTGCCACCCCATTGGTCCAAAAGCACAGACCTCTGCTGATGCGCATTCTAATCCTCATCTTGCAAAATGTGACATGTTTTGTTTCACAGAAGGAGAATTGCAGAAGCATCCCTAATTCTGTCTTCATTTGTGGCACTCCCTCTTATTCTACCCTCACCACAATAAAATGGCTGGCTGGCTGGCTGGAAGGAAGAATTAAAAACAAAAACAAAGATCCGATCCCTATAACACAGGGGTACACAACGTGGTGGCCCTCCAGATATTTTGGCCTACAACTCCCATTAACCACAGTCATAGATTTCATAGATCATAGAGTTGGAAGGAGCCTACAAGGCTATCGAGTCCAACCCCCTGCTCAATGCAGGAAACTAGAGGAGGGGTCTCCCATCCAAGTAATAACCAGGCCTGACCCTGCTTAGCTTTCCACACTCAGACAAGCTGAGCCAGCGTAAGCCACAGGCCTGTCCACATAGCCAATGGTCAGAGATTTTGGGAGTTGTAGTCTAAAACATCTGGAGGGTACCAGGTTGCCGCCTACCACTGCTATAATACCTTCCAATTACTGCTGGTAAGCTTTGAAATGTTCTCTGCCCTTAAGTTAATCGAATGACATTTCATACAGAATGCTGTAGTCCCAGAATGAAGTACCTTTGATCATTTCCACATGTATTGCTTTTCCAGCTTTTCACGGGAGGTTGTTTGCTTCCAATATGGCTGTTGCTGCCAAGGTTTGCACCTGTTGCTCTTCAGCCATCATGTGAAAAATGCGTGCATCCCTGTGAATGAGGTGAAGAGACACAAGCCATCATGCAAAACTGGCAGGCAAAGCTTTCAAAACACACTTGGTATTCACTGAGGACAAAAAATACTTAGGGGTCTTATCTGGATTTCATGCAGGTGTCATCCACTCTGGTGGACATGTGCAGTACGATCAAATTTAGAGTGTGCACACATGAAGACAGGAACTTGTCATAGAATATTTATGATGAGACAACAGGCATATCATAACCCAGGTTCACTCACAAGGAGATTAGACAAGTAGCAAATTGCTTAATGTTTTAAAATGCACATCCTAAAAATACCTGGGGGCTATATTTACTGTAAATGCTTTGTGACTTGGCCAGGTTTTCGGCATTATTCTGCGATGACTTAGCTGAAGTCAAGCTTAGTCATAAACAATAATGTAAATGGGGACAGCTCTTTAAAATTTAAAGATATGAAGAATGCAATGAAATGCCCTCGAATGCTTATTGCTGGCGCTTCCAACCCACAAAGGAGTTTTATCTCCTCTATTTATTAGGGGACTCAGCATTTTACCACTAACTTTCTACCTTTTAACAAGATGCCATAAATGGATTATGCTCTTCCTTTGCTGATAAGCAATCCGAAAATATGCAGGGTTACCTTTCAAGGGTATCGTCTGACCCATACAGCAAGTGATACGCAACATTGTTATGCACCTTAAGGGGTGGGTAGGCAATCTGGTGTCCTCCCTCCAGATGTTTTGGACTACAACTCCCATTAGCCCCAGACAGCATGATGACTGGTAAGAAATTATGGGAGTCGTAGTCCAAAACACCTGGACGACACCAGGTTGTCCCGCCCTGTTTTAAGGATCCCTAAGATCTTAAAGATGGGTCAACACTTAAACTAGAAATTGTATTAAATTTAGAAAGATGTCTATAACCTACAATCTATAAATAGAGAAAAGGTGACATCCTGCTAAACAGGATAAAAAGGTTTGCTTTAAATCATATATTAAACCAGCCTTCCCCAAGCTGGTGCCCTCCAGATGTTTTGGACGGCAACTCCCATCAGCCCTAGCCAGCATGGCCAATGGTCAAGGATAGTGAGAGTTGTAGTCCAAAACATCTGGAGGTTATCAGGTTGGGGAAGGTGGTATTAAACTACGAGCCACCCAGCAAGCTAGAAGTGGAATTCAAACAGAGGTTCCACACAGCAATTAACGGAGTGCTATGTTATGCAGCAATGCCCTTCCCCACCGGCCGAGATCCTCCTATAATTTTTACTACTAACAAGTAAGTGCCATTCATCTAAGGTTCTTCTCTCTAATGCTTATTGAAAACTTTGCGCACTGAAAACGTAATTGTTTGCAGGTTTAGGCTGCTTTATTGCTTCCCTAGTGAGTGTGGCTCAGGAATGAGGCATCTTTTCTGTCCATTAAGACTAAATAAATAAATCTGCACATAAATCTGCAAGGCCCTTAATAGCATTAATAGTACTTTGCCTGCCCACCCTGGAAAGGGGGTTGTTGCAATTGCATTTATAGGGGAACAAATAAACAAACAAAGACTGGAGCTGGGCCAATTTTTTTTTTTTTTTTTTGCCATACAGAGTTTTGATAATTTTGAGGGGATGGAGCAAAAAGGGCAATCAGAGGCCTGGACCAATTTCTGGTGGGGTACTGAAATCTACTAATTTTAGGGGTGGGGGCTTACCAGTATAAGACAATGCCACACCATGGATCAGGTCTGAAAAAACACAGAAAACTCTGGCATGAAAAAAGTGTAACAACATTATCATGTGGATGAAGAAATGATGGCAGTTCCTGAGAAAAGGGTTAGTCAAGTAGGGTGGATTTTACAGAGGACAGTCTTCTATTTTGGACAGGTGGCAGAGGACAGTCCTCTATTTGAGGGGCTGTTTTTCCTAAGTCCAGTTTCAAGATAAAGAACCATCAGAAGGGACAACAGCAGGTGCCTTGAAGTTCCCATCAGCACTTAGCACCTGGACAGCAGGCATACAAGTCACTTGGTCACAGTCTTCCCCACTCTGAAATTGTATTTCTATTTCAATTATAACAATTACTTCTAAAATTCAGTGACAAGGGGGAGAGCCTTTTCTGTGCTAGCCCCCCCCAACTGTGGAACAATCTCCACCACCACCACCCCGAGACCTGCATGGCGCCAACTCTGTTATCTTTATGGCACCAGGTTAAGACTGTCCTCTACGTTGAGGCTTTTAATAATTAAATGGTTTATGGTGGGGTGGTAAATTGTTTTTAGCAGTCGTGTTTTCATTAACTTGTTTTAGAGATATTTTTAAAATTGGTTTTAAAAATGTCATAATGTTTTATTGTTTATATTTTAAACTGTATTTTATTATTTGTTTTTAATTATTGTTGTATACCGTCCAGAGAGCTCCGGCTATTGGGCAGTATAGAAAATGAATGAATAAATAAATCAAATAAATAAATTTGCATTTATACCTGCAAATTAGCATATGTAGATTGTATGCCAATGTGTATCCTCTGTTTTGGTGATGCATAAGTGACTACCCCAAACGCACAACTTCACTGTCAGATATTCATTAATTCCTCCTAATCTTACTAGGCCTGTGCAGATTTTATCCTCTTTTCATATATCAAACCCATGGAAGAGGGAGTGGGATCATGTGACTAGCCATGCTCCTGATGGTCATGCCCCATTGACCCTGTTTCCCAGCAGCCGCACACTCTGCATTAGTGAGGCAGAGGCGCACACACAGATGTACATATGTAGGGCACCTCCACAGGAGTAGAAACCCTGATTGGCCAGTATCTTGCTTGTATTCCCACTCTGCACTAACACTGAACATGCAGCCACTGTGAGCATGGCCAGAGGGTGTATTGGTGTCAGGGAGCATGGCTGGTGGTGTGATCCCCCTCTCTCTCCAACACATGTTCACTGTACACATGTGGGAGAAGATCTGAATGAAGCTACTGATACAATACAAGACTTGATTAAGAATTTAAGGGTAATTTACTGGTCTCTTCATAGATGCAATCTGCTACAACTGGCCACATGCAATGTAAGGTAAGAGATATTATTTTCCATCAGGCAAGGTATCTGCATCTGTTGCCCATGAAACCTTCCTTATTATCCGTTTTCTCCCCTATGGCTGAGTAATGACATTCCCGAATAGCCTTCTAGGCCCATCAAAGTCCCCTCTGAACAATAGAGACAAATTGCTTCCCAACTTATCATGATTCTCTTACATTTACAAGTCACATTTCATTCCTTACTTGTGAGGCGCATGTTTTACTTGATATACTTTTGAACAGTTTCTGTATGAAAATGCTTAACAAAAATTAAATTAACATTTCTATAGATCTCCCCACCCCGCCAGCTCTTATTGAAGGAAGGATAGTAAAACCTTTAAAAAAAAAAAAAAAAACCCACAAAAAACTAGCTAATAGCTTTCATTTCACATCTTCAGTTTCCTAAGAAAGTAAATTAAAAATGAATTGCCAAAGCTTAGAAGTGGAACATAACTGCCATTTATATCTGAAAATGGTATCTTAAACCAGGTAGATTTAAAAAATATAATAATATGCCCATAGAAGAGAAGTTTAAAAAGAATTACATTTGAAGAGGATAAACGCTAATACCCCTGCTCTCCTATACAACAGAGATAATTGAGTTTCTTCTGTAATAGAGATGAACAGCATTTTTTTTTAGCACTGACATTCAGATTTATGGGAGACCAGACATTGACTGAGGCCTTATTCACAATGGCTACAACCCAATGACTTTTTAAATTAAGTTTACTTATTTATTTATTATTTATGTGTTACATTTCTATACCACCCAATAGCCAAAGCTCCTTATTAGCACAATCACAAGGGTACCACACCACACAGAATGTAAGATTGCCACATTAAATTCTCTAAAACTAAAATTCCAGGTAGATTTGGAGTTCCTCGTTGGGTAGAACTGAAGTGGGGCTGAGAAAGATTGAGAAGGTTTCCCACAATTCTGCTCATGTTAGTCAACATCTAGAGATGTGAAGGCCCAGGGGGAAAAATGGTGGGGGGAATGGAAAATATGTTGTTGATTTTTATTTTTATTTTCCCGGAATAAATGGGGAACATTACGGTAGTTGTTTTCTGAATTCTTATGGGGTTTTTTTTTTGGGGGGGGGGTGTTTTCCAGACCTTGACAAACTGCCAAGCAAGATAATACCTCTGCTGGACCTGCATAAAGGCTTTTAGATATGGATTCATGCCAGTGTTAACCTTTAGGACCCTTTCTATGGCCTGTGCTGCATAGCAGAGATCCCCTTCTTCTTGTTGGATACCAGCACTGTTGCATGTGACCAGGGCCCAAGCATCAATTTTTGGGTCCAGTACAAACTCACAACACTCTCCCCTCCCACACACATACACAATCCCCTCCCAGACATACAATCTCATGATTTGTATGCAGAGCCAGTCATGGCAGTTGGGGGGGGGGGGTGAACTATGAATTTATTCACATGTATTTGGGGCCTGTAAATCCTTCCAGGAGCAGCACTGGCTCTCATTGTCCCTGGGAGCACTATCCCCAATTATTATGGTGGTTGTCCCTCCTATCATCTGCCCCTCCCTCTTGCCTATGTGCAAGGAACTCTAGGAATCATAGTTCTTGAGAAAGTATGTCACATAGAGAAGCACAAATCTCTCTCTCTCTCATTTACTACAAATTCTAGCTTAACTGCACAAGCACACACACTTTGTTCTAGAGCAGTGTTCTCCAACCTTGGGTCCCCAGATGTTTTTGGCCTACAACTCCCAGCATGCCTCAGCCAGCTATGCTGGCTGGGACATGCTGGGAGTTGTAGGCCAAAAACATCTGGGGACCCAAAGTTGGAGAACACTGTTCTAGAGAACAGCCTAGGAAAGCAACTCACTGTTCAGAATGATGGTTGTTCTGCTCTAACACTGCTTCTGATTTGGCTCAAGCACATCTCACCGAATAGGTACAAAGAAACAGCGAAATAAGTTTCCATAAATATCTTCAAGCATGATCTACAATTTATCCTCAACTGTTTTCCTCATGGTAATGGGGTTGCAGCCTGGATCTCCCCTTCCCACAATAAAGTTTAGCCTTTTTATCCACCCACAGGCTTGAGACTGCCAGAAAAAAAATGTAGCGGTCAGACTGTTGTCCGGTGTGTCTTTTATAGAAACATAACACCAATCGTGAGATAGCTTCACTGGCTTCCTATTTGTAGTGGAGCCCAGTTCAAGGTCCCGGTTCTTGCCTATGGAGCAATACATGGCCAGGACCGGTGCAAGGCAGTTTGGTGCCCTAGGCAAGATCAGATATTTAGCGCCCCCCCCTTCCCACTTGAGAGCGCTGTATTTTTTTCCCCCAAGGCGTTTCTGGCACCCCTTTAGCCCTGCGCCCTAGGCAGCTGCCTAGTTGGCCTAATGGTAGCACCGACCCTGTACATGGCTTGGGGGCAGGCTATCTGAAACACCACCTCCTCCCCTATGAATCTGCCCAGAGCCTGCAATCATCATCTGAGCCCTGTCACGTATCTCACCTCCTAGAGAGGGGAGGTTAGCATCATCAACTTGAGACAGGGCCTTCTGTGTAGCAGCACCTTGCTTTTGGAATGGCTGGCTAGAACTATGCCATTACACTGACCTTTCAGTGATTAATCTCCCACTCTATGGGCTGCAATCTGCTGGGCAACACAAAAATTATATATATATATATATACACACACACACACACACACACACACACATATACATACACACACACACACACACACACACACTGTGTGTGTGTGTGTGTGTGTGTATAAATTTAGGGCTGGGGAGTGGCATCCATAGCACTATGGAGCACCCAAAAGCTCAAATTTAGCTTGTTTGCAAGTTAAATTCAACCCTTTTATGGCTCCATAGCTGCTAACAAGCTAATAAGCTGCTAACGCAGTTTGCAAACAAGCTAAATGTAATCTTTCTTTTTTGCACTCTACAAATGCCATTTTTTCCTTCAAAAATAATATTTTTGGAGGAGTGCGGGGCCAACATGGGACATCAGGGGCAAGTGGTGAAGGCCACAAGTGGCCCGCCAGCAGTGTGTTGCCCCCCCCCCCCAGTTTAGATGGTTCATAATCTCTCCATAAATATTATTCAGAAGTTCCCAAAGTATTAAAAAAACTTTATCTAACAGCCTCGTAGGGCTGCTTAAGAATCTGAAAGAACCTGGGAGCCATTCTGCAGGGACAAGTATGGCAGATATTTCATTTTTCCCGTTAATGAACTCTTGAGGGGAAATGCATATAGTTGACAGCTTGCCTGCATATAACGAACAGCATTATTCATGCCGCTGAATGTTAAGGGATTTTTTTAAAAAAATCCTGAGTACAAATAGAGGAGCTTTGTTGAATCAAGGGGGTTATGGATGGGGGGGGAGCATTAATTAAACAAATGATTTTTTCCCCATAATATGCTGAGATTCTCATCAACCATGTAAAATTTGAGTTATTTTACGTCTAATGCTTATACTCCATCCTTCATCTAAAGAGTTCAGAGCAGCTTCCTTATGCTTCTCAGGTAGGGTTACCAGTTACCACATTTTACGTGCTGGCCCCACACCTGTGCTTTTAGAAAACAATAGCCAAGTCATGCAAATTTAGCAGAGGAAGCTCGTCCAACTAATTATCTTCATGCTACGGAAAGATTCCTTTGTGTATCAGGCCTCCTTTAAAGGCAGAGAAGCAGCCAATGAACAAAAACAGGTGGAAACACTGTTAGCAAGAAACCTCCCGACCAGGTACTGCTAGGGTGGCCTGGTGCCCTACATTACAGAGGGCAGTCCTCTGTTTGTAAGTGTGTCCAGTCCAAGTCCAGTTGACCAGTTTAAAGCTAAAGAACCTCAAGAAGGGAGATCAGGTGACCTACATTGTATGTATGCATGTATGCATGCATGTATTTATATAATGCTGCTTTTATACCACTTAATATCCCAAAATCTCGAAGCAGTATACAATACATATAAAACACAGTACAAAACCAATATAAGAACAGTGTAAGAAGAATAAAAACAAGAAATACTTAAAAATATTACAACAAGATGCACCGGGACAACAGAAGACGGAGCAGGCACATGAATCACCTGGTCCCAGTCCTCCCCTTTAGGATGAGATGTATTTCTATTTAAATTATAGCAATTACTTCTATATTTGCATCTATGTGTATACATTACCATATGCAAGTGTTAGGCAGAATTGTGTCTCTTTTTGTCCATCAGGCCCCAACATTGCAGGCTTCCAGAAAGGCTCTGAAAACCTACATGTTTACTCTGGCCTTCCTCAGATGGTGTGTGTGTGTGTGTGCGCGCGTGAGTGTGCTTATTGTTGGTCTACTCTTTATATTGTTGTTTTTATGAAATCGTATCTGTCTATTTTAGTGCTTGAAGCCTCCTTGGGAGGGCTCCTGCCAAGAAAGGTGGCCTAGAAATATTTTAAATAAATAATGTTGGTGTGTGTGTGTGTGTGTGTGTGTGTAGGGAGGGGGGTGATGCATACGTGGCCACCCTAGGCACTGCTCATGGCCAAACTCTATTTGGCTTCAGCAGCAAAATAGCTTCAAGGTGCTCTCGTACCATCTCCTTGGTCCAAAGGTTGACTTCCTTGAGTTATCCTGCGGCTTTGATCAACAATATCTTACCAGATTGTGACTAATAATTGTAGTTGCTCTTCTAAACCAGACATGGACAGCACTGCCTCTCTGATGAGAGATTGGGGATAAGAAAGGGATTCCCTTGCTAGCACTAGCGATATCAAGAAAAACTCCAGGGATTCCCTTGCTAGAGCTAGCTAGCAAAAGAAAGCCCAGGAAGTGCTGCTGCAATTCCCTGCCCTTACCTTTGAGAATCGAGATAAGGGTTTCCCTTGCTAGCGCTAGCACTATCAAGTGAATCCCCAGGATTGTGTGTGTGGTGCGTGTGTTCGTGTGTGCAAGCGTGCATATGTACAACCTCCTGGCACCACCTGGTGTGGCCCTTGGGGCTAAAGAGGTTGTATATGCCTGTTCTGAACCTAAGTATCTTATCAGGTCAGCCAGGTGGGTGCTGACCCAATTCACCAAATTGGGGTTCCAGACACGGAGAGAAATGATTTCTTTGAATCAGGCACTTGAGGCAACAAGAAACATACACACACACAATGGGAGAAATGTGCTTGCGTTATTGAAACTCATTTGGCTTTTCTCAAAATTCCTCAAATGTTTTCCTACTAGGAGAAGCCCCCAAATTAGCTTTTACTTCTGCCAACCCATGACTGGCATGGTTCTCATTTTAAGCATTTCCTGTTTAAAAACTTCAGAGTTGTTCCTATCTGGCGGTCATACAGTAGGGATGCTTGAGGAATTCGATCCTTGTGAATTCCGGTACAAAATGAACCACATCATTTGGACTAATGTGCAGATTGGAGATAAGCCTACCAGATTTTGCGCTTCTCCAAATGTTGCAACGCAGTTTCAAATACACATTAAACTACATCGTTTGAGAGCAAATACACATTTAGAAACATATTAAAATAAGTATTTACATGTGTATTTTCAGATGAACGTATTAAAAAAGCAGCCATGGTTTGCCAAAGGTCAAGGATAAGAAGCATTTGAACATGACTTTTAACCTTCTGCTCCATGATCTCTCTCTGGTTTTAATGGTAATACGTTCTTTATTGCTCTGATAGCCTTGGTTTTATGCTGCCGTTTTTAGTTACACATTTTAGATATTGGCTGGAAGTGTTTTACATAAGCCACCATGAGAAAATTGTTGTTTTCAAAGGCAGCACAACAGAGCTTCTTAAGGAAAGAAATACATTTTGCATTGGCACTTCACTGCATGGTTTCAAAAGGAATGCACTGTTGTTACCAAGCAGACAAGTTTCTTGGTACTTGAGTTTCCCCTCCTAGGCTGTTGCCACCCCACTTCCTAATTTGTAGAACATTTACTGATTAAATTATTGGAGCCAGGATTTCACATTTGCAAACATTCCGGGGATCCTTAGTCTACAGATCACTTTTCTAGCATCTGTGCAGATGTTCGGAAAGCGTGTGGGGTGCACAAGTGAGGAGGGGAATGGGGATTGCACTAGCTATGCCCTCCTCACTGTTCTGATCTCATTGCCCTCTATATGTAGAGGATGACTGTGTGCGGTGGGGAGCCTCCTCTATGCATGGAGGGCAGTAGGAGCAGTGATGGGGGGCAGAGCTAGTGTGTTTATTATCCCCTTTCTTGTGTGCACACCCTACTTGCTTTCAGATCAGAATGCCTGCATGGGGCTTATGAGACTGCTGGATCTAATATAAAGTTGGCAGCACATTAGCACGTTCTTTTTCATTCCAAATTATGCAGAACTTGTCCAGATATATATTCCAAGTTGTTCAGGAATAGCAGCAATAAATATGTATGGGTATTTTTTCCCCTCTGTATCTTACGGAATACTGGAAGGCTGCCAGAATAATTTGTCAAAATCTATCACCAATTCTCAAGTTGCACACACACACACACACACACACACACACGGGATAGGAAGGATCCTGTGAATCATTCTTCTACCAACATTCATATACAACGTTTTTATGTCAATGAGGACTGAATGCATCCATCTCTCACCACAGCCCTGTGAGCTGCAAAAGTGCATGAGTCGCACCAGAGACAGAGGTATATTAATTCCTTACAGACATAAGATATGGAAGAACTGGTCAAACTGACCCACTAGCGATCATACGTTAAAGCCATGCTGGTTATTATTATTATCATCACAAATTACTCAAAGGCCGCTGCAGGGACCAAAGGGAAAGAACATCCAGCCAGCTCAGAGCTATGGAGGTATGTTCTGATCTGGATGTGCCAGGGGAACAACAATATGTCTTCTTCCTCTTCTTGTTCCTCTCCTACCAGAGGTTGGACATCATCATGGTTAGACTGTTTCTGTTTAGCCATGATGAGTATATTTGGGAAATATAATGTCGTGGTTTTCTGTTTCCTTCTGCATCGCAGTACTACAACCGATTACGATGGCTACCACCTCACCCGTAGTTTTCCATACCGAAGCCCCATCGGTATCCCTTGCCTTGGTCTCCAATCGGTATTGACACTGCTGCTGCCCAAGGTCAGGTGGAATTTAGAGGTGATTTCATTCCTCAAGACTCCACAAGCCTCCTGGTCCAGCTCCTCTGCCAGAAACAGTTGGCTTTCCCAGGGGTTGGGTTATTTCCCGCCGCCTGATACTCGGCGTAGCTGAAGTGCATGGCGGCACTACTCACCAAAGTCAGGCCATAAGCCAACCCCCCTGTGGCAATATATGAATAATATGCAATATATGAATAATCTTTAAGTAATAATAATGCCTGCACAGATATATATATATTTTCCCATTTTGATTTTGGAAAGGAAAGCATGCTTTCAGGGAGCAGAAATATCTTTAAATATTCACCATTTAAATCTTGTTTTCTGCCCTGGTTTCCCCATGTTCTGTTGCTTTGAAGCTGTGAAGGAACAGAATTGTCCAGCATTTTTGTGTTTGGTTTGGTTCGGTTCGAAGGTATTATGGGGTTAAATCTTTGTGTGTGCTAATGAGTGCGTGTGCATTTACTAGTCAGTTTTGACCAAAAGGTTAATATTTTAGAGGTCAAATGTTTAGTTAGAATGTAGAGGTCAGGAAGTTCATTGGACCATCTAACGCAGGATAATCAGCACTGACTGGCCAGCAGCTTTCCAGGGTTTCAGGCAGGAATTTTTCCAGCTGTACCTGGAGATGCTGGCTGGGGATTGAACCTGGAAGTTCCTGGAACCTTCTGAATGCAAACCATGCATTCTACCACTGAGCTATGGCCACTTTCTGCATTTATTTTACTGAATTGTTTTTTAAGGTTTTTTGTTTTTGTTTTTTAAATCAAGTTTGCATGAAAATAACCAAACAAATTTCTCCCCATCACTCTAAGCTCACTTGCTCTAAGCTAGCTTCTGTGTATGCCTGCCTATCAGTACAGAACAGGCTCCATGCAGACCTTCACCGGGTTAATTCTATGGTATGATAGTGGCTTGATCTGTCAAGGCACACACTGATTCGCCTCATGGCATACAGTTTTGAAATCATTGGGAAGGGTTGTAGCCCTGACGCACAGCTTGTACTCCTTGTACCACAGGCAAATCTGCAGGCAGTTTGTGGTTTTGCTATGTAAAAAAATCCTAGCAAGAAAGTTAAATGGATATAGCCCTACCTATGATATTTGGATCCACAAAAAATGATCTATCTATCTATCTATCTATCTATCTATCTAGTATTGTGTTTTATTTGTACACATACACTAGTTTTCAATTTTCTCTGTGTAAAACAATGGAAGAGGCAAAATCATTTCAACTCAGCCGATTGTCATGTCGTTAGAATTTCCCCCTGCAAATGGCAGCTCATATTGTCATTCACTGCCTGCTATAAAACTTTAATTAAAATCACAGTACAGCATGGAGGCAATCATGTTTCAGTATCAGCAAACTCAAACCCAAACTGTGAACTATATAAACAGGACTCAGTATAAATTTCTAGCCCATCTCACACTGAGAAATCGATTGTCTTCAATTCTGGAAAGAGTGAAAAGGCAGAAGCTATCAACTTGCTAAGTGAGCTAACCTTACAGAGCACGCAATTAACAGCATTGTTTTCATGATGGAATAGGCCTTAAAAAATGAACCCAACTGTGGAATAAAGCCATTTAATCCAACTCTATTGCAAGCAGTGAAATGACCGAACATATACAGATTAGTCTAGTACATCCAGTCAAAAGACACAGTGGCTAAATAGCAGGGCAGGATAAGACTATTCTGTAATGATGAGGGATGGGGAGAATTCTGCCCTGTGGAATCATGAATCAAGCCAGAACCACAGTTTTCTGGCAGGTACTGGGCCAATCCAGAAATTAAGGATGAGTGGGTTTCACCTGTTCTTTTCTTTATTGTTCCATGGTTTTGGTCTAATCTGCATTCCACTGCGACTAAATTCCAAATTAGGAGGGTTTCTTACATGAATTCCAGAACTGGAGTATGCACAGTTCATTGCAGCTTTTGATCCTTCAGTTTGTTTGCATCATGCCCCCATCTATGTTACAAATGCATACATCTGCATTGATTTAAAAAAAAACAAAACACCCCACCACAAACAAACAAAGCAATGTCGATGTGTTTGTGTACATATAAGTGAATTAAGATATTATTTGGGCAATGTATCACTGATGTGTGCATGCGCTCTCGCACATTAGTAACAAAACACACAAAGAGAACCTTAAAAGAAGCATGCATACAATAAAATCAAGAATTCTTTATTTCAGTATTTTCTCTCATTGCACGTAAGTGCAGAAATCCTTTATGCAATCATATGTGCAATCACATCAGGTTTTTTTGTGGTGTTTTATCAATGTTATATGCACATCAATAATTTGAGAGACACAAAATGAACTCAAGTAACAGAATGCTGAAGCAAACTGTTCATGTATAATGCAAATGCTCTGTACAAAATCCAGACACACAAACACGCGCACACACACACACCTTAAATGGGACAATGGAGAATTCCTAGTGCATTAGTCACACTTCAACAACAAGACCAGATAATTGGGAACTCCAAAATTTGGAGAGAAATTTGCATGAGGAGAATGCTAGAAGCATCCCTACCAGAGTTACAGAGAAAGCTTCAAGTGCAAAAATGTGGAGGGGGGTTACCTGCCCTTCCTAGAGTTGGAGGCCTTGGAACAAATGTGGCTTTCCCACCATGGTGGATTGCTTCTCAGCTGTTGTGTTCCAGTTACTGAAATTTAAGAAACCCACCCCCTAGTTCCACCCCAGACTGTCAGCCAAGAGGGGGTCCTAATAAAGCCCCTTGGTTCTCCTATACTGCTCCCCATCTCACAGTACTGACACAGGAGTAAAGTACAGGATCCATTCCAGACCAGATCCCATAATCCGCTCTAGAATTTTGGTGGAGTGCAACGGAAACAGACGGGCATCCCTCCATTTTTTTAAATAGGCTACTCTATCACATACATACATACTACTCTTCATATATGCTCAGTTGCTCACAAGAATTTTACGGAGACAACCGAGCTGAGTCAAAATTTTTCAGAAAACATCCTGAGAGGGATATTGCGCTAAATGATCAAATAACTTACAATATCAAATGCCAAAAAGGACAATTGGAGAAAAACACTTTTGTGAGCATTTGGGGTAAATTTCTGGATTATGTGTTGGTGAAGGGGAATGAACCTTGTCAAGATTTGTTACATTTTTGGAATATAGAATAATATCTGATATTTTTTGGGGGGGGATGTAACTTGTTTCTAAGTGGTGGTGGGTGCACGATGTTTACGTTGTATTTCTTTTTATTTTGTTGTATGACTGGAAAAAAATAAATAAATAATTATTTTTTAAAAAAGAAAGAAAGAAAATATCCTGAGAAACTTTCTGAGATTGTTTTCTCCTTCTCATCACCCCCTAGAAAAGTAAGGCCACTTTTGCAGAATTTTGTCTAAATATTCTTCTCTATTTATTCCATACTGAAAATAAAACATTACATCATTTAGGGCACAATCTTATGGCCTCCAGACATCATCGGGGGGGGGGGGATAGGATTATTCAGAGTCCCAGCTCCAAGGTCCCCTGACTGCGGAGTTGGGACTCTGAATACAGAGCCCCCACTCTGTCCCCTTGCAGCCGGCACGGAAAGAACAATGCCGGCTGCACCTCCGAGGTTGGAAACTGACCTCAGAGAGGGCTAAAGGGGCTTGCTGGGGGGGAGGGGGCGGGGAGGGGAGGAGGCTGGGGCCGACAGCTTACTCCATATCCAGATGGCACCCCCGCCCCCTTCCCTCCCTCTCTGCAGTGCTTCATCTAGATGGCTGAAAATGGCCATCTAGATGAAATACAGGGTGCGTGGGGCAGGGCGGGGCGGGGGAAATCGCCACCGCCATGCCTCGCACCTTGCATTGGATGCACAGAAGCCTCCGTGTCCAGAAGCTTACATGCATCAAGGGCGGACGGCATAGGATCGTGCCCTCTGTATATTGATAATTGACCCTTGGTACCCATCTTGCACACCTGATCAACATGAACCCCAGGGCAAGTCCTACTATAAAACCACCCTAGGAACATTATTGTTAACTTGTATCAAGTGGAGTATAGACAGATTTGGCAGCGGAGTAAGCTCATCAGATCTTCAAGTAATGCTGCACTGAGAGGCAGCGCAAACACTTCTGAAAGAAACACTTTGTTCCAAAATAGTCTGATAAATTGGCTTCCTTCTTTCAATATTGAGGTTGAGTTTTCATGCGGAGTGTTGGGACTTGAAAAAGATACTAGGAGAGGATATATTGTGGAGTAATATCCTTCCTATCTCACGTTAGTGAGATCAGCAGAGTAGAGTCCCTTTCCAGCTTAAAAGAAGCTTAGATTTGGCTAGTGTTAGCCAGTTAGCATTTGGTAATCCAGGATGCTTTAAGGCAGACTGGATTTCCCTGGTTTTGACCCCTTTTCTCTCCCTCAGAACAATAATCAGAGACACAGTCTTGTAAAAGTTAAAAGTAACATTTACTCACTCAGATTATGCAGTTTCATTCAGGCAGGCTTAAAAGCGTTTCTTACAGTTGGTTACAAGTTCATTTGGAAATACTTGGGGTCTGAACTTGTGGAGTTCAGACCAGCAACTCTGGCTACATGCTGCTACAAGGACCACGTGGAGACAACAACCTGGTGGTGCCACGCTCACTAGAGTCTGAACAGGAAAGAGGAAGAAGCTGGGAGCAACGCCCACTTCCTGTTCAGCTGTTAATGATTCAATGAGTACCTTCCAGGAAAACCACCCTAGAAGGTATCAGTGATCTTAACCATTTCACCCAATTACCTGGTGAAACATTAGCCATAGGTTTTGACTGCAATTTTAGTTATCCAACACGCAGACTGCTTGAAAATTACTCTGTGAGTGCGGTGAGTATGCCGGTGAGGAGTCCTCCAAATATATAATTTTCCAATAGGACTAGATGCCTTCATTATGGAATTTGATAACTGTAGCCCTTGTATAAGCTGTTCACTCTGGCTGCTTAGGAAACTTGAGAACCATCATTTAAACATTCAGCTGATATTGTTCAAGGACATTTTGGCTTCAGACACACCATTAATTCTTCTGACAACTAAACCACACAATACGGAATTTTAGGCAACCGTCTAACATTCATTTCCTTTTATTTAGCATACCGCAAAGCACCAAAGAAAAGATCAAGAACAAAAATTCTGTCTCAATTGAAGCTGGCATATTTTTGTCACATGCCAAATTTACATAAGTCTGCATGAACTGTATTTCCCAAGCAACCTCCTGGGGCCAATGATTGGCAGCCTTGAGAACACTGACTGAAATAGTTCCTTGAAATCTGCAAATCACATACCTCAGAAATGAGAAATGGTTGCCTCTTTTGGTAATAATCATTGCATTCCAATCCATGAGGAGACTACTAATATGGTATTCCCTTCAGAAGATCAACAGGAACACTTAAATTTCCCTTGCGCTAAAATTCTGAAGTCTTCCTCCCAAAAAACATTTCCCCTTTTGCTCACAGTCTAGCTTTTATCCAGTCATGCTGAGATGGAAGCAGAGTGATTATGCTAATCTTCTCAGAACATTGCAACAAACAAAACCTTTGATGATTTCAAAACCCCAATAAAAAGTATCTTCTTTTAAAAAGTATCTTCTTAGTATGAAAGATAACTCCTTGGCCCAGTTTTTAAGGTTTGAACTTGAACTCTGACCCAGCCATATAAAAGCGGTATGACAAGTTGCAGAAGAACTTATTGGTTGCTGCTTTGTAGGGGCAGTTGGGGCTATTTACCTTGAAAATTTGCATTTGCTGTTGAACAGTGCATCTGTTTTAAAAATACATAACAAGGGGCAGAGAACGCGTCAAGGGTATATTATGCTGTTACATCGT
Organism: Shinisaurus crocodilurus; assembly: GCA_021292165.1. Taxonomy (NCBI): domain Eukaryota; kingdom Metazoa; phylum Chordata; class Lepidosauria; order Squamata; family Shinisauridae; genus Shinisaurus; species Shinisaurus crocodilurus. The sequence goes on from CM037877.1 coordinate 106,581,832, forward strand.
TAGATATAAGCCGATCTCAGCCTGGTCAGTGGCTGGATGAGTAACCACAGGGGAACCCCATGTAAGCCCCAGCCTGGGCCTCACAATGGAAGTAGAAGGTGAAATTATAGTAAAGATGCATGCATGCACCAGGCACTCCTGGTGATCTCACTTGGGTTTGAGATCCACTTGGAAACCAAGCAAATATTTGTCAGGCAAATATTTCCTGACTAATGGCTAAATTCCAGCCACTAGTTTATTGATGTTTCTGCTGTTGTTGTCATTTTATTGTATTTTGAATCTTAGTTTGTTGTTGTACACCACTCTGATATCGCTCTATGTGGAGCAGTTTCCAACTTGTATAATAAATAAATGAATAGGTACATATTCATTACTCATTGCCAAGTACCATGGGACTCAGACCAGGGACCCTACAGATCAGGTGTTAGTTCCCTGCTCCCTGTCCCATCAGAGTTGTTGACCAGAGGAGGGAACAGTGGGCATATCTAGCTGGGATTCTTGCAAAACAGCCCAGAATCTGCTTGGACCAGGACCAGGGGACAACAGAGGCCCAGTTCTGTGTCAGTCACTACTTCAAAGTTCACAGGGCTGATGATCTTTGTCAGTCTGGTGGTGTGCTAAAAAAATATGTTGTTTCCAGATGTACAAGTCCCTGTCCTGGATCAAGCTCTAGGGCAGGGATCTCCAACCTGGGGTGCCCAGATGTTGCTGGCCTACAGCTCCCAGCATACCCAGACAGCATGGCTAATGGCAAGGGATTCTGGGAGCTGTAGTCCAGCAACATCTGGGGACCCCAGATTGGAGAGCCCTGTTCTAGGGAAACCAGTGCATGTTTGCAGCGGAAGCCAGCTCAGTGCAGCACTCACTGGCCAATGCTTGGAACATTGCAAACATGCTCCTTTCCCCATCCTAGAGTGATTTTGAAGCGATTTTTAAATTTATTTATTTATGTATTGATTAATAATAAAAGGTGTAACTAATTTTTCTCCTCCAAACTGAGATCCCCAAAGTGGCTAACAACAAATATAAAAACAGCATGAAGCAACAAAGGAATAATAAAATTGATTTTCCTTGGGGGTGGGGGTGGGGAAAGATTTAAATAAATAAATATTCATGCTTTAATTTAAAAAAAGAAAGAAATTGAGAAAAGAACAGATGTCATGCCTGGAGACTGGGAGGACAGATGACTAAGTTCAGCTTCAAAATTGTTGAAATTGTGCGAGAGAAAATGTAGTTTCATATTAATTCTCATTCACTTTCATTGTAAATGCGAATGAAATGAACAGGGCTCAGCTCATTTGTTTTTTTCCATTTTTTTTCAGAATTATGGCATACCCCTATATCTTGATAAGTATTCTGTAGGGATGGGAAAACCTGTCAGTTCGTATGTATTTTCATGCATATTTCCCAAAATATGCACATTTTTGTACATTTAAAAAAAAATGTATGCATGTTATGTACACTCAAGCCGTTGTGACAGAGTACTAATGTAGGTATTAGGAACTATCCCCCCCCCATTGAATAAAGCATTGAATAAAGCATTTTTGTGTGCATTTTCCCAAATATACACATTTTTTATATGCACTTACACATTTTTTGTCTGTACTTCCTTCAAATGTACACATTTTTTGTATGCATTTTTTCATGAACAGCATCACAAGCTTTGGAAACATATGCATTTCAAGGCCTTACTGTGTTCTGATTCAGGTTCAGGAAATGTTCATGTTTGAACGTGTCATTGCTAAAATGTATAAACTTTTGCTGAAATTTGACACAGAGGAAGAACAAGTGAAGGAATGTATGATAAAATGGGCCCCAAACTTTGGATATAATATACTAATGTACCTAACAGTGGGAAAATATGTGGTTAAAAGTTTTGAAACTTACATTATGTTCTAGTCTTAAAGAGAATTTTTATAAGATGATGTACTGCTGGTATATGTCCCTGGAAAAAATGGCCAAAATGTATAAGGGCATTTTGGGTGTGTGTTGGAAATGTGAACAACAAGAAGGAACATTTTACCATATGTGCTGGACTTGTAAGAAAGCCAAAAAAATGTTTGGATAAAAATACATTCATTAATTCAAAAGATCTTAAAGATTAATATACAATTGAAACCAGAGTTTCTGGGAATAATGGACAATCAGTTGGAAAAAAAGTCATGGAACTTTACTTTTATATATGATAACAGCAGCGAGATTATTGTATATGCACAAAACTGGAAATGTTCAACATTACCTTCAAGAGAAGAATGGTTGGTGAAGATGCTGGAGTTAGCAGAGATGGCTGAACTTGCATCACTAATTAGAGAAAAGTCAACATTTGCGTATATGGCTGAGTGGAAACCTCTAATAGACTTTTTGTAGGGATCAGAAAAAATGATTTGTGTATCTGTGGGTTTGTTGAATAAGAAGAAAAAATTTGGGACAATGGAAAAAAGAGAATTTTCTTTGTTATTATAGAGTAAGAGAAAGCATTGTTACTCATATTTGTTGTGGAGAAAATCGGAAGTCCATTTTATTTTTTGTTATGTGTTTCTGTAGTGTTTGTTTTTGTTCCTAATTTTTTTTAAAAAAAATATTTTAAGGAAGTGTTCAGGTTCAGGAAACGTGAATTTGGTAAGTTCGTATTGAAATGCAAACTGAACTAATTTCTGACCCTTCCCTAGTATTCTTTTGAATATGTTGTGAAAGGATGTGGAAGCTGGTGCACCCCATTTAAATGTATATCTGTATATAGCCTTAGTTTCATTTCATATATCTTGATTTTCTTTTGATGAATGCCTGCATTATACAAAAATTCTAGATCATAATGAAGATCAACTACTGATATCATCTCTATGTAAACCCTTAAGGGCCCCTTCCAATATTACCCTCATGGTACACAGTATTAGATGCTGCAGTGTTGTCTCCCTGTGGTGCTCCAGAAACCATAGCTTCAGAGAAAGGAGTCTGCAAAACTGGCTCCTTCCCCATGTCAGCATTGACCCCATCCTGAGAGGAACTATGCTGGCATGGGAAGTAACCACATCATGTTCTCCACCCATGCAACCTCAGGCTACTGATCTTACCAGAGTGATGAGGGAAGTAGACATGCTTCACTGGTTAATTTGCCAATGAGGTGGCATTGGAGGGGGACCTAACAATATTCACTGTGACTGGCCACATTAAAATTGGAACTCTGGATTGCAGCCGTTTCAAATAGAGTCATTCACACACCCACATTCTTATCCATTCAATTAAGTCTAGTTCGGGCCAGTTTACAAGAAATACTTCAATTCAGTGAAAAACAGGCTTTGTTTTTTACAAGTAGTCTCACTGGGAACTGCTACAGAAATTGTGCACTTTTAGCTTTTGATAAAGAGGCTAAAGAGAAGAAAGGTCGAGGACTTGCCACCCACTGCTACTCCTCCTGGCCAATGAAATGGAGGAATAAGGAAACAAAGTTTATAATGTCTTTGACTAAGTTTAAATAGCTTTAACTTTAGGCAATCTTGGAGACTTAGAGCTAGAACAGTTATCTCACTGCGGCCGATATCACAGCATGTAAGCCTTTAATGATAATCATCGGCCTTGAAGGCTGATAAGGTTAAATCTACATTGTTTGGCTCTGTGTGTGACAGCAGTCGACAGTGGCCAGTTCTTTCCTCAGAACGGAAGAGTCTGTCCCAGAAGGCTAATGGTTTCTTTAGCCTCAGCCTATTAAAGCCAGCGATCTTCAGTTAGTACCAATGGCGCTGCGCTGATTTACATCACCTAGCGCAATCCGAGGGTAGGCCACTTTGCAGAGGGTAATGTAAAAGACATGCCACTAGTCTAAAGAGCGTATAACCTTAGTCAGATAAGAAAGAAAAATAGCAAAGGCAAAGAAAAGGCAAGGTTACCAATGAAGATTACAAACAAATAGAGTGCCAAACCCACGTTGCTCAATTAAGGCATGAAAGTAGCACACGTAAGATCTGCTGTATACTGAATCAGGCTATTCATTTCAATGGTACTGATAAGTTGGACTGGCAACAGCTATCAGACAGAGGTTTTCACAACCCCACTACCCTAGACTCTTTTCTAAGGGAGATGCCACAACCGAAACTATACATACAAAACATGACCTCTACCACTGAGCCATGGTCATTCCCCTACAATCCCTTCTTATGGTGGTGGTGGTGGTGATGATGATGATGATGATGATGATGATGATGATGATGAATCCATTTACCAGCCAGGGGACTCAGCACTTGAAGCAGGAAACTCATATGTTGAGGCTGGGATCCAGTGATCTAACTAGGACTTCTAGGCTCAAATCGACACTTCCCAAACCCTTCACAAGGCTTGCAAGGAAGCTTGATGAAATTGACTCGGATCATCTCATATCTGCTTGATGTAACTCCATCTTGTGTGGGTAGCACAGTGCAGCTGTCCTGCATGAACACGCACAACTGCGAACAAGATGGTGAGCAGCGCCATTCTTGATCACACTTGTGCATGCAATACAGTTGGACTCTGCTACTCACACAAGATGCTGGCCATTCTGTGAAGCCTGCTCAGAGTCTTGTGCCTCCTCTCAGCAGATCAACCCTTCAGTCTAGGGCTGGGGAAGCTTTTTCAGCCTGAGGGCTGTATTGGTTTGGCCAAGCATGCCAGGGGCTGCATGCCAGCTGTGGGAAGGGTCACCTGACTGCTGGCATGCAGTCCCAACATAATTGCCAAGAACCCATTCTCTCTCTCTCTCTCTCTCTCTCTCTCTCTCACACAACACACACACATCACCCCTCTCCCACTGCAATCAAGCTGGAAGTGGAAGGAAGCATCCATTGGTGGCAATGGAAGCTTTTAAAAAGCATGATTGCAGCAGGGGAGAAGCAATTTTTCAGGGTGGTGTTGGTGTTGCAGCATCCAATTTGTGAAGTGCAAGTCTCCACTTGATCCAGATCACTTCTCTGAATGGAAGGAACCTTTCTATTCATGGAACAGCAGGTCTGGATCCAACTCTGAGGGTATAAAACAGAAAATTATCGTGCGCAAGAGAATGTTCTTGTGCAGTTTTCATTTGTTTCACTGGGAAAACTTCCCTGATATTCAAATGCAAATATAATATAATATAATATAATATATAAATATAAATGCTGTAAAATAAATTACATCCTCTCTTTTTAATGCTTGATTTCAATGCACATGGGAACAAAACTAATCTCCAATTCTGCAGTGGAAATGTGCTCAGGACAATTAGGAAAAATAACTAATTAAACTAATTTGAAGTTTTCTCATGCCCAAGACTCATTGGCTCAGACATCCTGAACCCATTCCTCCAAACCATGCTTTTGAGAACTGTAGTGTGCACAGTTCTTCCACCACTCTCACACCTGGGTTCCTTCCTCAACTTCCTGGGTTTTTTCCAAACCATGATTTACAACCCCCCTTCAAACCGTGGTTTCAAATGGGCCTATTCAGACATCATACGAAAGTATGGTTAGAGAAATCCAAGAAATGGAGGAGTGAGCATACACTAAGATAGAGGAGAGAAAGGATGAGCATGGGGAAATGGTGGCATTCAGTTGTAGTCCCAGATTCAATCCCTGGAATCTCTAGGAAGGTCTGGTAAAGGCTCCTGTCTGAAACTCTGGAGAGCCCCTACCAGTCAGTGAAAGCAATACTGAGCTATATACTGACTGTATGGACCAGTGGTCTGACTCAGTAAGAGGCAGCTTCCTATGTTTCCAGTTATTCCAACCACAACTTGGGGAACCATCCAAACTGAGCCACTGTTTTCCATAGCACAGACACACGCAAATGGAACTGGTAATTAACCTTAAGTAAAGGTTCAGGCACTGCCAAGCTGTTTTATAGAGACGGGCATTTTCAAGTTAGACTATTGTTTTATTTGTCTGGATGAAAATAGTCTGATCTCCTTCCTCCAGTCACTGCCTGCTCTGCAACAGGTTGCACACAACTCTCTTCTGACGTTAGCTTGAAATATTTTTCACTCAATTATAATTTCAAATGAACCATGCACAGGAGAGTGGGTGACTAATGTACTTTACATAAAACACCACTCAAACTGGCAGCAGCCTTAACCTTGTGATGTCCTTGCAATGAAGCATGTGATGCCATCCTCCCCACATGTTGCCATTATCCCTGACAATCCAAATTGAAATCAACCATTCAATTTCACATAAAACACCTTTTAAAAGATTACTTCACTTTCAGAGCTTTAATCCACACTTTGAACATCCTGGTTTTAAAAAACAAAGACTCCCAGGCTGTTGAAAGAAGGGACATACAGTAATGCATTAATTAGCACAGGGTGTGTGTGTTTTCAATCACATCAAAAGGACAACATCATCCCTTTCACTTTTTTTCAGCAGCCTTGCTACAAATGTTAATATATCTGAACTTGATGTGGTCATGGACAAGTTGCCAGCAAAAGAACCAAGCATTCTATCACCCCTATATTATCCCTTGGGGAGGGATGCATTTTTAGTAGGCAGAACCCCTACGAAACTTGGGGGCATTATTGGGATCACACCCACCAGCCACGCCACTACATGTGCCAATCTTGCCCCTCCAAATGTATTCACATCGGGCTCCTTCCACACAAGTTGGCACCCTGACTGTGCATGGTTACCCATCCATATGGAGGGAGCCCGACACACAGGGATCTGTACACCCCCTTCACACCGACGTAGGTCCCCTTCAAACTGTTGCTGAATGCAAGCAGGAGGGGCACAGCCAGTACACATCGGCATACAGGGGAAGTAGTTAGCAGGTACAATCTCACTCCCTTATCATGGCTCAGCTTGTCTGAGCATGGAAAGCTAAGCAGGGTCAGGCCTGGTTATTACTTGGATGGGAGTAGCGATGCATCCAATCCGGGTCGGCGCCTCCAAGTCGATTTTTAGGCTCGGCACCAACCCGACTCCATTTTCTGAGCGGCGCAGTGCGCCGCTCGATCACGCTGCTCCAGCCTGTCCGTCGCTTCCGAGAGGCGACGGGACCCTGCGCAGGTGCAGAAAGCGCCACAGGGGTCCAGCGTGCCTGCGCAGGGTTCTGTCGCGTCATTTCCGGTCCCGGAAGTGACGCGACGGGACGGATCAGGCCTCACAGGGCGGCTCGCAGCGGAGTGGGTGAGCCGCCCTGAAGAAAAGGTAAGGCCTCGCCCGGCGTGAGCGGGGCCAATTTCGGCCTCGTTCTGCCCCAGCGAGGCTCGATTGTACAGTTCTAGGGGAGACCCCTCCTCTAGTTTCCTGCATTGAGCAGGGGATTGGACTCGATAGCCTTGTAGGCTCCTTCCAACTCTATGATCTATGAAATCTATGAAAATCATATATTCTGTACTATAGCTGTGCACAAATGGCCTCTTCAAATTCTCCACTCTATTTGTGGGCACCGAAATTGGGGGGACCATTTCACCAAATTTCTCCAGGGGGAGGAGAAATTCTCCACCAATTTCTTGGAGGTGCAGCTCCTTCCTTCCTTCCCTCCCTCTAGTTGCAGTTCTTCAGGGTGCACCTTCTTCTCCCAGGGTCTCCAAAACATTAAATTTCTAGGGGGTTGATTGTGGATTCATCTTGCCTCTTGTGCTTATAATACTGCTCCTTCCCTGCAAGCCCTGGGGTAGGGGACAGCTGCAGGAAAGAGATGATGCTAGTGCTGTGCCAAAGTCTGTCCTTCATGAAAGAACCTTGTTTTTCTGCCTCATTCTCAGGACACTTTAGAATTTAGTTTGAACAGATTTTGGTAGTATTTTGGAGTGTACCTTATTGTTGTGAGATGGCAGAAGGTGCTCTGTTGTTTTTCCTTTTCCTTACACATCTCTCCCAGCCACCTGCAGCCTCCTTGGCTGCCTGCACTTCCTGTGGGTGAGGAGTGAACTCATGACATCTTGCTCTGGACTTTAATTGAAGTATGGGAAACTGAGGAGGCTGCAGGCTGCTGGACAGATGACTGTATGATGAAAGACAGGACACTAACACACTCTTCAGCTTCCTCATAAGTCAGGTAAGCACAAGAACCCTGAAAACCACCCATGAGAATTTCTCTGAATAGTTCTTCTCCTTTTAATATTTGTGGTTTGTTTTTCTAAATCAATTTCTTTTCTATCAAACTGAATGAGAATGGTTGAAAAAACTGTGGAAGAAATGTCCAGCACAGCACTATTCTGTACCCACATATACCAAACACATGAATAAGGCTTGTGTTACCTGTGTCTTGAGTCTACCTTTATTCTTCCTTCCTGAGGGGTAAGCTTTATATGGATATATTACTTACACACACACACACACACACACACACACACTATAATATGCATGCTATGGGAAATAATTCTATTAGCCATACACATTATCCTGTTCTTGCTCAGTGCTTCCTGAATTTGTTCCAGATCTACACAGGACCACACAATTAGAATTGAACTAAAGGTACCATGGATATAGTTTCTTCTCCCTTCATTTAGCATCCACCTGGATGGCCTTGTGCTGCTTAGCAGCAGAACTTTATGATTTTTAATAGAATTCTCAAGTTTCCACTTGATAAACATACTCCAGGCTTTTGTAGGCCACGTATCTAACAAATAACAGCAAAGGAGCTAAGAACGCATGATGCGCAAATTGTGTGTCAGACAGCCCCAAATACAATGATAATAACAAACAGCAGCAGCTTTGGGAGGCAGGAATTCAGAGTGGGCGAGGGGCGCTTTACCCTTTCCTTGCCCGCAGCTTCTCAACTCCAAATCCCCCCAGAGAAGGTGTTTTTCACCCAGTGGCATTCAAGTTTATGTTTGACAAGCCAAACACATGTCTTGAAACTCATGGGGGAAACATCACTTGTGACAGTGATCTGGAGCAGGAAAGAAAGGTTCTGAACCCGCTCAATATGAGGGGAGATAGAAAACAGCAGGAGACAATTTGGAACTGTACCCCTGCATTTACCTGAGGGGTGCAGAACCTCAGGTTGGGGGGCAAAATTCAGCCCTGTGGGGTTCTCACTTTGGCTTGTCGGGGTTCCAATCCAGCCTTTTCAGGTTCTCCAGATGGTCACACCCCCTTCCCCTGGCCCCACCCCCTTTTCTCCAACCACTAGTCATTTGGTGGTTTCCTGACTTTTATGCCATTTCCCCCCCATTCTAAAAGGCTGAAATGCCTCTCCTGGGGCTTAGGAGCAGCCCACAAGGGCTGAAACCCCAAAAGATCACTCTGCTGCCCAGAAGCCCTGATGGACTCTGTTGAACCCCTGTTGGATGACCTAGATTTCTGCCCATGTACCACCTCCTGATTATACTTGACTTTGCTTATCTGCTTTTGTTGTTCCGGACAAAGAACCTTAGAGAACCATGTTACATTCTGCTTTAGTTATTATATTTCATTGTTCTGAAATGCTTCATAATCATATTTTCGCATTAAGTTGCTATTTAATAATAATAATAATAATAATAATAATAATAATAATATTTTATTTATTACCCGCCTCTCCATCTAGATCGAGGCCGGGAACAACAGAAAATATAAAATACCTAAACTAAAACAACACAATATATACTATTAAACATCTTAAAACATCCTAAAAACATCTTAAAACATCTTTAAAACATCTTAAAAACATCTTTAAAACATCCTAAAATTCCGCCGGATAGGCCTGCCGGAAGAGTTCATTCTTTATGGTCCTAAAAGCCTATTTCCCAGTGCCAACGCAAATGTAGCAGGCACATGGGGCATCAAGTACCTCAAGTAACCTAAGAGGTCATAAGAAACAACATCTTAGAGATTAAGATTTGCCATGTCAAGAGAAATGTATTGGTTGCCGTCATATATGGGGAAATGTATTCAATAGGTTGGCACGGTTAAACGAATGTGTCTGATTTGCTGAGAGCGAGTACACCCCTGAGTGTAGAAAAGTATAAAAAGGCTTGTATGCCCCACTGTTCTTTGTCCAGCTCTGATTTGGGCATGCTCCCCTTGCTGGTCCTTTTGCGCAGAAATAAAACTTTGGAAAACTCACTGCTGGGTTGTGCTGCTTCCCTCTTCCTTGAAGTATTGGGTTCTCTAGGGAGAGGACACTCAGAGCATTCCTTGTGCAACACTGGCAGGAAGAGATTTAAGCTAAACTCGGCTGGTCCTGCACCCCTGCTGTAAGGTAGATTGAGAGAGAATGACTAGCCCAAAAACATCCAGTGAGCTTCATGGGCTACTGAGGATTTCAATCTGGGTCTCCCTGCTCCCCATCTGACATTCCAGTCATTACAGCAACAACATGTTTACTGTTTATAACCAGAAGCCAGTTGTACCAGCCATTACGCTGCATCGCTAAATGTGTCAACATTTCCCCCCCTGCTTTGAAAATCATTTTGGAGATCAAATATCATGAACTCATTGCACCAATTTTAAGCAGAAGCGATGTTACCCTTTGTAAAAATGTGTTACCAGACTGTACATTGCTATAGTGCCACTGATTTCAATGGGAGATAATTAAGGACATGCATAACCCTCCAACCGAAATTAATGGGGCATAAATGTGATTGACTGTGGTTGGAGGAGGTTATCCATTGTTTTGCTCTTCCTTAGTTTAAAACTATTTCCTTGTGGCCTCAAAGAAAAGAATGAAAGCTCAATTGCTACATTAAAGTCCGGGAGTGGTGGTGAAGAGGGGAAGCACGACTTTCAGTCTCGGCTTGATATACATCTCAGGGGCCCTTTTCAAATCATGGAATTACACCTCAAACAAATCCTCAGAATAACATCATGCTCAAAGCTAAAAAGCTCAGCAGATCGTAGCTATAAGGGACAACCAGCTCAGATTGTGAGTCCAGTCCTCAAAGTCTTATACAGTAAAACCTTGGATTGCGAGCATAATTCGTTCCAGAAACGTGCTTGCAATCCAATGCACTCGTATATCAAAGCGAAATTCCCCGTAAGAAATTTGTACACATATTTTTAATTTAAGCTGCAATAAAGAATAGTGTAAAGTCTTCATTTTTCTTGACCGTACTACAGTACTTGTATTGCAAGACGTCGCTTGTTTATCAAGTTAACATTTATTTTAAAAATTTGCTTGTCTTGCAAAACACTCGCAGACCAAGTTGCTTGCAATCCAAGGTTTTACTGTACTTGCATTGTTTAATAAAAAAAAAAAAAGGCAATTCAGGCTAGGGTAGTTTTGACAATTACAGCCAATCTGTTTATTCCACACACAGCCCTGCTCACATACACCTGGATCCATTATTGTTGTTGGGGGTGGTGGTGTTCTTTTTGGTGCTTAAGAGAAATTGGTGGGGGGGGAGCCATTATGTTTTTCACATTATAGTGGGTGATAATGCTTGTTCTGTAGACAGCCTCATCCAAACTGAATAGGAGCCCTAGATAGAGAAGCAATTGCAGAGATGCTATCAGCACTACATTCTTCACAGTTAGTGTAGAACAGCGGTTAGGGTTTAGAGCAAAATTGTGTAATTGCATGCCAGTCTGTCTCCTCTTTTTCCTTTAGATGGTATTTGTGAGTTTGCCGTTTACAGAATAACTCGATAGAACAATCAGAGAAGACTCTCTCTCTCTTTTTTTTTTCTGTACACCCTCGGGATGCTCAGCAAAATTATGATTTCGTAAGGCCTTGATCAAACTGGGCCTTGATAATGCAAGGGGGTTCTCTATCAGAGCTGGCATCAAGGCACAGACCCAAAGCACATGTTACTTTAAAGATACAGCTAGTAGTTATGCCTCCCCCCTTTTCTTTGCTCTAGAGTAAGTACAGGGTCCCCAAACTAGATCTGGACCCTAGTCTGGGAGGTGGGGGGCTGCAAACCTCCCCCTTCCACTGCTGTGGTCCTGATCAGATCAGGAGCCCTGCAGCTGCAATTTATATTGCCAAACAGTGATTAATTTTCCTTAATGGACCACTAGTTGGCAATATATATTGCAGGTGCGGGAAGCCCAATCTAGATCAGGGCCACAAAAAAGGTTACATCTCCCCAACACACACACACAACACTAGGGTTCCGATCTGGGTTGGCCCCTCCTGCACTTAGTTTGGCGTTTTTTTTAAAAAAGGAAAAGAAAACAGTGATGTGTTGTCAGTGCTTTGGCTCTCAGAGTCCTTGGCCATCTGACAAGAAGGGCCCCATAGCCAATGCTCAGAGCTCCCTGACACTGCTCCTCCTCCTCCATGCTGTTCCTACCTGTCAATCTGCCTTCTCCAGGCAAGTTAAGAATGACAACACCAAGATGGGGGTGGAGGAGGAGCCTCCACTTTAGGGCTGGCATCAGCAGTCGGCACCGCGGGGAACCTGCCGAGGGCCCATGCCCTTAAAAGGGCCCACTGATTCCCGACCGCCGCCCCTGATCTGCCAGTGCTGCTCCTAGCTTGTGAGGATGAGGTGCTGGGACTCAGCTGCGGGAACCCCCCCCCCCCCAGGCAACTGTCCGGCACTGCTGTCATCTGCGGGTGCTGGAAAGCTGAACACCAGCAGCGGACTCTGGAGACGTTGGCTGGGGGGGGGGGGAGGCCTGGCCAAGGCAGCCCAGGAGGGCTTCAAAATGCCATGGGGCTGCTAGGAGAGACTCAGAGGAGACAAAGAGGCAGGTTGCTGGGGAGCAGGTACATCACTTTCCGTTGGAGGACACAGGAGGCTCCCCTTCTGGGCTGGGAGTGGACGCTTGACAGAAGGGGTGTGTGTAAACTTATCTCTCCAGCCCTCAAAGGAGATATGGGTCCTGCATGGTGCCTCTGCCGCCTCCGCCTCCTCTTCCTCCTCCTCTCCTCTCCTCTCCTCCTCCTCCTCCTCAGGTGTAGATAGAAAGATAAAGTGACCCAACTCATTGTCTGGTAGGTCATTTCTTAGTTCACATTGAGAAACCATTTTTGAAATGTCCCGCTAAGCAGAAGTGAGAACTGCCCTTCGAAATAAATGCAGAAATCAGACTTTAATACGGCTAGGATTGGGCACCAGGTTGTCCATCCCCAGACAAAAGGTAGCAAAGAGGGGTTCCTGTGCTTTCTACATCCAATCTTATTTATTGTGAAATGTGTTGGGTTTTTAAAAATAAAAAATAAAGCTTTAAAAAATAGCCCTGCCACTGCAAATGCCAAGGTAAATGTGGTTCATTATTTGCATGTTGCATGTTGGAAGGGGTTGTGGCAAGGTGAGAGTTGGCTTATTAAAATAACCCAGCAGTATTTCACTATGCTCCTGTTGCAGATTGAGGACCTGTGCTGAGACAGTAATTTGCAGCAGCCCTGCAATGTAGTTCACAGTTAACACTGAAGATCAAAGTTGGGGCTGAGGCTGGGCGGGATTCCCAGCAAAAATAAAATAAAATAACCCCATATATCAAACATCTCTCAGGTCACAACAAAGGTCAGTCTGCTTAAATTGTTCCCTCAGATGTTTCTCATGCCAAATCCAGCGCTTAGCTGCATGCAAGTAGCCTCATGCTCCAATAACTTGCAGGCAGACAGGTTTTGTTTTGAAATGCTCAACAGTCCAATTAAATTTTGCACACTAAGGAAGACCTGAGTTTAAGTTAGAAAGAGCAAGGAATCTTGCGTTTGCTGCTCTCTTTTGTTTCCTGAGTGGGCATCTGCTGTCCAGTCACAGATACAGTACAATCTTGGCTTTCTCTGTTGATTTCTAAGGGATGCTCTTGCTCTTAGCTAGTGGGGAAAAAGTAGAGGTCTATTGAAATCAGAAATTCAAGGCATGTGTTGTCTCGTTGTCCATATCTCTACGGGGAGAGAGTGGCGATAGGACGGAGAGCAGGTGGAAAGGGAAAGAAAAGAAAAGACATATAAGAATGTTACAGAAAGGAGAGGTGCGGGGAAGAAAGATTAGGACAGCCAGGAGGAGAAGGATGTGTACATTTGCACATAAGTAGGTGTAGTGCTTCATATCCACTGTACAGAGCAAAGCTTTTCAGTTAGTTATAAAAACTGATTTGTACCATGCAAGCATTTGCACAAACCAATGCTTGGAAAAATGCATAAAAGGAAGGGGGAGGGGCAACCCTGAAGGACAACTTTAACTGTGAAATTGCTGCTTGCAATTGCTGCTTCATCTTATATACTCTGATCCGTGCAGTGCAATCTTATGCATGCTTACTCAGAAGCAAGTCCCACCCTGTTCAGTGTGGAGTCTGTTCCCTAGTATGCTTGTTCAGGAATGCAGCACCGTCGGTGACTAAGGCTTACTTTTGAGTAGACCTGTATAGGGTTCCACTGTTAATCTAGGACCGCTTGCACAAATATAGCATAATCAGTGCAGCAATATCAACTTAGACTTTGGACTAGGAGCTGGACCAGCAATGTTTTTGTTGTAAAGTGCCTGTCCAATACATACTGAACATTGCTACAAGTCCCATCTTATATTTATACGAAGAGGAAGGGTCAGTGGCAGAGGGGGCCCAATGATTTTCTGTTGCGCAAGTGTCCACAAAAACCTGGAGCTGGCCCTGCTCCCCCACTTGCCTCTCTTCCTCCATCTGGGTGGTGAGAATTTAGGCATGTGTGAACCAGCAACACCTGAGCGCGCCAAAGTTCTTTGAATTCCATCTCGAAGCTCCTTCCGACTCGCATCCGTCTCAGATTCCGAGCTTTGTTTTGTTTTGTTTTTCTTTTCACATGAAAATCTGTATGTCCTTATTTTCCAAAGTTGAAAATCAGCCAAGCTCTTTCCGCATTTTGTTGGGACATAGATCAGCTTATTTTCCAAAGCTAATCTGACACAGGCCAGGGGGAAGTTGCCTATCATCACTATACAGATGTTCTAATGGGGGCGGACCCTGCCAGTGTAATGCCAAACATCCCCGATGCTCTTTGAAAGCCAGAAAACATACATAGAGCTTCCCTCTAGTTGTGTGATGGAAAACTCAGGTAATATGTGACTGCCCTTAATGGAGCTTGGACTCCTTTTCAGCCACCAGAATGAAATAAACATTGCAGTAATTATTAGCTGTCATAATATGACTCCTTGGGTACTTAATTCCATTGATAGAACAAAAAACAGTTGGTAATTAACTCCTGTAATTCCATGGCAGTTAGTTGCTCGCTCAATTCCATCTTTTAAAAATAGCATATGCATTTGGATGCAAAATCAGGCCAGGAACTGTTGCTGAGTTGATGAAGTACGTGACTCATCTATAAATTAAGCAAGAGGGGTCCCCCCCCCACTTCTTTGCCCTATTTGGTGACTATTTATAACACTGAAAACAGTCTCCAATTGCCCCGAAAATGCCGCGACAGTCACGAAAACCCTTAAGCCATCACAGCTTCTCACTTTGTCATGCAGACTCCTGAATTCCCCTGCCTCCCGCAACTGCAAGCTACTTAAAGGGGCCATGCCATGGGCAAAATTTTAGCTAAGCTTGCAGTTTTAGCTTAGCTGCAATTTTTCCCATGACCCCTTTAAGATGGCTCTGCTTAGGCTCGAGCAGCTGCAGTAAGCAGGGAGGGAACAGATGCTGCTAAGCTGGGAGGGCCAGGCAAGGTAATGTGTGTGTGTGCGCGTGCGTGTTCACACATGCTCTACCTGCTGCCTCTGTTGCACATTGCTGTGGGAAAGGGATTAGCTGGGTGAGAGCCTGGACCAAGGGAGAGGTGAATGAGGGAATTTATCATGACTCCTATCTTTATATTGCCAATGATTTTATTTCCAAACAGAGCTGACTCTTTGCCTCTAATAAGTGAAGTTACAGTGTCAGAAGGAAATGCAAGAGACTTCCCCTTCTCTCTGAAGCTCCAGTTTAGGGGTGTGGGGTGGGTGGGTAAGCTTCACCTGTTGAATTTGTGCAAATCCTGACCAATTTAAAACAAAAAGAGATTGCCCTGCAAGCACTGACATCCCCCCCCGAAAAACACCAGATATCAGCAATTAAGTGTTTAAGCAAGGTAAAAACAGTATTACAAAAGCCACTTATAAAATATTATAAAATAATATATAATATAATAATGTAATAATTATAATATATAAGAATTTGTGTGTTTCCTCTAATAACTTTTGTACTTGACCATGCCCTTTGGTTGCCTGGCCACACCCTCTTGATCACACCTTCATGTTGCTTAACCATACCTCTTACAAATTCACATGTGTGTCCCTATTTTCATCTGTGAAATGTTGGAGGGTATGTGAAAAACTATGAGAAGCACAGCAAAGAATGCTTACCCACTTACATGCAAGTAACCGCCCCTGAACTCAATGGGACTTCTAAATAGACATGCGGAGGATGGGCCTCTTAGATACGAGATCAGAAGGTATAGGAGGCCCCTCCCAATACTCGCCACAGCAGGACTCCAGCACAGTATTGCTCCAATCAGTCCCCCTACATAGTCTGACCATGACTGACCTCCACACCTGGCCTATTAGGGCTTTGGGGGCTGGGTGCAATGCTGAGTTATATGAAGGGCCTCACAGTGCATTCCAAGGCCTGGTGCTTTGCAGTAGTACACCAAGAGCTGCCATTACATTTCACCTACAGCAAAATTTGGAGGCTCTTTCTGGGGATAATATGGTGGCCACTTAATTATCACCAAAGAAGAAGTAATGCATCACCAAAAAGAAGGACATCAATTTGCATAACACTTGCATGTATAGGTGCAAATTTAGAAGGAAAAAAAACTCCCTATAAATTAAATTAAATAGGAATACAGACTAATAGACTAACTAGGTGACCTGTATGCCTGTTCAGTCTGCTGTCCAGGTGCGCACTGTAGATGGGCAACTTAAGGCCTGCTGCTCTCCTTCCTTAGGGTTCTTTGACTCTAAACCAGACTTGGACTGTACACCTCTTCAAACAGAGGACACTTTCACATAGAGGACTGTCCTCTGCCAGTTCTCCAAAATAGAGTACTGTTCTCTGTAAAGCAGGACACCTGGCAATCCTAGGTGGGACGGAGCATCCAAGGAATTTTGAGGGAACCAGGAAATTTTAATAAAGTTAATAAAATTTCTCTGGAGGATTCCTGGAGTTCAGAGAAAGTACTGGTGCGGGTTATTTGACCTGCACTTTGCGTGTTATATGCCTCTCATACAAAGGAATACAGACGGTTGGGCCATGCTTTTGGTAATTAAGATGAGTAAGACAGTGATGGTTTTTAGTTTTAATGTTATTAATAGGCTGTAGAAATCATGTGATTGCTGAGTGAGTTTTGCTAAAATTAAATTGTGATTAATTATTGTGGATTGGATCCAGATTTAGGTACGTGCAACCTGGCTGATGGAAGCCGACTTGCCCACCCCTCTTCCCCATGGCAGCACATCCAGGCCCCTGAAAATGTTGCACAGAGAGTTGGGGGCACTCTGCTAAATGGGTGAGCTGTGGCACAGTGGGGAGAAGGAATTCCAAAAATTGGGCAGAGGCACTTTCCATGAATAGAGCCCTTCTCTCCATGGAAGTCAGATCCTGGATCCAACCCTGTATTTTTATATTTATTCATTTTTTTTAATGTTAACTAGTTTGGCCTTAGGAAAAGTAGTGTATAACTATTTTAAGTAAATATACAACTCTTATTATTTTACTTCGTTGCCTGGAACCTGTGGGAAAAGAGTAGATTTTCATTTGCTCTTATGGGATGCTGAATTCATTAGGTCTTATGGGATGCAGTAGGTTTGTGATGGGAGACTTTCCTCCTAACCTAACTAGTTATGACATTTTAAAACTAAAAGATGCCCCAGAGAAGTGAAGTTATCTGGTGAAACTTAAATGCAGGAACAGACAATCATACAGTTCCAGGATTGGTGTCATCTGGAAATGTGATACTGTAGCTAAGATAATTCTGAACAAATACCCACAAGATCATACAGTAGATAAAAATCTTACCTTTTTTTTTTGTCAGTGTACTTTCATCTATAGCCTGAAAACTTTGAGGAATCTTATTTGACTGTTTTTAAATCTTTTGTCTGCCTGCTTTATACTTGGAAGGCCTGAAATTGAAGTGTCATGAAGGAGTGCAAAGAATCATGGGAAGTGTGTGTGAGAGAGAGAGCGACAGACAGCCTGCAGATCTCCTATCTTATTGTTAGATTGTACTCTATTATGTGAATTATACTTTGCTATAAGTATTGCAATTACCAGGAAGCAAAATGCTTATGAAAATAGTACCAAACCGGTTTTACCAGCTCTTAAGAAACACTTTCCTCTGAAGCCTTCTGTTTTTATACAAAATGATAACTGATAAAATTTGAAAACAGAGCAGGCTGGAGCCCAGGGAAGCCTGAATCTAGACTCGGAAGGATCTCCTCCTCAGAGTCTTCAAGCTCTAGGGCAGGGCTCTCCAACCTGGGGTCCTCAGATGTTGCTGGACCACAGCTCCCAGAATCCCTTGCCATTAGCCATGCTGGCTGGGTATGCTGGGAGCTGTAGGCCAGTAACATCTGGGGACCCCAGGTTGGAGAGCCCTGCTCTAGGGTTTCCTTGCCAGCTCTTGAAATAAAACATTCTGGTAACTAGTCAAGGGGCACAGAACCCAAAGAAAAGGCAAATCTATTAACTAGCCTAAGGTGTAAAGAAGCCTTTCCCAAGCTGGTGACCTCCAGACATTTTGGACTATAACTCCCAGCATTCCTGACCATTGGCCGTGCTGGCTGGGGCTGATGGGAGTTGCTCTACAACTTCTAGAGGGCACCAGGCTGGGGAAGGCTGATCTAGGAAAGGCAGAAGGCCAGGCTCCTAGTATTTACTGGGCCTGTTCCATTTGGTGCAGGGGTAGGGAACCTCTTTCAGCTTGAGGGCTGAATTCCATTTTGGAGAAGATGTTGGGGCCACATTCCAGTGATGGGCAGAGTCAAAGGCAAAAGGGGTGGGGCCAAAATTACCCACATATTGCATCTTAAAACTCTTACTGCCAGTAATTAAGCCTTAGCAGAGGCATTTCAACCTTCTAGAGTGGGGAAAAAAACTGCACAAGAGCCTACCCTCCAACATTTCATAGATGAAAATAGGGGCATGCATGTGAATTTGTAAGAGGTATGGTTAAGCAACATGAAGGTATGATCAAGAGGGCGTGGCGTGGCCAGACAACATGAGGGCGTGGCCAAGGGTATGGCCAGGCAACCAAAGGGCATGGTCAAGTGTAAAATTTATTAGAGGAAACACACAAAATCTTATATATTATAATTATTAGATTATATATTATATATTTTATAATATTTTATAAGTGGCTTTTGTAATATTTTTTTAACCTTACTTAAACCCTTAACTGTTGATATCTGGTGTTTTTCATGGGGGGAGGGGTCAGTGCTTGCAGGGCAATCTCTTTCTTTTTGTTTTAAAATGGTCAGGATTGGCACAAATTCAACAGGTGAAGCTTACCCACCCACCCCACAGTCCCACACCCCCAAACATGGAGCTTCAGAGAGAAGGGGAAGTTTCTTGCATTTCCTTCTGACACTGTAACCTCACCTGTTAGAGGCAAAGAGTCAGCTCTGTTAGGAAATACAATCTTTGGCAATGTAAAGATTTCATAGATTTTATAGATCATAGAGTTGGAAGGAGCCTACAAGGATATCAAGTCCAACCCCCTGGAAATGCAGGAAACTAGGGGAGGGGTCTCCCATCCATGTAATAACCAGGCCTGACCCTGCTTAGATAGGAATCATGTGACAAATTCCTTCATTCACCTCTTCCTTGGTCCAGGCCAGTGGGTGCAGTGCGCACACACACACACCTCCTCATGTCTGTTTTCTCCCTGCTTACTATCTCTTAAAGGGGCCATGGGCAAAAATGGCAGTTAAGCGAAAAGTTTTTGTTTAGCTGCAATTTTGCCCATGGCCCCTTTAAGTAGCTTGCAGTTTCAGGAGGTAGGGGAATTCAGGACTCTGCATGACAATGTGAGAAGCCATGATGGCTTAAGGGTTTTTTGGGACTTTCCCAGCATTTTTGGGGCAGTTGGAGACTATGCAAGAGGAAACCACCAAACGATTGGCGGTTGTGGGGAGGGTGTGGGTGGGGCCAAGGGAAGGAGGTACTGTTTCAAGCTTGGTGGATTGTGCCTTATAGGCTCAAACAGACTGCTTTCTAAACAAGCCTTTATTTAAACAAAGGTTTTGCTAGAGTTCTCTCAGTCTATGGCCTCTCTCTCCTCAGACCACAAGCTGTGGGTGTTGCGCTTAACTACTTCCTAGTTTCTCCCAGGAAGCATAATAACCCATTTAAGCTGTATCTAGCAGTTCTTTCATATTGTAACAGGTATTGCGGTCTGGGAAACCCTGAAGGGCCACATTAGGACCCCAGGAGGGCTGGATTTGGCTCCTAGGCCCAAGGTTCCTCACCTCTTATGGGGTGTCTTCACTTTACCTACCAAACTCAGGGGCTGATGTTGTGGCCTCCTGTTGCCTTCTGTGCCTGAAGCAGGTTCTGAGGCCTGAGGTTCCATCCTGATTCAGGCTCCAAAGACTCTTACACAACCTTCTTCACATTCATATTTTGGGAATCTTGACATCTCCAGTCTACTTGGTACTTTGCGTTTTCTGCATGAAATTAAGCAGAATAATGTGCTCAGCATTTGAATTCTAATTAAACCACTGAATATTCAAAATAAATATTCAAATCTGATTGACAAATCGAGCCTTGTTATTTCAGCAAGAACATAATCACAGTATAGTAAAAATTGATATCGGACAACAAATTCCTCGCAATTCTGTATCACACCATGCAAGATGTTAACTGCATCCAGGCCCCAATGGAACTAACAAGTCTGCTATCATTCTATTAAAATATTTATACATAAAGCACACACCAAATGAGTCTCTTTTAGATAAATGTTGTATATTGAGATTTCACTTTTCTTAATATTCTGTGTGTCCTTTTCACCCTCGGTTTATGGGTTTTTTGCAATGGGAAGTTATTTCAACGCTGAGAACAATAAGTTCTAATAAAACATTTAAGGTGTGATATATTACAGTAGCATTGGGTTTCTCTATTATTGGATCGCTCTGATATTTTTATTGCACATTGCTAAAAAAATGGGGAGGAAAGATGATGATCAATAACTGGTAAATATTATGATATTTTGAGATCTCCATCCACAAGATGAAAAGTCTTTAAAAACAACAACAACTCAAAAGGAATATTTTCATAAAGCAAAGCATTTCTGCTATTGGGGAAAAAAAGAGATTTGTATAATCAGCCTAAATCTTTGGCTACAATCAAATTCCCTCAGCATGAAGAGGATGAAAAGCTAGAAGAAAGAGGGGGGAGTGAGTGATGAAGGCGGGGGAGGATTGGCAGGCTCAGCTTATTTCTCTTTCTCTCCCTCACGGCCTCACCATTCTGTCATGGAACTGGATCGATGCACATTCCTCAGTCTAGGCCTGGGTGCATAGTAACCTCAATTCTTGGGTGAGTTGTTGAGAGCAGGGTGACTAACAGAGAAAGAGAGGAAGAGAAAATGTGTAAGAGACGGAATAGCCTAGGTTAACCAATACTCCCTTCTTTCCCTTTGTGAAGGATTGAGGCCTATACAGGCTTGAGTTAGTTTGAAGCCTGTAGGCCCAAACATCCCCTGAGTTTGTGAGTTTCATTTTCCCCTCATGAAGTTAAGTTTCCTTTTCATTGAGAGAAGTTTCATTTCCCCAGTTTGAGGTCACAGGATTGTAACCTTCTAGATCTGGGGGGGGGGGGGATGTATATAAAGAGTGGATCTGGAGCTGCAGGGGGTGGCAGAGGGAGAGAGCGACATTAGAGAGAGAGTGAAGCAGACAGAGAAGAGAGTCTGACTATCACTAAAGAACTGCAGAACAGCTAGGAGAAAGGCTGGGGAAAGGAATCTCTACTAAGCTTACAGGTGACAGTGTAGCTAGGTTAGAGAACCTTGCGTTATTTTTCCTTTTATTTCCCTTATACTGGCTTTTTGTAA
Organism: Shinisaurus crocodilurus; assembly: GCA_021292165.1. Lineage (NCBI taxonomy): Eukaryota > Metazoa > Chordata > Lepidosauria > Squamata > Shinisauridae > Shinisaurus > Shinisaurus crocodilurus. Next base: position 106,603,660 of record CM037877.1, read on the forward strand.
TCTTACAGCTCTATTTGTGTAATTACCCTACGTTAATGTGATTCTACTTTACCAATATTTTCTCCAGTAAACAGTTATTGTTAAACAGCAAGTTGTTGGAGTGTCTTTTACACCACACCTAAGGCCTAATCCTACGTTACTGGAAAGAGGAGGTAAAAAGGCAGAGAATTGGCATCCTGAGACAGGAGGGGCTCTTAAAGAGGCAGATATCTTTAAGGAGCTGATCAAGGTGTCCTGGTACAGGTGGAACCTTGACACCCTTGCTTCTCATTCTTTCACTCTTGGGTTGGTACCTGAGGGACCATGTTTTTCCACCTTAACCTGCCCAGGTAGTAAAGTCAACATCTGAGGCCCTCTTTGGAAGACCCCCTTCAAGAGAGGTTTGGTAGGTAGGACAGGAGAGAGGTCTTAAGAGCATAAGAAGAGCCATGCTGGATCAGACCAAGGATCCATCTAGTCCAGCATTCTGTTCACATAGTAGCCAACCAGCTGCCCATGGGATCCCACAAGTAGGACATAGTATGTACAGTGTACATAGGATCATAGAGTTGGAAGGGGCCTACAAGGCTCTAGTATTATGAGAGAGGGGGAAAATGTCTCCCTGTCCATTTTCTCCACACCATGCATAATTTTGTACACCTATCATGTCTCCCCTTACTTGCCTTTCTTCTAAGCTAAACAATCCCAGTTGTTGTAACCTTTCCTCATTGGGGAGTTGCTCTAGCCCCTTGATAATTTTAGTTCCCCTTTTCTCACTTTTTCCAACTCTACAATATCCTTTTTTTAGGTCTTGTTCAGCTGTAGTAACCCATTTGTGGAATTTATTCCTGAAGGGAAGCTCACTTGGCACCTGGGCTGCTTTTCGTGCTGGTGAAGACTTTGTTGTTTTGTTTTGTTTTATTTTCCAAGGCCTTTTAAATCACAGCCTGTGGTTTTATCTTTGCTAGCTGTTTAAATGTTTGATGCTGATGTTAGTTATTGTTTTATTGCTTGTTGTCCTATTTGTAATTTTACTGCTAATTTGTGAGCTGCTCTGAAAATTTTCAAGTGGAAAGGTGGTGGTATCTAAATCTTTTAAGCAAGCAATTAGCAGTTGAGCCCATAGCAATTCTTGAAGTTGTGGGGTGAAAAATGGCAGCCAGGCCTATGTGCCACTACCTAGCACTAGACGAAAGTTGTGGGGGGGGGACTTCAAAGTTTGCCAAGGAAACCTCCTTATTATATCTAAGATTCTTCAAGGACCCAGGAAAATGGAGAGAACTGGTCTAAGCCGATTATGGTTTTCTTATAACAATTTTAGTATCAAACAAGTGCTGAAAAGAAACTGAGGCCTGCCAGAATCTTTCAGGGCTGCCTAAACAGGGTCTACTTTGTGTGTAGACTGAGAGCTTGACTCCTAAATAAAACCTGGTAAATAAAACCTGGGTTGGAACTACTCCAGATTCTAGCATACAAGAATCGCTAAGGACAACACTGAGTAGACTTCTACAGTACCTGAGTGTAAATCCCATTGAACTCAGTATGACTTATTTCTGAGTCAACATGTTTAGGATTACACAGTAATTTTAATGTAATCCTGAACATGTTTCCCCATCTACAGACCTCTCTGTACACCCAGCTGTTTCCCTACTCCATATAATATCCTGTTCCATCTCGGCTCTTCCGGGTGAACATGGAGCTTTGAAAGCCGCACAGAAATTCTGTGGGGAGCTGGCACAGCGTTTCCTGGCCAGAGAATGTCTCAGGCTGGGGGATCTACTTCTCATTAGAGAAGCGAAGATCTGAGGTTACCCCCAAATTATCTCATAGGGTCATAAATCGCTATTTGTGTGTCGTATGACGGATAAATGCGGTGGTGATCTGAGGTGGGGCAAAACGGCGCTGTTTTCCAGAGACCGGTTTTACCGATCATCAGAAGTTTGCATGTTCGCTTCCAAAATAAAGGAGTACATCTGGAGTGGCTAATTGGAATCTTTCGGCAGCAGAGTGGGATTTATAATTAACTGTAAGTAGACTATGTTTATCTGGGAGGCGAAAAAGATAAGAGAGGAAACCTGAAAGGAGGTCTATAAATCTTATATGTTTGGAAGCGTCTTGGAAATATCTATACGCAAGGCAAGATGTTTGCAGTTGCAGCATTTTTAAACCTGTGGAACGAAATGGAGAGAGAAATTCTAAACAGATTGGAAGTAAGGATCCAGGCTTGGAACGTAAATATGAAAGTGGATCAATCAGAAGAACAACGTAAGACGGATTTCTTTACAGGACCGGCAGAGGAGAAGACAGAAGAAGTAAATAAGGACTTGGGAAACTTACCAGAAATTCACAGAGACTTTGAAGTTTTAATTGGGTCGAAGTGGCATGAGAAGACAGTTCAGGAAGATGTGACGCACTTTTTAAAATCTAAGATGGCGGAGCCGGAGATCGGTATGCAGGAGACCACAAAACAACAGAACAAGCTGATTTCATTCTTGGTTCAAAACCTGGAACTTAATGAATATCCCTTTGACAGAGGAAAGCAATGAAAGGGACTATCTTCACGGTCTTTTATTGGCAGAAGATAAAGGGTTGATGTATACTGAACTATATGTCTAGTTGGAATATAAATAATTTTTTGATTTTAAATATTAATGGCAAAGGTAAAGGGATTGCTTATATGACTTATTTGAATTTTAAATATTAATGGTGATGTAAGAGAAATTATTATAAGTAAGGTATAATTATATTTGGTTTGTTTGGAAACATTTATTTAAAAAATAATAATAATAATTTGTTGTTGTTGTTGGGGGTGTTGTTTGGTGGAGGCTTTGAAGTATTAAAGGGGAAGGTCTTTTGTTTTTTTTGTTCTATAAGTAGCATGATGGCTTATGTGCTTCTGCTGTTCTGTCAGACGTCACTTATTTCTTAATTTTTTAGACTTATCTTTCTTTTCTTTCCTTTAAAAAAATATATCTTGGAGATTAAAAGTGAAGGAATTTCTGTTTAGATAGAAAGGAATAATGAGTAATTGTAATAATACAAATGTGTTGATTCGATGGTTAGGTACTAGAGAGTGCGGGAGCGGTGGAAATACAAAATGCTTTTGGTATGTGGTCATTTGCTAATTAGTTTATAGTTACTTTTTACTTTTGGGATTCTTAATATACTGTATTTTGGAATTGAAAACAATATTTAATGAAACTATAGGTTTTCTTTTTTGGAGTATCCATAAATGTTGAATTTAATAGATTAAATAGTTGATGTTTATTGGGGGAGAGTGGAGACCTCTGGTGTTTGTTCCTTTTAGGGTTCTTTTTTGCCAGAACTGGAAGTGATTTTTTGTTAACAGAAAAGATTTTAAGATTAACTGTGGTTGATTAAGCTGTGGAGAAGATTGGAAGTCCATTATTGTGTTTGTGTTTGTTTGTTTGTTTTATTATGAATAAAAAATAAAAGAGAAAAATATCCTGTTCCATCTCAGCTATCCCCACCCCCCAGGTTTCAAAGACCATTTCCAGGGCTGGCTCCAAGACATTTTGCTGCCTGAGGTAGAGCAAGAAGCCCCTATCCTCCTTCCACATCTTTTCACCTTTCTCTAGCCTTGTGCAAACCCCCGATGCCAAGGAGAACCATGCACCCACCAGAATCTGGCCACATGGATCATACAAAAAGCAGGTACATTCCAGAAAGATGACTGCAGAGCCAAGGAGCTCCAGACACACTCAAGCAAGTCAGTGCAAGCTGTGCACTTATACATTACCTTGTCCTAAATTCAGACATTGTTGCTTATTCAAACCCTTTTTGCAAGCAAACCCACTTCTGTTTTCCCCAAACATATGGGGCCTGGGCCAGCTTGGAAGAAGCAACAGATGAGGAAGGTGCCTGGCACTCCATCTGATGTGAGCAGTCAATGCACCTGTTCTTCCTCTTGTCACCAGGGTCTCGCTGCCTACAATGGCCCAGGACACAAGTGCAATTGTCCAGTAGCACTTGACAGGGCAGGTCTCTGCAGAGTCAGTCACACTCCGACAAAGCTAGGTGACAGTGGTGCTGTTAGGCAATTTTGGACTCTGGACTTAATGAAAATAATGAGCAGACTGTGGAAGGAAAGGTGGCAATCTCCCCATTAATTTAAAAGACTGGTGCGGTGTCTTCATGCTACACTCTCTGTTAGTCTGCTAAGGGAGTGAGTCCTAAGGTCTCCTAGTAACTGCAAGCCTACTGAGTTCAGAGGGGAGAAGCAGGCTTGTACGAAGGCAGATGGCGGCAACTGGGACACTGCTTAGACATTCCAGGGCCCATGCCCAGGTGGCCCCTCTCTTAAACGTTTGCATGCCTGTGAATGCAAACGTTGATGGAAGTGATGTACTAACACAGCCTTCCCCAACCTGGTGTCCTCCAGATGTTTTGGACTTCAACTCCCATCAGCCCCAGCCAGCATGGCCAATGGTCAGGAACCCTGGGAGTTATAGTTCAAAACATCTGGAAGGCACCAGGTTGGGGATGGCTGTACTAACAGAATTTGAACCTTTTTGCCGATAACATCCACCAGTCTAAACATTACAAGATGTACTGCGCTAGAAAGAAGTGAAACTGAATGTACTATTTTATAGTATCTCTAAAACTACATCTCCACATTACTTTTACTATGCCCCAGTAACCCACCTCCCAAGATGATAGGATACCTCTCTGGTGAGCAACTCTGTCAACTTCAGTTGCACCATCTATGGTTCCATTTTAATCCAAACTCAGAGCAAGAAAATTAAGTAGACCACCCCTGACAACAAAACATATTTGCCTAACATCAGTCTTAGTCATGATGACTTTGATTTTTTTTTAAAGTCACTCATCATAATCACCTACCAAATGTTAATTAAAACATATTATTCAGAGCATTAAGATTGCTTAAAGCTTTGTTGAACATTCATCCATATCTTGTGTGCTCCCAATGCACATTAGCTAGCAAGTCAAACATGTAGATAGGGGAAAAAATCCAAGACAAAATGTTCCAATTGGTGACTGCGACATCTGCAATATACACAGGCTACCCAGATGCATATATGTCACCATCAGGTAAGAATTGAAAGGGGAGAACATGGGCACGATCCAGCGAAAGCTTAGTGCAGGGCTCTCCAACCTTGGGTCCCCAGAAGTTGCTGAACTACAGCTCCCAGAATCCCTTGCCATTAACTATGCTGGCTGGGTATGCTGGGAGCTGTAGGCCAGCAACATCTGGGGACCCAAGGTTGGAGAGCCCTGGCTTAGTGCATTTAAGTCACTGATTTCAACAGGAGCATTAAAATCCAGAATGGTCCCTGGCTGTCTCATCTATATTTGAGTAGAGACCACATTCAGTGATGGGGGGGGGGCAGTCTAGGGTCCCCTTCAGACACAGCAACAATCGGAGAGGAAATGCTTTCCTGTGAAATGATCCCAAGCAGCTGGAGACCAGTTGCACACGACACACTGGGATCACAGTGGGTTATTTAACCCAAGATGAGCCATGGATGCATGTGGTCGCCATTATGAATATGCAATCCCCAATGGGGTTGTGTTGTGCTGTCCAAACCCAGCCACTGTGGGTTATTCAAGGTTTTTTTAAAAAAACCTGGCATAAGCCACGAATAGTCCACGGGTTATGTGAGGGTTTTTTTAAAAAATAATAATAATCCTTGAATAACCCATGGTGGCCAGTTTCCAATGAAATGCTGCAACCCCATTGGGGGTTGCATATTCATAATGGCAGCCACACACACCTGGCATGTGCCATGGCTCATTGTGGGTTAAATAATCCACTGTGAGCCCCAGCATCTTTTCCAAATCAGCCCTCAGTGTGAATGAAGCAATTGACACATCTTTCCAATGCAAATCGATACCCTTATTTCCTGGCAATTTCTATGGAATATGTGTGTCTAGGTATTTGAAAGGTGATTCCTTATGATATTGACATTTGGCTTCAAGATGCCTAGATGCAACAAACAAATGAGATATTCAATTAACAGATTTCAATTAATTAATTAATTCGATGTTATTCAATTAATAGAATTTGCTTTCTTGGAAACACAATATTTTGGCAACCTTAATTAAGAGAAATATAAATACATGAGTTTATTTATTTATTTGCAAGATGTATAAGCTGACTTTTAGGGAAAACCCTCCCAAGGGAGCATACAAAATTTAAAACCACCAACCACAATAATACAATGGGAAAACAATAATAGAGCAATAATAAAATCACATTTAACTAGTGGGGCAGGCAGGGAAGGCATTGGCATTATACCCCACCTCCTTGTGAATCCAACTACCTCCCCTCACAGCCTGTCAGTGACTGCCAACTCTGGGTCTAATCCTGATCTTCATGCCCAGGATAGCCATTGTGACTGTGCCTCCCCCTTCTTGGTAGCCCTGTCTGTATTTGCCGTTCTGTGGGACCAGCATAGCTACTAAGATTTTTTAATGACTCTTAGCAGTTTAAAACAGAGGTCTAGGTCACACAATCAACTGATGAGGGGGTAAAACTGTTTCTGGACATGACCAGTTCAGACTCTAGATGGTTGGGGGTGGGCATTGCATGCTTGAACATTTCCCTATTTAAAAATTTACATTTCCCTTGCACAAATAAATGTAGCTTATCAGGGAGAGGGCAAGGCTAGAGCCATTCTTTGTAGTCCCTGGCACCGGTAGGGATGTTGGAGAAATCCACAATGGATTCAAATGAGTTCAGATTTATATGAATCTGACCTGTGGATTCCACAGACTTACAGACTGTTTTTGTATGGGGGTGGGGGTGGGGGGGAATTTGTGCAAATGCACAGAATAGAAGACTTTATGGAGACCATGGCTTCCTGGGAGCTGCACCCTGTATTAACTGGACCTACCCATGTAGCCGGTCATGCACTGGACTTGGTTTTTGTTTCCGGAGAGGGGGGAAGTGATCTGGAGATCGGGGGTATATCCACCACCCCCTTGTCATGGTCGGATCACTATCTGGTGGGGTTGGATTTCTCAGTGCCACAACCCCTCTGCAGGGGTGAGGGACCTATTAGGATGGTCCGCCCCAGGCGTCTTATGGATCCAGATGGATTCCTGAACGCGCTTGGGGAATTGGAGCACACAAACGGTAGCTCCGTCGAGACCCCGGTGAATGACTGGAATGCTGCAATCACCAGGGCATTAGACCGAGTTGCCCCGAAGCGCCCTCTTCACCTAAACAGAGCTCGCGCGGCGCCATGGTTCACTCCGTCGCTGCGAGCTCTGAAACAAGAGGTGAGAAGGCTAGAGCGCCGATGGCGAAATTCCCGCTCCAAAGACGATCGAACACGGGTTAGAGCTGCATCTTCAGCCTACCGGGTGGCGGTGAAGGCAGCAAAAAAGAATTTCTATGCTGCCTCCATTGCGTCTGCAGAGTGCTGCCCCAGGAGGCTGTTCCAAGTGGTCCGGAGTCTGGTTGGTCCAGTCGCTCCGGACCCACTGGAACAGTCAAAAGCCTCCTGTGAGGCTTTAGCGAAGCACTTCGCAGATAAAATCGATCGGATTAGGAGTGGGATATCGTACGTCGTGGACACAGGGAGTGAGCGGGAGGAGGCCAATGGCAGACCGGTTTTGTGGGATCGGTTTCAGCTTCTTCCTTCTGATGAAGTGGACAAGGTGCTTTCATCTGTGAGGCCGACCACCTGCTTGCTTGACCCTTGCCCGTCCTGGCTCATCATGAGCTGCAGGGAGAGACTGGTTGAGGGGCTCAGGGCGGTGGTGAATGCCTCCCTCGAGGAGGGAGTGATGCCATCAGCCCTCAAGGAGGCAGTAATAAGACCGCTTCTAAAGAAGCCCTCCTTGGATCCCCAGGATTTAAACAACTTTCGCCCAGTCTCCAATTTACCATTTCTGGGCAAGGTGATCGAGCGGGTGGTGGGTGCTCAGTTGAAGGCACACTTGGATGAAGCCGATTATTTGGATCCGTGCCAGTCGGGCTTCAGGTCTGGACATGGGACGGAGACAGCCTTGGTCGCCTTGGTGGATGATATGAGGAAGGCTTTGGATAGGGGCGAATGCTCCTTTCTAGTCCTCCTCGATCTCTCAGCGGCTTTTGATACCGTTGACCACGGTATCCTCCTGGACCGTCTGGAGGGCTTGGGCTTGGGAGGCACTGTATTGCAGTGGTTCCGGTCCTTCCTCTCTGGAAGGTATCAGAGGGTAGTTCTCGGGGAGGAGGCTTCGGACCCTCGGATGCTCACTTGTGGAGTGCCGCAGGGTTCCATCCTCTCCCCGATGTTATTCAACATCTACCTCAAGCCGCTGGGAGCTATCATCAGGAGGTTTGGGGTGCAGTGTCATCAGTATGCGGATGACACGCAGCTCTACCTCTGTTTCAAGTCCTCACCGAGGTTGGCCGTTGAGACCCTGTCCAAGTGCCTGGAGTCAGTGGCTGGCTGGATGGGAAGGAACATGCTGAAGCTGAACCCCGACAAGACCGAGGTACTTCTGGTGGGGGACAAGGGAAGGTTAGGGGATGTTGACCTGGTGCTGAATGGGGTACATCTACCCCTGAAGGACCAGGTCCGCAGCTTGCGGGTCATTCTAGACTCCCAGCTGTCCATGGAGGCTCAGGTGGCAGCTGTGAGCCGGGCGGCGCTGTATCAACTCCATCTGATACGGCAGCTGCGCCCCTACCTTCCTAATCACCTGCTCCCATCAGTGGTTCATGCCTTGGTCTCCTCTCGCCTAGACTACTGTAATGCGCTCTACGTGGGGTTACCCTTGAAGACGGTCCGGAAGCTTCAGCTGGTACAGAACGCGGCGGCTCGCCTGATTATGGGCAGCCGCCGGCGTGATCACATCACGCCAGTGCTTAATGAGTTGCACTGGCTACCAGTTGCTTGCTGAGCCGAATTCAAGGTGTTGGTTTTGACCTTTAAAACCCTACACGGCTCCGGCCCAGCTTATCTCAAGGAGCGCCTCCAGCAACATCAAGTAGGCCGCTCAACAAGGTCTGCCACGGACGGCCTTCTCCTTATTCCATCAGCCAGAGCAGCCAGGCTGGTGGGGACTAGGAAGAGGGCCTTCTCTGTGGCGGCCCCCACATTATGGAACTCCCTCCCTAGTGACCTTCGCCATGCCCCCTCCGTGATGAGCTTCCGCCGTGCATTAAAAACATGGCTGTTCAGGCGGGAATATGGGGTGGGTTAGGTTTTTAATGAGAATTTTTTATATTGTTTTAATTATTATATTTTATTGTGTTTTACTGTATTTTAATTGTACATCGCTCAGGGTGGCCGGGTGACCGGCCAGATGGGCGATTGATAAATATAATAAATAAATAAATAAATAAATAATAAATAAAAGACACCTGACTATCTGTGAAACACAAATGGAAGGGTTTTAATGAAATCTGTACATTCCAACCTGGCAATGCCTCACCATAACTGCTCAGCTCCATCCCCCCCCCCCCCCGACCTTTTGCTGTTAATTCTCATTTCAGATGAATTGCAAATGTTTGGTAAAAACAAAGGACCCCTCATTAATTTATTATCAACAAAAATATAGATTTCATAGATTTATCAACGGGTACACTACATAACTTTCTTTGTAGTTTTGTCATCTACTTGCCCAGCAGGATTTCTCAGTATTGTTGGCTCCGCAGTTCCTTTGAATTGGATGTGTTTGTTCTCAGCATGTTAAAGGACCTTTTTTTCAGTTTAGCAATAACACTCACTGAAAATCTTCACCCCCACGAGCATTTTAGCGCCAGATATGAACTGGCTGAATGGAGAGCACCGCCATCCACAGCATTTCTTAAAATAAGACCAAGCTTCATGTCGGACAAACTATTGCTGTAATAATAAATAATATATGTAAAGAAGAAATAACAGTATGCTTCAGATGACATTTCTGGGCGGGGGGGGAGAAAGGTGTGAAGGCGTCCTTTTAAGAGGGCAGAGCAGAGGACTGGGTGAATGGTGGGATTCCTTACAATTCTGTTATTGTATAAACTTCATAGATTTCATAGATCATAGAGTTGGAAGGAGCCTACAAGGCTATCGAGTCCAACCCCCTGCTCAATGCAGGAAACTAGAGGGGCCTCCCCATCCAAGTAATAACCAGGCCCGACCCTGCTTAGCTTTCTGAGGTTTTAAATGCATTATTTTATACCTGTAGTGCGGAGCAGGGAGGTGAATAGCAAGAGGTTTATCAAGCTGTTAGCAAGAATTATTCAGTGGCCATAAAAAAGCTGTTGTATCGCAGCTGTTATGCTATTTGTGTGCAAATATTCCTTCAAACTTCATCCTGGGCTATTTGTGAGCAGAGGAATTGGAAGGGGGGGGAGAAGAAATTGTCCAACAGTTTCTCACTCCAATAGCAGTGGCAGTAGCACATATTCTACCCCCCCTTTTTTTCTTTCCTAAGGCAGCCAGGCCACCATTTTGCCTCCCCCACAGTAACCCAGACCTAGCTTCATTTGGGGGGAATGGGAGGGGGGAATGGCTGCTGCTGTATCCTCCCCCCCCCAAAAAAAAACCCCAGGGAGAATATCCAGAGAACACTGCAAACCAGTCTTCTTTTTCTGGGTGGGTGGAGTAGAGCAAGGCAAAGAGAGATCTCGGAATTTTTCTCACAAAAATGTCTTCTAAGAAATTAGTACTCCACAACACCTGCTATTTAGAGATAAGTTTCCATAGATATGCTGGTCTGCTGTTTCCCTGCTTACCCTCTGTTGTTTCCTTCACTGTCAAAATTTAGATCACCAGTCTTCTCATCGAAGAACCCATGATAAGTGTTTGAGAAACTCAATTTAGGGATGGACAAATCAATCTGTTTCCAATCCACGTGTCTTTTTCATGTGTTCATCCATAAGTTCATGCCATCCCATTTTCACATTAATCTGCAATTTAAAAAAAAAAAACTGTACAAAAAAATCACAATTTAATACAAATTTGTTCTCAAAATATATTCTGCGAGCTAAAAACTGCATCAGAACATGTGGGAAGTGCGAAATCAAGTGGATAACTAAGGGTACAACTGTATGCATGTTTGGACAGAAAAAATTCCTACAACTTCCAGCATTCCACATGCTGGCTGGGGCATGTTGGGAGTTGTAGGACTTTTTTTTTCCTGTCCAACCCTGCAAAGGATTATCCCCTTAGTTAGGATCTGTACATCAGTCTGGGTAGTATGGGCCAGATCAGTTCGTCTTGGATTTTCCAAAGATTAAATTCAATAATCTCTACCTGGAACACAATTTGAAAACCACTGCTCTATATAAATGTTGAGCATGATCATTTTTGTTTATTTTATTTATTCCATCTTTCTTCCATCATGGAACTCAAGGCAACATACATGTGATTTCCAGGTGGTCTCTCATCCAGGTATTGGCCAATTCCAGACCTACATAGCTTCAGAAAGGTGGACACATCATCTGTCCTCAGACCACACGCGCTGAGAAGTCCTCAGACGCATTTGCCAGATTCAGTACAGGACACTGCTTTTGTGGTCACACAGAATGGTACTGTGCAGGGGTGGCCAACCTGCAGCCCTAGGACCATATATGCCCCTCCTCCTAATTTCAAAAGCCCTCTTCATGTGATCAGTTAAGATCATTGGCAAAAGTGATCTCTTCCTTTCCTGGCAGCCTCCTGGGCAGGGAGGGAGAGATAGAGAGCAAAAACTGAGAGAACAAGGTGTGGCCTGACCCACGTTCGGCTCTGGCCCTGCCCGGTTTTTATCTGGCCCTGCCCACCATCAGCATGCGACCCCACCCCATGACAGATTATTGCCATGGGAATGCAGCCCTCAACAGGGAAGGGGGAAAAGGTTCCGCACCCCTAGGGTAGCCCTTCTTGGACCATACCCCCAAGTCTACTGATGGTGGTCTGACTGAAAAACTCCCTTCTTATTGAAAGCTAGCCTATCGGGGTCATGTATGGGTTCTACCGTACATTTCTTATCAGAATAGGTTTGCAAAAGGATAACCACATTGGCAGACTATAGTATAAAGAAAGAACCCAGAGACAGCAATGAAGGTGAATCTCTTATTTGCTGTGGTCTGTTTAGTAGCCTGATTAAAGAAAGAAAACAAAACATAAAATACTTCGCAATCCTCTCATCTTGCACCCTGCCCCTCTGTACTGCCTAACTCTCTGTTAATTCAGACATTCTTTATTTGTTTCCATCACAGGCGCAAGTAAACTCAGAATTATTTGTATAATAGCTTGTCAAACCTTGATGGTGGTTCTACATATTTTGAATAAGATCACGGAGCCATTTTTGGAGCAGGCTGTTAAAGCTTGACAACACACTACTATATATCTAGAAGACAAAGATGTCACAGAACATCTGCATTGCTCTGCCAAATGGATGTCAAGAAAATTTAAGAAGAACTGTCAAAAAGAATTGGCGGGTGTGGGGAGAGAGTCAAAACCTCCAAGGGAAACTCCATTAACTACGGAAGTAGGTTTTCAATACAACTAATTTATTACAACCTCAGTAAGAGCATGCAGCACAGAATGGAACAGTAGTTATTAAAAGGATTTATTTTACATAGCCATTAGCTCTCACGGGGAGGGGAGAACAAGGACAATGTGTACACAAATGTGTGTCTGTGTGTATACACACAACAGTCTGTGATAAATATGCCATCTGGCAAAAAACAGACATGTTCCTGGCTGCCACTGGAGTGCCCTCCCCCTTCTTCAGTGAGAGGATAATAATGAAGGCAGCATCTTTCCTGGCTGCCACTGGAGATCCCTCCCCCTCCCTCAGTCAGAGTATAATAATGAAGGTAACTTCTTAACACGTTCCTGGCTGCCACTGGAGATCCCTCCCCAAGTCCCCCTCCATCAGTCAGAGGATAATAATGAAGGCAGCATCTTAACATGTTCCTGGCTGCCACTGGAGATACCTCCCCCTCCTTCAGTCAGAGGATAATAGACAAGACCATTTCTTCAGCTGCTGTAGTGCCTCCTGTACTGGCAAGGAAACCTAACATTAGAGACAATTTTATTTTAAGTGAGAACTTATTTCTCCACAAAGAAAACAGGTATTTTGTGGCCTTTTAGCAGACCTTCTGGAGGAGGCAGGAATGTTCAAATCCAGTGTTCCAGGGCTCATACGCCTTCCTCCTGAACCTGCCCCCTCACCCCTCCCTCTGCCCCACTGATGCCTTGATTTTTCTCATTTGAAATAGATGGGTAACAATAATCTAGGCATTCACAGCTGTTATTACTTAATGGCAGCCCTTGAGCCAGAAGACAATTAGCATATCAAGCTGCTAGATAAAAGGAAGCATGCTGGGAATAATTGTACAGTGATGAAGAGTGGGAACTAAGAAAAGCAGTTTCAAACTATCTTGAGATTAGCTCACTGGGGCTGGCAAAGACTTATAGGACTGGCTTTCTAAGTCCTCATATTTTATCCCAGATCTCATCTTCCCCAACCTATTGCCCTCCAGATGTGTTGGATTACAACCCCTATCATCCTCCAGTCAGCATGACCATTGGCCAGATGATACAATCTGGAGGACACCAGGTTGGAAACATTTGGGTTACATTATTTTCATCTGTGTCTACAATGACTCAATAAAAAATATCAGAAGCCCTCCCCACCCGCCTCACCCCAGTTAATGGTGCATTAAGGTAAAAGAACCTTATCAAGATCAAGCTGGACAGCAAAATAATTCATGTCTTCCACCAAAAGTGACTGCATGCATCTAGTAGAACATCCCTCTGTCATGATGTCACAACATTCTACATTTCCAGGTAACTGTGACTGGTGATGGCAGGGAAATGCAGAATGTTGTGACATCATACCATAAAATAAAATCTACTCAATATTTTGGATGAGTTGGGAAATAAGGGGGTGATTGACATTTTCCGTGGTGGCAGCCACATGTTTTCCATGACCTGAAATTTGGCCATCAGAAAGCTGATGATATGGGGTGGTGATCTTGTGTCTTTTCCAATGTTAGGAGACTCATCACCCCTTCTAAGAGGAAAGTAGAACACACAGTTTCATCATTAAAACAAAAAAACAAAAACACACAACTAAATGACCACATGCATTGTTTTTTAATTGCCACTTATTGGGGACAGTAAGGTTATCAGATTCTCAGCCAGTTTGTGTACACCTGTAAATGCTCCAAGACATTCAAATGTATGCTTTGGTTCTCTTTTGAGTTTTTTATGTTAAAAAGGAAGAAGAAAATATGCACTCTGGAAGTAAGCATCCACTGAGTTCACATTTTCATATACCATATGTTGTGACTAGAGCTGTGTGCGTATGGCCGATTGAAATTCTTCTCCATATTTATGGGCAGGAAAATAGAGGGGACCATTTCATAGAATTTCACCAGGGGGAAGAAACATTATCCAACAGTTGCTTGAGGGGTAGGCTCAGTATTAGCAGTGGCAGTAGAGCACATTCTCTCTTTCCCCCCCCAAGGCTGTTTTTTTTTTTTTTTTGCTGCTGCTGCTGCTGCTGCTGCTGCTGCTGCTGCTGCTGCTGTTGTAGCAAAATATGTTGGCAGCCTGGCCCCATTTTGCAGTCTTCCACAGTGCCCTATACCTAGCATCATTCCAGGGCATCATGAGAGGAAAATGGCACCACCACCACACACAAAATGGTGGCAGGAAAAAAGGCGGGGTATAAATATAATAAATAAATAAATATTCAGGGGAAATTCTGGAAAGAGGCCTTTTTTTCTAGGAGAAAAAAGGCAAATCTCCAAATGCCTTCCAGGATATTTCAATGCTGCTCTTGTTCTGTGCTCTGTCTCACTACATATTTTTAATGTGATTATTTTGCCAGGTCACTTCTCTGTCTTAAACTATGAGATCATTAATCCGGTTACATTGAAATTGATCAATAGGTACTGACATGGGGCAGTTTTAACAATTTAGCAGACTTACAGACTGTGTATTCATATTGCCTGGCAAGTTTTTTTTATTTATGGATGCATTATCACAGTTAGCTAGCAAGTCTTGTTTATAGTGGAATAATACAAGCGGATAACAGAGGCATCTAGTGGTAGGTCTAAGCTGACTATTTTTTTCACAGGTATCAGCTAAATATTTGTAGCAACATTCATTTCCGTCACATCTAGCTCCTTCTAATCACGAAACAGCCTTTACAAGCAAATGTCCTGGGTAGCCATCGATCAATGTAATGTTCAGTTTTCTCATGGTTACATTATGGCCATTTGTGTTTGCCAGTGCACTGGCTCAGCCAAATTGTGTACTGACCGAAGCAAATGAGCAAAATGTGCCCATGCAAAGGCTGAATCCTGGTGTAGATGTAACACTTCCCAATCTCATAAATTGGTTAGTAGAGAAAGGGAGAACTTTGTGGGCTCGCATGTTGCTCCCCATAAATATGTGAGATCCTCCACCCTTTCATTTTTGGAACAACCATAGCTTAGCATTTTGCCTGCATTGACATCCCCCCCCCCAACCATGGTTAAGAGGGAAACATGGTTAGCAACATAGGAAGCTGCCTTATACTGAGTCAGAGCTTTGGTCCATCTAGCCCAGTTTTGTCAACGTTGATGGGCAGTAGCTTCCCGGGGTTTCAGGCAGGATTCTTTCCTAGCCCTAACTGGAGATGCCAGGGATTGAACCTGGCACCTTCTACAAGCAAAACAGATGCTCTATCACTGAACTACAGGCACCTCAAACCATAGTTCCCTTCTAAGCATGGTTTGGAGCTGACATGACTAGCAGCTAGGGATGTGTGAGGAGTTCATTCGGGGGGGGGCGGGATCCGGCGAACTGGCGTGGCCCAACCCCCCCGAACTCTGTCCCACTTACCTCCTTCCCCGGCTTGACTCGCGTTCTCCCGAGTCGAGCCAGGGAAGTGACTTCCGGCTTCCCGGCAGGCCGGCCACTTTTTATGTAGAATATGCCGTAAGATACACCAAAATCGGCCACAATTTGCATAACTTGCACAAATTGCAGCCACTTTTAATGTATCTTACGGTATTTTCAACATAAAAAGCAGCCCGCTGGGAACCGGAAACCCACCGAGCAACTCAGTGTGCGTCCACTTTTGGCACAGCTTGGTGGGTGCAGCGATGGCATCCCCCAAGCCGGAGGTGGGTCAGGTCTCTGCAGGATCGTCCACCACTACTAGCAGCAAAAATGAAGAGCAATTCATGTGGAAGGAGGGGGGAGGAGCATGTAAGCATGTGGGACACTCCTGATCATGACGGGTTGAAGCTATTCACACCTTGTGATTTCCTGGCATGCACACAATTCCTGAAATACTGAAGAGCGCAAAGGATTAATCAGAGATTTGAAAGTGCACATTTGCTGACTGGATGGCCATCCCAGTTGTGAAGGCAGCTTGCTGACATCAACTATTCAGTCAGCAACGATGCACCAGCAATAATGCACTTCAGCTCCCCCACTTCCACTCTCAACATGGAAAGGTAACAGTGGGATGGCCCTCCTCCTGTATTGCCAGACAGTGGTGGCCAGCAGTTCTACTTCAAAAACAGCCTCACCAGGCACCACTGAGATTTAATAGGTAATGATCAAAGAAATACCTTCCTGATCCAAAATGATGTTTGAAAATACGATACTAGCTACACATACCACAATCACATCACATTGGACATTATTGAGAGATGAGCCACACTGAGAGCCAGTGTGGCGTAGTGGTGAGAGTGTTGGGCTGGGACTCGGGAGATCCGGGTTCTAGTCCCCACTCGGCCATGAAACTCACTGGGTGACTTTGGGCCAGTCACTGACTCTCAGCCTAACCTACCTCACAGGGTTGTTGTGAGGATAAAATGGAGAGGAGGAGGAGGATTATGTAAGCCGCCTTGAGTTCCTAGTAGGAAAAAAGGTGGGGTATAAATGTAATAAATAAAATTAAAGCAGCCTTGTGAATATGCCTACAAAAGTTGCTGTCCCCAAGGACTTTTAGTAGCATGCCTGCCCATGTGTTTCAGTCATTTGTAACCCAAAGAGGAAAATGAGAACCACTGTTTGTTGTTAAGCTTATTTAGAATTTATTTTGTTTTATTTTATTTAAATATTTCTTGGCCGCCTTTCAGAGCAGGAGCCATCCCAACAGAACAACAACAAAAGACATGATTAAACTGATGTGGTATTGAAAATGATAAAAACACAATAAAAACAGAAATAATAGCAGACTTATCAGGAGAAGGCCAGAGTAAAATAGTATATTTTCAGTGCCTTCTTAAAAGCCTGCAATGATGGGGCCTAGCAGACCCCTGATGGCAACTTATTCCAGAAGTATGGGGCCAGTGAAGAAAAGGCCCTCTCTCGTGTGGTCACCACCTAACTACCTTCACAGGTGGGCAAATGAGAAGGGCCTCTCTTGCTGATCTTAAAGTGTGGGCAGGCTGATATGGGTGAAGGAAGTCCTTCAAGTTATTTGCTCCCAAACCATTTAAGGCTTTAAAGGTCATAACCAGCACTTTAAATTGGGCACAAAAACAGGTGCACATGTGACTAAGCAGGGGCTGTTTACAAACCTACTATTAAAGCTGTAGGAGCCTTATCCTCTACTGCATCTGTTCAGTGGGAGAGGGGAGAAGAGAACTCTAATCCTATCAAGGATCTATCAGAATGCACATTCATTTAAAACCAATTGTAAATGAAACAATACAATCTATCCCACTGTAAAACAAACATAAGAATCTCTGCCCACACGAGAGTAACCATGGGAAGCAGACAAAAGGCAAAGTGCTTTATGCACTCAGAGTCATTGTCTTCTGTTCATTCCATCAGAAACTCTCTCTCTAGAGAGTAAGAAAGACAAGCTCCAAGGTCATCACGTACAGATTTAAACATGCCCCTGAAATCATATTAACATCAGATGAAACAGACAGCTTGGCAACTAAATGGATTGCTATCTATCTAAAGTAAGGATGACAGAGTACTCTGGGAACATTTTAATAGCATTAAAGAAAAATGCCATCTATCTGCACTATACTGTGTATATTAATTTGAATAACAGATTGAGAACATCACCTTGCAGCAGCCTTCTTCAACATGGTGCTGTCCAGATGTTTTGGATTACAACTCCCAGAATTTCTGACCATCAGCTGGGTCTGATGGGAGTTGAAGTCCAAAACATCTGGATGGCAGTAGGCTGCCTTACAAGCTATACCTGTCATAAAAGTTCAAGGGAAAATAAGGGCCTTCTCGCATGGCTATTAGGAGCCATTGGCAGCCATAACCAAATCAAGATCCACCCAGCACCATCCAGATGCATTGGAATAGCATCCATGCTGGCTGGGGTGATTGGACTTGTATTCCTACACATCTGGAGGACCACAGGTTGTGGAGGTATATGCTGGAGTATGTTTTTCAGCAGAAGGTCCCTGACTGCATATGCTACAAATGACCGTATTTTCTGATATTTGACCCTGGTGAATCACTATCCAGAGCTTACCTCTCTTTTGCTTTTGCAATCTTCAGGGTGACTTTTTTTTTTAAATATATAATGAAATTTCAAGAAAAGGAAAGAAAAAAATGTGGCACATAGATTTGAAGATATATCTTTTCAGTGCATACATATGAAGTGTGCGTGTGCGTGTGCGTGTGCGTGTGCGTGTGCGTGTGCGTGAAAATACAGATTTCTAAGAACTATACGTAAATGTAAACAAAAGCAGACCAAATATCCAAATAAGTATCCCTTTGCCAGCGGCATCTATACACACCCGTTCAAATGTTGAAAGTATTGTAAGGTCTTCAATCCATTGCATTCTAGGAGGTAAGCATTTATCCTTCCAATGTTGTAATATCAGAATGGTGCAGAGAATCCATTCATGCTGACCATGTATTAACCTCCAGGAAGCAGGTAGATAATTTAAAAGAGCATGTAGATCAGTAAATACAAAATTTATCCATATACTGACCTCCTCCCCAAAAGAAGCAACTACTGGGCATTGCCAAAACATTTGCCTAAAAGAAGCATTATCTGTGTTATACCTTCTCCAACAATTAGCTGACTTAGACAAATCTTTATTAAAGAGATGTTGCAGCATCCAATAGACATGAAACAAAGGTTTTTGCTGAATAACACGCCACCTAAGATCCAGGCACACATTTGGGGATGACTTTAAGAAATACAGTCATGCCTTGGATTGAGAGCATAATTCATTCCGGAAACGTGCTTGTAATCCAAAACACTCTTATATCAAAACGAAATTCCCCAAAAAAGATTTGTACAGAGATTTTTAATTTAAACCATACTACAGTACTTGTATTGCAAGACGTCGCTTGTATATCAAGTCAAAATTTTTTAATAAATATTTAAAATTTTTCTTGTCTTGCAAAATGCTCTCAAACCAAGTTACTTGCAATCCAAGGTATTACTGTAGTTCATGTACCCAATTGCCCATCCCAGATGGTAATTTTTTTCTGAAGTTTCTTGAACTGCAGCTATTCTATAATAAGTACATCCAGTTTCTTTGTGAGATTAAAGATTCTACTTAAATGGTTTTAAACAAGTAAACTGCTATGGTCCATTTATACTTGCAACAGGAACCAGTACTGGACAGAGATTTGCAGGTTCAATGGGGACACGCATGGAGGAGGAGGAGTAAAATGTAAAGCTGTGCTGAAAAATGCTGCCCCACTTTCACATTTGCTGGCCCTGAAAGCAGGGCAGCATTTTCACCCATGTTCTTAGGGGGCAAGAGACATTTTTAAAATGTTTGGCCCCTGGAGAGAACTTAATAGGTGGTACAATTTTGTGAGTGCACAGTGGAACAATTAGTTATAAAAAGAACAAAGACAAAAACGGTGCCTCCACCACTCACCAAGGGAAGGGGGGCTCCCTCCAGGAACCGAACCTTTTAAGAATGTCCTCTCCCCCCCCCACACACACATTGATCTCTTTTTCTTCCTCCTTCTCCCCCCCCACCTGATTTTTAAGTGAACAAAGCTCTGTGTGTGAGAACAAGGACTTATACTAGGAGTGTTGGGCAGTGGTTAGAGTGTTGGACTGGGACTGGGGAGACATGAGTTTAAGTCCCCACTCAGCCATGAAACTCACTGGGTGACTTTGAGCCAGTCACTGACTCTTAGCTTAACCTACTTCTAGGGTTGTTGTGAGGATAAAATGGAGAAGAGGAGGAGGATCATGTACACCACCTTTGGCTCTTTGGAGGAAAAGGTGGATATAAATGCAATAAACAAACAGACCGGTCGCCTTGGATAGCCCAGGCAGGTCAGAGTAGAAGATACTGAGCCAGATGGAAGTTGGAACAATGAACTGATTCTGCCAAAGGCATCTCCTTACATCCTTTTTGAAATATAAGGGCGGGTGTCACTCTACAGAAGTAGAGATCTGGGTGTTAGCTTTATCAATGGAGCATAGAAGAGTTTGCAGTGTTGAACAAGACAAATTAAAATGAAACTTCAACATGCAAGACTATTTAATTTTGCTAAAAGCCCTATCATGATTCATGACCTTAACCTTACTGAAAAATTTAATGCCAACATGAGGGAGAGTATAAATATTTTACAGCATTGTGAATCTGCAGTTCAAAGTGAATTAGCATTTCATGAAATTTGAGGCCTTCTTTTAAGAGAGAGGGATGCCAACCCAGGCAACAGTGAATCTCAATGAGACAGAAAGGTGTTTCATATTCATCCAAAAGACTGAACTGGGTATTAGCTTCCTGTGTAGTGCGTAGGCAAGTAATGCATACCGAGGTTACCAGTTTCTGAAAAATCCTGCCCTCCGTTCAAGTACCATAGCTGACAATCAATTCTGTAGCTACCCAGAGAGCATGCATAAATTAATGGAGTATTTGCTGACTGTGTACCTAACTTTCATATTTGCTTAAAAACTTGTACTGAAGATTCTGAGTGAGTAGAGTTGTCACTATATCACCTAAAGCCAACTTCAAAGCAAATTTGGAGGTTCTCCCTGAGGGGAAAACATATGAGGAATTTCAAAGGAAGCTAAAACAGTTTCAAGGAAACTAGCAAAATTTCTCAGAGGAGTTCTGCATCCCTAGGTTGTCACTGGATTTCACCTGAAGTTAAAATTGAAGTGAGTTCAGAACTTTCTGCTCAGGCAAAATGTCAAAGGAATTTCTAAGGAAGTCAAATGAATTCCAACTCCCTTTTCAATTCCCCTGATTAAATTTCTCAGGGGATTCCACACATCCACATTTTTAGACTGTACGTGCCCAGATATATTATACACATGCTTCTCACTATTATATTTAACACTACAGATGAGCAAATTGTCCATTATCCAATTTGTTCAAGAAGACTAGAAGAATTTCCTGGACAAATGGTGTCCAGACCAAAAATTCCAGGCTTAACATTCATAACAGCTGGCTAGGGAATATTGGGAGTTGTAGGACTTTTTCAGTCTACAGATGTATAGGATTGCACCCTTAATTTTGTGTTATTTATAGGCCACTCTTCTGCACATTTGCATTCAACACAACTTGTAGTGTACTACTGCTAAAATAGGAATAGACCCCTACAGCTTCCAGAAGTATGCTGTAGGAATGAGATTTCTATGACAAGAACCATAGAGTCCTGTGAGAGTGGCTCCCAGTTAAAAAAAAGAAAAGGTAAGACGCCCCCCACTCCTAGAGCAGTGGGGGCTGGGAGAGGCTGAAGAAATGTTTGTAGCAAAGGGGGAAGAGTGTGTGTATGTGGGGGTGGGGGGAGTGTGTACATGACCTGTGTATGTGTGTACATGTGCTGTGTTGCATCCAACCCTGGGTGTGGCCCTCTGGGGCAAAAAGGTTCTGCATCCCTGTACTATAATAATTTCCTTGACGATTTCGTTTTTGTCGCTGTAGAGATGTATGTGGGAAGCTTGATGGATACCTCAGGGATGGGAAGTCAGCAAGATACTGGGCAGTATCGAACAGGGTCACGCCACCTCTGTTGGTTCCATTGCGCTCACGGAACTCAGCTCTTGCACCATGGGGTTTTTGTGCCTCTAAAAATAACCCCAGAAATGAGCAGAAATACTCATTTCTGGGTCAGGACAGGTCAGCAGAGCTCCCTTCCGCAAGGTCTGGGACATTGTGGAATATGCAAAATGGTGGCAAGGCTGCCAACACAGTTGCTGCTGTCGCCACTTCCTTCAGAAAAAGGAAGCAGTTGTGCTGCTGCTGCTGCTAATGGTGAAACCCACGCCCCAGAAAGCGTTGTAAAATTTCTTCTCCTCCTTGAGAAAATCAGTAAAATGACCCCACCCCCCCATGCATTTTTTTCTGCCCACAAATAGGGTGTAAAATCTCAACAGGATATTTGCTGCTGTCAGGCACTGGGCAGCCAACAATAACTGGCAGATAGGCTGGATTTGGCCTGGTAGACACAGGTTGTGCTGCCCTGGCTTAGATCTTCACATTATGCAATGTAGGGGAATGTATTTCGGTGGAGCTTTGTTCCCCCCCCCCCCCCACAGCTGTCTCAAAGAGATAAACTGGTACTTTTGGCATGAAAACAAAACAAAAGCACATCAAACATACAGAAATGGCTTGCAGGTAAACCTTAGGCTTTGGGAAGGCTTCATTGCCAAATACTCTTTGAAGACTGAATCTCCTCTACATGCATCCACTCACTGTCAATAGTTGCCTTTTTGCTTCATCCCATCTAGTGCTGCATTTTACTTAGCTACAAGCAAACTGTTAATTTCATGGTAAACTGGCACGTCTTGATGCATCGTGTAAAGGAAACGTACCTCATCACTAAATATAGAACTGAAAAGAATAAGATGGCCATCTTGTCCAGCCTCTTAGGAACATTGCCTTACTGGATCAAACCAAAGACCAATCTAGTATGGCATTCTGTTCCCACCATAGCCAACCAAATGCCCACAAACTGCACATGTGGGCAATGGCACCCTCCCATTCATGTTCCCCAGCAACTGGTATTCAGAAGCGTACAGCATGGCTAATAGGCATTGATAGCCTTATTCTCCCTGAATTTGTCTAATCCCTTTTTAAAGCTGCCCAATTTGGTGGCCATCACTACCTCTTCTGATAGTGAATTCCAATGGTTTGACCATGCAGTATGTGAAGAAGTACTGCCTTTTATCTGTCCTGAAGGCCATCCCATCCAGCCTCTGGTTACAAGGATCACCTAACTACTTGCTGCTATAAACACAACTGAGACGTCCTATGCCTCACCTCACTGTGGAGGGCCAGTGCCTCAGGGGAAGAGGAGAAAGTTTTGAATCTCTCAAAGTTGGTATTCCTCCTCCATAAAGACAAATCCTTGCAGATATATAACCAGCTTTCAGGGAGAATGTTTCTCTTCTCTTTTCTTCTATTCTGTTCTATTCTTCTCTTTCACCAGATGGTTTTCTCTGTAGAGCTATTTTTTTAGTATTTGGGGAGCATACAGTCATGTGATTCTCCATGTAGCTGTGGCCTGAAGAGGTACAACCCATTGACAGATTTACCTCCTTATCTGCTATTGGTGAAAATTAGTCCTTGGTCTTTGAGCAGCCATGTCTTAGTGGCTTATAGCACTGATGGCATGAGGGTCATGGGACCACACTCCTTGCTGACATGCAGACTGCTAGGAGGGATTAGGTGTGGCTCTGTCTGTTTGGTTGTGATGTCTCCTCATGGTTGAGTGAGTTGCCTAGTTTGTATCAAGCTCTTCTTTAAGCTAAGGCAAAGAATCTCCCCTGGAATACCTGGAAATGACTCACCACACAGCCAATAAATAGGAAGCTGGAATAGGATGGATCTGTCAATTTTGGTTTCGCCCAGTTTCATTTCATTCTGTTTCTGCATCAGTTTGTAATTGTTGTTTTAATGGGCCGCACCAAAACTGTTACACGTTTTCATGCATTTCTCCTACACACCTTTTCTTAATTTACACATGCTCTGCAAGCAATTTTGACTAATATAATGTGGTTTTGTACATTACTTTAACAAATATATAAGTTTTTGTGCACAGTTATCAGTAATATACACATTTTTGAACACATTCTTCCTCTGGAGAACTGCTTTGCAAGATTCAGAAAAGTGCAAATATCAAAGTATAACTGCATTTTGGTTCAGTAAAATGCAAATGGAACTAATTTCACCCCCATCCCTTAGATGAGCAAAATTCAGTTTAACCCAGGCGTTTACTGTTAAGTATTTTTCTAAAAATATAATGCATATCTTTCCCCCCTTTGAAATGCACAATTATCTATAATTAAGTCAGCCTCAATTCAACATTTACATTCAGTTTTGATGGCATAGATCTGAAACTGCTTAATTTAGCTATGGTTTATCATCTTTATCACCCCATTTCCTTTACTTTTCTGCATCAAAATGTTTTAATCAAATACTGTTGTTGTTCAGATGTGAATATCACTTCAGTATTTGTTGTTGTTTTTAAAATAAAATGCTAGAACTGTAGTTCCAGATCTGCTAGGATGGTGGGGCTTCCACCAGTTACTAAATCCCCTGCACAGGCAGAAGGTGCCCTGAATTTATCAAGTGTAGGAGGACATATAGTAGTAGTAGGCGATCACTCGTGACCGAGTAAGATTGTCTTCCAGGATAAAAATTACAAAAAGAACATTTTAAAAAGAGGAAATTCTAAAAAAATTGTGTAGACTCTAGCGATGGGTCCGTAAGTGACTGTGGAGGCCAATTCTAGATCCACACAGCTTCCCACAGTGAGGACACAGGTTACCAGATGGAAGATGGTCCTGTAAAGAGTTCATTTGACGTGCTTTTCGCTTAGCACGTTTCTCCCTTTCACCTTGCACTCGGGCTTCTTCAAAGTCCATGGAACCTTTGTGAAAGGCCAACCTCCAGTTAGATCGTTCATGGGCCAGAACTTCCCAGTTTTCAATGTTTATATTGCATTTTTTTTAGATTAGCCTTAAGAACATCTATAAACCTCTTATGCTGACCACCGATATTCCGCTTTCCATCCTTGAGTTGGGAATAAAGTAACTGCTTTGGGAGACGGCAGTCAGACATTTGAACAACATGACCGGTCCATTGAAGTTGGCGTTGAAGGATCATTTTTTCAATGCTAGTAGTCTTTGCTTCTTCCAGTACACTGACATTTGTTCGCCTATCTTCCCAAGTAATTCACATTCACAGGATTTTCCGGAGGCAACATTGATGAAATCTTTCAAGGAGGTGGAAATGACGTTTATAGATAGTCCATGTTTCACAGGCATACAATAAAATTGGTAATACAATGGCTTCATAAACCAGTGTTTTGGTCTTCTTACAAATATGTTTCATTCGAGAAAACACGGCACTTGCGGAGCTCAAACGATGCTGGATTTCAGTGTCAATGTTGGCTGTAACAGAGAGATAGCTCCAGTCCAGTTTATCTCAAGGAGTGCCTCTAGCAACATCAAGTAGGCCGCTCAACAAGATCTGCCACGGACGGCCTTCTCCCTGTCCCATCAGCCAGAGAAACCAGGCTGGTGGGGACTAGGAGGAGGGCCTTTTCTGTGGCAGCCCCCAATTTATGGAACTCTCTCCCCAGTAACCTCTGCCATGCATGCCCCTTCCTTGATTAGCTTCCGCCGTGCATTAAAAACGTTGCTTTTCAGGCGGGAATATGGGGTGGGTTAGGATTTTTAAGTTTTGTATTTTTTTTTCCATTTTGTTTTATACTGTGTGTGTGTGTGTGCCCCTTGTATTTTATTGGATTGTACATCGCTCAGAGTGGCCGGATGTCTGGCCAGATGGGCAATTCATAAATATAATAAATAAATAAATAAATAATAAATAAGATAGAGAAAATGATTAACATTTTCCAGTATTGCGCCACCAAGCTGGATAGATGGCATCACCAAAGGGTTAACTTGCACTTGCTGGTGAAGCACTTTGGGTTTTTTGATGTTAAGTGAGAGACCAAGTTTTTCGTATGCTTCTGCAAAAGCATTTAGGATAGTTTGGAGATCATCCTCTGAATGTGCGGAGACCACATTATCATCAGCATACTGAAGTTCCACAACAGAGGTTGTAATTACCTTGCTTTTTGCTTTAAGCCTGCTGAGATTAAAAAGCTTTCCATCTGTTCGATATATAATTCCCACACCAGTGGGAAGTTTCCCCTCGACAAGATGTAAAATCATGGCGATGAAAATAGCAAATAATATTGGGGCGATAACACATCCCTGTTTAACACCTGATCCCACTTTAAATGGAGCACCATGAGAGCCGTTGTTGTCCAAAACCGTTGACGTCATGTTGTCATGGAGAAGTCGCAAGATATTCACAAATTTATTGGGGCATCCAATTTTCATAAGGATAGTCCAGAGAGCCGTTGGGTCTACAGTATCAAAGGCCTTAGCCAAATCAATAAATGCCATATAAAGGGGTTGATTTTGCTCCCGGCATTTTTCTTGGAGCTGACGTGCAGTAAAAATCATGTCTACTGTCCCTCTAGAGGGGCGGAAACCATATTGAGATTCAGGGAGGATCTCTTCTGAAATAGATAGAAGACGGTTTGCGAGAATCCTAGCAAATATTTTACCTGCGGTAGCTAAGAGAGAAATGCCCCGATAGTTTCCACAGTCTGTTCTATCACCCTTCTTAAAGAGGGTGATAATTATGGCATCCCTGAAGTCTTCTGGGATCTCTTCTCTTATCCAGATTTTTTCGATGAGTTTATGAAGATGTTGTACAAGTTCGGGGGGGCCTTCTTTAAAGATTTCAGCAGGAATCCCATCTGGTCCACTAGCTTTGTTGTTCTTCATTTGATTAATGGCTTTTTTTACTTCATCCAAAGTGGGGAGTATTGCAAATTCCTCTCTAATTTGTTTTTGCGGGATTTGCGAAAAAATCTCATTATCCACCTTAGATTTACGATTTAAAAGGTCATAATAATGCTCTTAGTGGGCTAAAATCAGGCCCGCTTACACCCACCACAAGGCTCGTGGGGCCTTACCATCTGGCCACTTTTTCGGCTCGCCGCCTTGAGCCCGCCGCGCCGGCTGAGAGACTTTATGTGTGCATAGAGCATGTGGATGGTTGGATCTTTGGTGATGTGATAATGTGGGCAGTGGTGGTGGACCCTGCTCTCCCCCTCACACAATTGTTAATCATTTGTGTGTGGGAGGGAAGCTTTTGAAAAAGGCTCATGGTGACATCAACAGTTCAGCCATGGCAGCATGATGCCATCAACATTATCACATAAGATACCATTGCCAATCCTATTAGAGCAGTGAGGACAAATATGAAGACCATCCACAATAACTATAGTAGTCATACCAGATAACATAGGGAAATTATGGTAATCAAATGATGGCCATGTTTGTGGGGAACCAAGTAGAAGAAGGGTGTTTTGTGGTTGTCATCCTCGTTCTGAGTACTTTGATAACAAAGAGTTTAATGTAAATGTCATTGGGAGGGAAGATCATTCAAGCTAGACAATGTTTACATGTCAAATGGACTGCTACAAATAAGCCTTTAATTTAAGATTAAAGTAGTAGCTATTAAAAGTTAATTACAGTTGATGGGGGGGATACTTCAGTCAGCAGAAGAACTGCAGTGTATCTTGCTCTCCTTACTGTTATCTCAAAATCACACAGGCAATAAAGGTGAACGATTTATGATTAAAAATGGATGGACTTAATGATAATACTCAGAAATAAACAGCCAATCGCTAATTCAGATTATATGCCTCATAAGAACAAGTTATCGAAATGCACAAAATAAGTACCGTACATACATATGAGTTTTTTTTATTGTATTCTTAAGCCTCAAAAGGCAAAGTCACACTTGGAGAAGAATAGCACATCTTTTACATGTTTCATTTTGTGCTTGTCTTTGTAGCCTTTCTTTCTGTGAAGCTCTTGCCTTTCATTATTGTCTACAGTTGTCTTTGTTAATGAGTTCAGCTATTACTTCTGTGGCCATCCCTTCACAGCTTTCATTGCGGTCTTTCTGTCGCACTGAGACTGGTACCGAAAGCTTTAACTGTTCATATCCCGGAAATATCTCCTCCCCTTGAATGGCCAGGCTCCATGTGGTGCGATTTGTGTCTCCTTTTCCCACCTGGTGTCTCATAGGGCCCTCTTTCTTGTCCCACCACAGCAAACCTGCCCCTGGGTCTCCCTGTGGTTATGCACCTTTCTGAACTGTGGTACCAGCCTTTAGCCAGACTTCCTTGATCGATTGAGATTTCATTTTCTGGGGGGAAATATAATCTCTCCCTGGAGCTAGCCAGCGGATTTGGACCATAAACTCTGGCTGACTCACCCTTACTGTACAATGGTTCCTCATACCTGTATCTCGCACAGTCGTGTCTGTAGTAAAGGTATCTGCAGTTTGGTTTACTGGAAACTCTGTTTCTTAAACTATCATAATCTCTGCTCCTTAGTTTTCTAAAATGATGAGTGTTGTGAGACTTTGACTTGTTTATATCTCTAGCCACAATGTTCTCACTTCTTAACGGCAGAGTGTTCCTGTGAAATAAGCTCACATCCCTAGACTTTGATTTTCTTTTATCACTCCTACATCTCCTGTCACTGGAATAGTTTGTGCATTGCTTCCCTTCATGTGGATGCCTTCTTCTACTTCTACCACCTTGTTTTTCTTTTGGGGCAGAATATCCTTCTTCAGAATTGCATTCCATATGCCTTGATCCACTCTTCCTAATGACGCGCTTCCGGCTGGGAGATAACGTTGCATGCCTTTCTGAAGAAGAGCCCCTCAAGTGCCTTGTGGGGGAATCCGCTTGTTGCCACGTGGTTCTTTCTCCCTTGGTGGAATTTTGCATGCTAGTGATTTTGTCGACATTGCTGTGATTAAAACTGAATGCTTTATAATCCCCAGATGCTAATAAATGTGGGGAATTCTCAGAGGCATCAGCGTTCTTTGAGCTGTGAGTCTGAACAGGCTGCCGCTCTCCCATGTCCTCATTTTCCTTCTTGCCTTGAAGTAGCTGGGAGCGAGAGGGCGATCCAACTGGTTGTGCTTTTTCATCTGGTTGCAACCTCAGCAGCTTGCTTTTTATGAAGTCATCAGCTGTGTGCCTCCCTTTTTCAGAATCACTATTGGACATGTCTTCCAAATCAATCCCTTCACTGTTTAAATGGTTTGTATCATCTGCTGTGGTAGATGCAGAAGTAATTGCCTTCTCTGAACTAGAGTGAAAGCATCCTGGGTTTCCATCATCTACATTACCAGTTGGCTTTAGGGGCCTGATCATTACCAGGCAGCAGGGAATGCTCCTCATCAGAAGATGCAGAAGAGAGGAAAGAATCTGAATCTTCCCCTGCTAGAGCAGGGCATTCATATGAGGCATTCCAGTCATACTTCTTCATACTGAATGGTGACTGCACAAAACTGATGAACTCGTGCAAGAAGTGAGTTGTGAAGTGGCACAAGTGGGGCCGTAACAGACCTTCGAACTCCTTGCTCTGCAGGTCATGCTGTGTCATGTTCTTCAGGATGAAACTCTGCAAGGTATGAATCATCAGCCTCTGATTGCCACACAGCACTTTTAACTCTCTCTTCAGCCATGGGATTAACCTGTCAAAGCCACCAGGTTTTCTGCCGAGAAATTCTGCCGAAGCAATTCGGTTGAAATCTGGATTTGGGGCATTTTGAACTAGGATCCCAGCACGGTATAGTGCTCTCCTAAACTGAATCACTGCTTGGGCTTTAAATTTCCCAAGGCTTATTACATCTCTATTAGTGGGTATCTTTGTTACTGCAAATTGTCTCATGAGCTGATAAATATCCTTCTCTCTTTGAGTTAGCGTTCCTCTAATTTCATCATGCACTATGCCATTGTCAGGAGGTGATGTAAGTCTTTGAGAGTAAGTTGATGTGTGGCCTTCCCTGCTTTCAGAATGAGAAAAGGAGCCATCATTCAAAGGCAGAACATACTCACAAACTGCACCTTTTGTGCTTACGGTGTGGAAGAATGAATGGAAACGTTGCTTACACAGTGGACATATTACTTTCTTTCTGGACCACTTCTGTATACAGTCAAAGCAGAACTGGTGATTGCAAGGGTTCAAATATGTTGTGTCTTGGATTCCTTCGAAGCAAATGGCACATTTTGAGCTTTTTGCTATAACTAGTGGCATTGTCTTGACTAAAGAACCCCCACCTGTGGATCTAAAGCCAATCCTTGCATTAAATTCCTTATGCAGGGGTCTCATGATCTGAAAGAAAGTGCATAGAAGTCTTAGATTAGCCAACAGAACACAGCATTTTTTTTCTTCTTGTACTATTGCTGCAGTATCATGGTTCCGTAATATTGTTCCATTGCAGAAGGATAACTTGAACTGGATTTTTTTAAATGGTGGAAAATACAAACAATTGATCTAGTCTATGTTTTAGTCTATGTCTATGGAGGGGTGCTCCAGTCCAGCTATGGGCACAGTTCCACATGGGCGAGGAACCAGATGTGAAACAGGTGCTGAACATGGGATCCCAATCTCCAGTCCATCAGCCAGGCTGAATGCACAGAGCCTTTTTTAAAAAAGCTAAAATTCCAGCAATTGGCTGTTAATGAGGGACAGTAAAGGGCTGAACTGGGTTCCCTGAAAATCACCCTTTGGCTGATTTCAGCTTCTTCTTTTTTTAAAGGTTGATCAAGGATGTTTGATTTGAACTCTACAAACATAGATGATAGATCTGTTTTGCATTTCATAATTCACTACTGTGATTTTAATGAAATTCAATATAAAATCAGTATCAGTGATTTATTTATTTTTTTTAAAGATGGTTTAGGTTTCAATTTTTAAAAGTTACCACAATTCAGTTTTAAAACAAAATGAGTGTTTATTATTACTACTATTCCTACTACTGATTGGTGTGTACCTCTCCTAATTTTCTTCACCTCTATTGCTCTTTGGAATTTCATTGCATTAACAGTGGCTTTTAATTCATCCAAGCCTTACAAGATCTTTCACATCCACTTGACAATCACTCCACTCACTAGTGAGAAAGTAGCTATGGTACTATGTCAGTTAGGTGACTTGTCTCACATGAACAAATTTTGAAAAGAATTGCATAGTATCTTAGCCAAAAATGGTAGGATAGTGAAAATAGATTATAATAGTAAAAACTGGCCATGTCAGTTGTATTTTTTTTTTTATTGAAAAAGTTATGGGGTTGAATCCAACTTCCTCATTGTGCCCATGGAATGGATACCACTGGTGGAACAGGACTTCCACATCCTCTCCTTCCCCCTGCAGCCCCCCCCCATGCACCCTCCAACAAATCTCCTCTGGAGGGCCCCCCAAAATCTCCCCCTCCAAAGCATATTTGAAGGGCACATGGGGGACTGCAGGGAAGAGGAGAGGACATGGAAGTCCCATTCCACCAGCGGTATCTGTTCTGTGGGCACAGTGAGGAAGTTGGATCCAACTGGCATTTAAAAAGCATATGGTGCTAACCCTGAAAACAGGTTTACTGAAGTCCATGAACTTTGTGGAACTTACTTTCAAGTAAACTGTGCTTAGCACTTTCTCTAAAGTCCAGCACAGGAAAGAAGAAGTCCTTGAGGGAGCATTGTTTATCTTGATTAACTCAGATGCGAATTTGTAGCTTAGATGTCATAGATTATAGAGTTGGAAGGAGCCTACAAGGCTATCGAGTCCAACCCTCTGCTCAATGCAGGGAACTAGAGGAGGGGTCTCCCATCCAAGTAATAACCAGACTTGACCCTGCTTAGCTTCCAGTAATGTCAAGTTCTGCTTACTTCAGGTCCTGATGTCATTAGACTGAGCATAGCTATTTATCATATTTTTAATCCACACTATAACATACATTTTTCTCCCCTCTCCACAGTCCAAATAAGCCAGGAATAAGCCACAGTTCTGTGTTCAGACATGATGACAAGCCATGGCTTAAACAAGCCAGACTTTGCAAACCAACAACAAACCATGCCTTCTATTTGTGGTTTGTAGCTGGTTAACAAACCATAGTTTGTTTGAGGGAATGGGTTCCGACACAACCAGAAGCCAGATTTCATCCAACCACCCCATGGCTAGCATTATGCGCAAATCAGGGAAGTGTAATGAAGTCAGGTCACAAGGTAAGTTGGGAGGAAACTCAACATGGGGGCTGCTGGTTTCAGTGGCAGCCCTCTAGGGTTTATTTTTTTGGGGGGGTAACATGTAGTTCCAACTGTGTGCTTCACTCACAATCCCATCAATATTCAGTTGGTAGTGGGTTTCTTTTTTAAGAACTTCACAGGCATCACAATGTGCATTCTGCCAATGTGTAAATCCTAAGCTCTAAAGTCCTACCACCATCCACAGGCATAAAAGGGCTTTTGAAACCAACATTCTTTACACTAAACATGTAGAAACTCTACTTCTTCCCTTATATCTGCCCTTTAATAACCCAACCTTCCACCACCATCACCCCCGCACACACGCACACACACACACACACACACACACACACACCAGCTCACCTCTTCCAAGTGATTGTTTCTAATAGAATTGGTTTCAGCTGATGGTTCTCTTTCCCATAGAGACAAAATTCAAGGTGGGTAAACAGAACCCAATGGATATTCTACCAGTGAGCTCACTATGCAGACTAGCAAAGTGAGTTCCTATTTTGTTACACAAGATCCTTTTATCAATCCTTCACTTTATTTTGTGTGTGGAAACCTGTTCCAATACAGGACATCACATATACTTGGACAGGCATTCCTAAGGGCTTTATGTATGCTCACACCCAATTATAGAAAATATACTAAAGCAGATTCCACCAGATTCCACAGACACACACAGCATTCTGGACTTTAGGAGTAAATAACTTGCTGTTGCTCATAAGTCTTATGTGTGACTGTCCATGTGAGCATACCATTTGTCTATTAACATTCTTTTGAATAATTAAGAACAATCCATTTTTGTTCCTTGCCCCAAAAGGACACTCATGTATTTTATAATGGAACCCCCATGTTCAGGGGCAATAGATCGTTGAATACCACCAGATGCTGATGACAAAGAACAGGGGAAGGCTGGTACCTTCATGTTCTGCTTGTGAGCTTCCAGAGACATCTGTAGAATGAGAAAACTCAACTAGCTGGATTTTTGATCTGATCCAACCGAGCAGTTCTTAATATTATTATTAGTGCCATGCCATAATTTTCTCACCACATTCTTTTTTACCATTCTCACTCAATGTGATAGAAAAGAAAATTCAAAAAGAACATTTTGGAGAAATTCTTATGGGTTGGGTTTGGCCTTCTTCTGCTTACCTTACTTAGGAGGTGGTCGAGTGTCCTGCCTTTCATTGTACAATCATCTCTCTGGCAGTCTGTAACCTCCTTGGCTTCCCACACTTAAAATACAGCTCAAGGGAAGCCATCATGAGGCAATTCCTCTCATAGTTGTTGTTGTTTTCATATCAGGAAATTCAGAAAGCCTGGGAGGTTGCAGATCAATGGAGAGATGTGGAGGAGGAGGAGGAGGAGGAGGAGGAGGAGGAGGAGACGACACAGCACCCTCAGCCATATTGCAGTGATTAGGTAAGCTGACAAAGACAAACATCAACAGAAGATATTCAAAATATACTATAGAATGCACTAAGAATAAGGTAGGAAAATAGAAACCTCATCCATGGGGGAAGAAAAGTTTCTAGAAATTGGAAGACAGATTTTGGCACAGCACTAGCTCCACCTCTTCCCTAGAGCTGGACACAGCACTGCCCCCTCACACCTGCTACAGAGCTTTCAGGGAAATAGTGGATTATAAACCGCATCTGCACTAGAGACAAGATGCATCCATGATCACGCCTCAGAAATTTAAGGTTTGGAAGACCCTGGCGAAGGTGATGAACTCTGAAGAATGACAACTACAGCTGAGCCCCCAGAATACATTTTTCATAGAAATGTTCTGAGATTTTTCTTTTTTTTTACCCCACTAGAAATAAAAGGCCACTTTGCAGCGTTTTCTCCAGATGATCTTCATCATATATATATTTGATGGTGGTGGTTGCCTTCCCTCTCCTTTGCCCCCTGAAAACCCTGGAACAAGGCTAGGTATAGGGCACTGAGGAGGATGCAGAATGGAGGCCAGGCTGCCAACACAGTTGATGCTGCTACCACTTGCAGTGGCAGCACAAAAAACAGAAAAAACAAAACCCTTAGGAGAAAAGAGAGAAGTTGTATAATTGTATTGGATCATTTCTCCTCCCCCTGGAGGAATAATGAAACCCCACCCCTTTCTCTTTAGCTGAATCAACTGCATTGAAGGAAGTGGACATCCCTGTGATGAAAGGGTTAACATCTAGCATTGCCAGGCAGAGTGGATGCACCCAGCAACCTATCGGGGCTTAGAGTTAGAGGGTTAGAGTGTTAGAGAGAAGTGAGTTGGAGGGAAGTGAGTTAGGGGGATTCTAGTCAGTCAGTCAGATCAGTCATAAAGTGAATTCAACATAAACTATTGCCTTTATGGAAAAGAGGTTGTTCCTGTTTGAAGAAATGTTTTACTTAAGAAAATAAAGAACCATTTGTTGGGTTACTGAAGAGACTGATTTATAACTGTTACTATCCTGAAGCTCACCCCTAATCACTTGGTACAGCTGCTAAGAGCAAGATAAAGAATATCTACCCAGCGTCAACACCACAATAACCAGCAATGGTATTTTAATAGAATTTATCCTCCACAGACAGATTGTCCGCTTGGGTTTGTCTGGGAGTGAGGGAAGACTTGTCACAGAGTTGGAACAGGGATAGTTTAAAATAGGGTGAACTAATACCCTGGAGCTACCATATCTCAGCCACTGGGTTATTGAAGAGAGTAAACTAACAGCCAGGTGGTGGTTAGAGAAATAAAAGTAAATAACCGGCCACGTTATCATCACAAGAATA
The DNA here is from genome assembly GCA_021292165.1 of Shinisaurus crocodilurus. Classification (NCBI taxonomy): domain Eukaryota; kingdom Metazoa; phylum Chordata; class Lepidosauria; order Squamata; family Shinisauridae; genus Shinisaurus; species Shinisaurus crocodilurus. Next base: position 106,638,405 of record CM037877.1, read on the forward strand.
TTTAGTGGCATCGGCTGGATGCGAATGTCCAGTGAGGCATTGTGAGGCGTGGTGAAGTCAGTGGTGTGAGGCATTTAAAACCCTGAGGTGGAATTGCGATTCCAGAAAAGTGTAACAGTTAAAAGGCTGGGTGCTGGCAGCAGAAGAAAATTTCTGACAGAAATATCTGACCTTAAAGTGAAATCAGGGTAATCCTGAGAAACTACAAGCTATTCTGAAATAAGAACTGAGGGGAAAAGTTAATAATAACTAAAAATAAGAAAGCATGGCTCCTAAGAAAGTGAAGCCTGTGTCTGAAGCCCAAGAGTTTGAAGAGGCAGAATTCCCTGAGGGAGGGGAAAATACTGGAGCTACACCTATTGCCTCAGAAACTGAGAAACCAGATAGTTTAGAGGTTTGGAAAATAAAATTAGAAATGAGGAAAATGGAGATTGAGGCAGAAAAGGAACAAAGAAGAATGGAGCATGAAGCAGAAAGAGAGATAAGAGACATGGAATTTAAACTAAGAATGAGAGAAATGGATCTAGTTTCAGACAAATCCTCATAGAAAGAAAGTGGTTCACATCAATTACCACCCATTGACATGAAAAGATTTCCTAGGTATTTTAAAGGGGGTAATGTTGAGACTTTCCTGACCACCTTTGAAAGAATTTGTGAGGAATTAAACATAAAACCTGAAGAAAGAATGGCATATATTAGATCACAAATTTGTGGTGGATTGGCGGAGATCTATGGAGAAATGAGAATTGAGGAGTCTCATGACTATGATTTATTTAAAAAGCGTGTCAAGCAGAGATTTGGGCTCACTACGGAACACCATAGGAGAGAGTTCCGAAATTTAAAAAAGAAATCTGAGGAAACTTATACTCAGTTGGGATGCAGACTGGATTATTTATTGAATGAGTGGGTTGAGGGCTCACTAGTAAAAAGCAAAGAAGATTTATTCCACCTAATTGGGCTTGAGCAGTTTTATTCATGTTTACCCACCAAAATTAGGTGGATGATTAAGGAACGAGAACCCCTCACAGTGGCTAAAACTGCAGAAATGACAGATAAACTGGTGTCAATACGATGGGGAGAAAACCCTATTGTTCAAGAAAAGAAATTTGATAAAAAGTTCATCCCTCATCCTAGAAAATGGAATGAGAGAGATGTGAAGAAAGCTGGGCAGACTGAGGGAGCAAATTTACCTCAGAACTGGAGGGAGGGAGGCAAACATTTCCCTCAGAGAGGTGGAGACTCCCACAAGGAGAGACAGTATGAGAGAAAACCATTTTCTCCTAAAACATGTTATACTTGTGGCCAGGCAGGACACATCAGTCCCCAATGTCCTGATAAAGAAATAAAAACAAGAAATAAAAACAAGAGCCAATGTGGTGTAGTGGTTAGGGTGTTGGACTGGGACTCGGGAGATCTGAGTTCTAGTCCCTGCTCAGCCATGAAACTCACTGGGTGACTTTGGGCCAGTCACTGACTCTCAGCCTAACCTACCTCACAGGGTTGTTGTGAGGATAAAATGGAGAGGAGAATAATGTTGTTAGGTTTTGCATAGGCAGAACGAGATTACCACCTGACATCAGGATTATAACCTGACATGGAGGTTGTCTCTTGAGATGAAGTACACAAGGTCTCTGGTCACGAGACATAGTCTCAAGGTGATATGACTCAGCAGCCTTGGACAGGTTAGCAGTCAACATGTTGATGAATAGGTTATACAACTGGGGTGAGTAATATCCTATTTATAGGTACAGGGTCTGTGGTATAAAGACTGACACACTTGTTGACAGCTTCACTCCTCTCCTCACTTCTTGCTTGTCTCGACTTGTCTTGTTCTGGACTTCACTTCATCTAGCCTTACCACTGGGGTATTGGATTTGTATCTGCAATGATGTAGTGAGTAAGAGATGCATTGATTGCCTTAATCCCATGTAATTGGGTCTTACAAATAAACTCTTTAATCTTTATTAACTGCTGTTATCTCCTCCTTCCGTCTGCGTGACTGGGACTGAGGGTCATTGGCTAGGGAAGCTTTTGAACCCGGGTCAGTCCAGCTCTCACAAATGTAAGCCGCCTTGGGTTCCTTGCAGGAAGAAAGGCGGGGTATAAATATAATAAATAAATTAAAAATAAAATATGACTGAAAAACCCATATACTTTGTGTCTAAAATGAGCAGCTCACAGGGAGAGAAGTCTGACAGTCAGAGCAGATCGGTTGCCATGGAGACTGAGGGAGCTGACTCACCCATAAAGACTGGCCCTGAAGTCAAGCAGTGCTTATTTATTACGGTTGATAACAATTTAATAAGTGAATCTGGTGAAAGAATTCAAATTAATGACCAAGAAATATGGGGCATAAGAGATACCTGTGCCCAGGTGTGCATTTGCCATCCCGACCTAATAAATGAAAAGGATATTTTACCAAATGAAGTAATTACCCTCAAGGGACTAGGGTCAAAACCTTTTCCTGTCCAGGCTGCAAATGTAAAACTCCAATATAAAGACTGGGAGGGATATTGGAAAGTGGCAGTATTTTCAGATATACCAGCATTCTTTTTAATTGGTAATGACCTGGGTAGATTTGTCAGAAACATTTGTGTCACTACCAGAGCCCAAAGTCAGAAACAGCCACAATCCCAGAGTAAGTGTGGAACACAGACAGTTATGTGTGAAGGGGAAGTTTCAGGGAGATCTGAAGAAGCTGGAATTGAAAGTCTTAGGGAAGTTATTGAAAGAAATGAAACTCCCTTAAGTGAAGTACAACAGACTCCTGCTACCAACTTTTCCCTGAGCCAGCAGCAGGATGATACATTGAAACCGCTGTTTGGATTAGCCCAGCCAGAGCCTGAGGAGTTAACCCCTGAAAAACCAGAGAGGCTTATTGTAATAGAGGTTTATTGTAATCTCTTTAATAGAGATAAACTCTATTAAAATACCATTGCTGGTTATTGTGGTGTTTACACAATCCCCACCCCCTCCTTCCTACGGCAGCTCCTCCAGCCCCCTATAAATGCTAGAGAGAGAATCAGGAGATCCTGCTGAATGGGGTGAGCTTTGGTGTGGGGTGAGGGGGGATCCCCCACCCAAATCAGGCAGAGGGATATTCTGTTAGCAGAGACCTTTTTCTTATTAAAGGCACATCCTGGAACCAACCCTTAATCTTTAGCAACTTGGCAGCCACTGCAGTTTGAGTCTTCCCCATGCCATTCAATAATGCTGGGAATCCAAGGTCACATGCAAAGAGTCCATGATGAAGCTCCTTCCTGTGTCTGTGTTGTTCCAATCCCCAGGAGGGGTGATGTTGGTGTGGGAAAGAGTCATGACATGGGCTCCTCCATCTAACCTTGACCTTCCAATGTTATCAAACAGCATGGAAAGGAGCCATATGTCAGCAACTCCCATGTGACTAACTGTTATCTTGGAAGAGGCCCCAAGCTTACCTATGAAGTCACTGTTCTTTACTCCTGGATCTGAAAATGTGTCACTGGGTTTAATTTAACTTGACAGCTTGCTTCTATTTGATGACAGTGCTTGCTATTTCACATGCTGGCTTTTGAAGACAGATAATTTCTTTCCAAATGTGCCCTCAACGGACTATTTGCTGCTTCAACTATGATGGATATTCCTGATCAGCCTGATTTCACTTGTAATAAATAGATCTAACTAATGCAGGCCCTCTGACTAAATGTTAAATCTGCCATGTTTAGTTGGGAACAGACCTTGTAACTCTAATGAATATTGATGTTTGTGGCAAGCAAATCTACAGACCAGTGTGGAACATTTTGTCAGATTTATAAAAGAATCATGAATCCAGATGGAGCCAAAGCCAGCACTGAGCAACACAGCAATTGCACGCGCAAAAGAGGAAATAAGAGTCGAGACACAGAATGATGGTGAAATTGGGGCCACATTTATTGATTTGAGGATCTGGGAAGGGACGAGTGTGGGTGCTAGATAAACTGGCTCTCAGCCAGTATACCCTTAAATGGGCGAAGCATCCCAATCGGAGGAGTGGCGCTGTAACTCACCACTCCCCAATTTTACACCATGCGGTGTCAGAAGGCCTCCTCCATGTCACCTCCTCACGGGGCCGTGAAACGCCATGCGGGTGAGAGGAATTGGCCTCAAAGGCAGACCCTATCTCCCTGGCCGTGCCATGAAACTGGGCTCAGGGCAGCCTCAGGTATCGCCAGTCACCTGAAAGGTGCCGTGGGATGATCACCGAACCCCACCCCACTGCCTAAAACCCACACTTACCGCCAATGTAACCGAATCAGGGAAACTATGCAAAACAAAAAAGCACCCAAGCCAAGAACACAGTGCAGATTAGGCGAAACACGCACACCACCACCAGGCCAATCAGCAATGGTGAGCCAAAATTCCTACTCGTACTCGGCCCCGTCAACCGGCGACCAGAAATCCCACACTGTGAATTGGGAGGGAGGGGGGAGCTGCTTTGAGAAAAAAGGCAGAGGGTGGAGCGACGCTGCCTAATAAAGGCCTCCGCCGGTCCTCCCCCTGCCTTGAGCCCATAGGTGGTTTCAAAATTAAACAGCCTCACCTCTCATTCCTCCACACGCGCAAATAGTCCTCCCACCAACAGCTATGCGTTGGTGGGGGAAGGGAATTCTGGTCTATCGTAGATTGTATTAGATTGTACACTGTAGATTGTGTTTTGTGTTTCTGATGAACCCACACAAAAAAGAGGGAAAGTAATAGTCTTACTTTAATGATAATAGTATATACAGAGATTTCATTTAAAAAAAAGTATTTATACAGGGTTCATAATGCATCCCAAAAGAGCTGTCCTCTGCTGTCCCTCTAAAGAATTCTCTGGTAAGGTTCAAACTGTGTGAGTAGGATCATTTTCCAATTAAACATAGTAAAACATGCAAATATGCTTTGGAGAATCCTGTCAAATTTCCATATAGTATTGTTTTTTGCCCCCATACATTTTTTTTCTTATACCAGTTTAAGTAAGTTATATGATGGTCTTTTGACCATCAGTGCTTTCCTTATGACTAACACCAGATTTCTATTATCGTACATTAAAGACAATATTTTTCATAGATATGAATTTATTGGATTGAGCAGAACATGTATAACCTCAATAAGAGAACGACTTAACAAGTTCCCCTGTTGGTTATTGGATGGACTTTCCTGATGTGCAAATCATAGTCTTCTGATACATGAGAAACATCCACCATCCTACTTGATAGCAGAACCACTTTTCATAGATTTCATAGATCATAGAGTTGGAAGGAGCCTATACAAGGCTATCGAGTCCAACCCCCTGCTCAATGCAGGAAACTAGAGGAGGGGTCTCCCATCCAAGTAATAACCGGGCCTGACCCTGCTTAGCTTTCCACACTCGGACAAGCTGAGTCAGCCTAAGCCACAGGCCCGTATGGTGTGACTTTTGTGGGAGAGTGCAGTTCTGTAGAGTTAGCCATTTCTTCACTTTGCCATGGCAGCTGACCAGAATCATCCCTTTCATTTATTTTCAGTTCTATGTGCTCAATAACCAAAATGTCTTCTGTTTGGGGCTGAAGCACTTTAATAACAATTATCTCCTCTCCCTTGTGATGGATCAGCTTGGTGCTAACTACTAAGTCCTGCTGTTGCAATGGTGTCTGACCCATGCTATTTGTTTCTTGCTCTTGAGATGGAACCTGCAGAGCATTAAACATCTGGTTATTGCTATCAAGCCGAGCAACAGTAGAGATAGCTGAACGTGCATTATTATGACTATGAAGGCCACTAGCAAAGCTATGGCTTCTCAAAGCTTCCTGTTCATCTCCCAGTTCTTCTTCATCATCATCATCATCTACATTGTGTCCTGCACTCTCCATACGAATGGGGATGGACTTGCATAGCATAGGTGTACTCTCTTCTATCTGATCAAGGACACATTTATGCAATGGACAGTGCCTGTTGTGTGTACCTAAATGCGCATCAGCTTGAAAAAATACATGCATGTTGTCTTCACTTCTTACAAGTTCTCCACCTGAAGATCCAAACGGAAGAAAAACTCATCCAGAGTCTGGTCTGAACTGGAATTGGTCAATTCTTGGATGTTAGGGACGTAACCGCTTGGCTTGGCTCTCCGCGCTGGCCACGCTGGTCCCGTCGCGCTGGACACCCGCGCGATGTTTTTTCCCGGGGAAACCAGGGCAACAGGGCTGTTTAAGCCCTGTTGCCCTGGTTCCCCCCGCCAAAAACATAGCGTAGGGGTCCAGTGCGCCGGAGCAGCTGGAAGTGACGTAATGCGGGACTGAGGCTCGACCGGCGCCGGCAGCTCAAGTGGCGCGGAGAATGCTCCGCGCTGCTCAGAAGATCGAGTTCGGGCAACCGCCGCGGCGGAGAGCCGAGCCGCGGAGAACCGCGAGCGCCGGACAGGTTCCTGTAACCCCCATATTGGATTTCATCATCCCAACTTCCTTCCTCACTACTTGTCACTGATTCTCCATCTGCCCCCTCATTCTCATCTGAGTCTACAGTTTCCACTTCGTCGTCGTCCTCCTCCTCTGAAGATGATGTAGTAAATGATGAATAGGACTGGAACCCATCATCATGCATCGGATAGGGAATGTCATAACTGGCTCACCAATCATAGGCTTTAATGTTGAAAGGGGAGCGGGCAAAGTTGATGAATTCATGCAAGAAGTGATTGGTGTAGTGGAGTAAATGAGGTTGCATAATATCAGCAAATGCTTGGCTGTCCAGATCATAGATGGTTATGCTATTCAAAACGATATGCTGCATGTTGTTGATCAAGGCTGCATGTGTACCACACAGCACTCGCAGCTCACGTTTCAACCAGGGAACTCACCTGTTAAGGCGGACAGGGTTCCTGCAGAAAAAATCTGCTGAAATGTCCCTATAAAAATCTCCGCTTTGGACATTCCTGACACGCACTCCAGATGGATAAAGGGCCCTCCTGAAATTAATTGTAACCTGCTCTTGAATTTGCCCAAGGGATATTCCTCCTGGGTGAGATGACATCCTTATTCCCATCTGTCTCATCAGCTCATCAAGCATTCTCATCCGACTTTGAGATTGGGGACCTGAGGACCCATCAAACAAGATCCCATTATCCAGCAATGACTCATGTCTTTGTGCAGTTGCTGACCTCTCCGCACACATGCCATGTGATGCATTTTCAAAAGGAATAATGTACTCTTCAAAATCAGTGTCAGATGTTATGGTGTGAAAGAAAGAGTTAAAACGCTGCTTACAGAGTGGGCACTCTGCTTTCCTGTCTGACCACTCTAGGATACAAGCAAAACAGAATCTATGGAAGCAGGGGTTTAAGAAGGCCACATTCCGTATTCTTTCCAAGCAGATAGGGCACCTTGAGTCTGAATGTCCATCAGTTGCTAAGGCAATGTTCTCATTTCCTGTCCCAGTCAGGGATGAAAAGCTGTTGTTAGAATTAAGCTCTTCATTTGATGATGCCATAATCTAATGAATAAGAAAAAAAGAAGGCCTCACTCAATATAAATGCGTACACCAGTAAAACATTTGCGCGCGTAGAGGAGAAATAATGACTCAGGCAGAATTGTAGGGTACAAATTGTGCTAAAAGTAATGGGCCACATTTATTGAATCATCAATAGGAGATCTACGAAGGGAAAAAAGTGCGGGTACTAATTACACCGGCTATCAGCCAGTCACCATTGCTCTAGGGCGAAACATCCAGCAAGGATGTTGACGGCATCCAAGTCATCCCCCTCCTTGCTAAACACCACACGGTGCTGGAAGGTCTTTCCTGCAGTCAGCCTCGACCAGACCATGAGGTACTGGTAGGTGAAGTAGGAGGACCTCACAGACGGCCTTATCTCCGCAGTCCTGAGCCGTGATGCAGTCGGCGGAAGGAGCCTCGGGCACGCCTCTCACCTGAAAGGTGCCATAGGATGATCACCAAGCCCCTAAAACTGCCTAGTCCCGCACTTAATCGCCAATGTGACTGAATTGAAAATGCCACTAAGCACCCAAACCCTGAAATACAGTGTGGAGTAGACGAAACACGAACATTGCCCCTGGCCAATTAGGACAATGAACCAAAATTCCTACTCGGCCCCTGGAAACAGGCGATCAGTAAAACCTACACTGCAAACAGGGATGGGAGGGAGGGAGCCGTGTTAGAAAGGAGCCAGGGGGAGAGGTGTGCAAGCCTAATAACGGCTCTACCGACCCTCCCCTCTGCTCTCAGATTGGTAGCTTGAATATCGGACCATTGTGGTCTGACTCGTCTACTCCCCTACATGCAAATTGCCCCCCCTGCCACAGCTACACGTGGGGGGAGGGGCTGGATTTAGCAATAAAACTGATCTGAATTGAAATTGTTATCTCTGAGACATCTCCAGATAAGTTCTATTCCCCCACAAATGTGTGTGTGTGTGTGTGTGTGTGTGTGAGAGAGAGAGAGAGAGAGAGAGAGAGAGAGAGAGACGCACATACACACATACACACACAGACCACCACAATGTCCTGGAAAGCCACTACAGTATTTTTCCATGTATAAGACTATACTTTTTCCTAAAATCGTTAGACTAAAAATTGAGGGTCGTCTTATACACGGAAGTAAGTCGAGGAGAGAACCACACGGTTGTGAAACTGCCCAGTGGGGGGCGTCTTATACATGGGGGCGTCTTATATACGGAAAAATACGGTAGGTACACAGCTAGGCCATTGTGCAGGATGCAAAATGGTGGCCAGACTGCTAACACAGTTGCTCCTGCCACTGCTGCAACTTGTAGTAACAGGAAAGAAAAAAAAACAAGGAAAAAAGAAAAGGGAAGCTGTGTGTTACTCCTGCTCCACCCCTGAGAAACTGTTGGTGAATTTCTCCTCCCCCTGACAAAATTTGGTGAAACCATCCCCACATTTCTCTGTGCTCAGATAGGGTGAAGAATTTTGAGATGCCACTTGTGCACAGCTCAGATAGATAGACAGACAGATAGATAGATGCCTGATGTTGGAGCATCTTTTTACAGGTAAAATAGGAAAGGAGAAATAATATAGTAGTGGGATAGCTTTGAGGTTCATCAGATTAAAAAAAAAGAAAAGAAAGATAACTGCCAGGCAGCCTGATCTTTTAGATGGACTTCAGTTCAGAAGCAGGACAGAAGGACAGAAGCAGTAATTTGCTTTGCTGCACCTATATCTTAAGGACCAAGTCAGAGAAACTTTGCACCACTTGGCAAGTGATATGATAAGATCCCAGTCACATGACCCTGCCAGAGCATGGCTTCGACTGGAAAATACTCAGCTTGGATCAAGGGGAGTCATGTAACAATTACTGGCATGTTCTGAGGGCTGCACAGTATGGTTTCCAGCAGGCCACTGCAACTGGGCACTTGCAATGCTGTGCCAACAGCCAATTCACTCAAAGCTCAACATGCACCAGTGGTAATTACATGGCCCCTCTCAGTGTGTACTGCTGGGGCTGGAACCCATGGTTTCGGATTTCACCTATGTCCAGGGAAGGCTGGTGACCCCTATTTCAGCGGGGCTCCATTTCCACGACAGGTTTTGCAGGTCTCATTTGGAGCTTCGTAGGAGCTATCCATGGTGCTGAACTCCATCCCCAAAATAAGTTCACCACTGTGGAGCACCATGGAGAGCTCCTATAAAGCGCCAAATAAAACCTGAAAAACCTGTAATGGAAAAGGAGCCCCACTGAAATAGGAATCGCCAGCCGCCCCTGCCTATGACTTCATTCAACCTTCACAGAACTGCAGCCAGTGGAGATATACAGGGTTAAGGTAGAAATAATGTGAATATTTACAGATCTTGACTTTTGAGTAGAATTCGGCTGTCTCACTAAATGTGAATTAAGAAGAGGCATCAGGTGCCACCAGGGTTGGCCCTACCATTAGGCAGCGTGAGGCAGCTGCCTTAAGCAGCTGATTTGGGGAGCCTAGCTGTATAATTGGCTAATGTACTTTTACTGCCAGGAAGAAGGAGAGGCACACATGGAATCTTCTGCCTCAGATGCCAGAATAACTTGACTGTTTTTGCATACAGTGCACCTTGACTGAAGGGGGGGGGGACCATTTGCTGCCCTGACACAGGCAGCAAAAGGCCTCGACCAGCCCTGGTTGCTGCTCTTGATTTCATTCTGGGACACCACAGTGTTTCACCTCTTCTACCACTTAAACAATATGAGGAAGAATCTTACCTTGTTCTTGGTAGATAGACTCTTATCAGGAACACTGAACATGTGAAGCCCTGGAACACATAAAAATAACAAAGGAGTTCCTTTGAGCATGTGCAGAGTGCCATTTTCTATGTACAGAGGAGCCATAAGCAGCCACCATGGATTGGGATTGAGGGAAGGACTTTCACAGGAAGGGGCGTGGAAAGCTAAGCAGGGTCAGGCCTGGTTATTACTTGGATGGGAGACCCCCTCCTCTGTTTCCTGCACTGAGCAGGGGGTTGGACTTGGTGGCCTTGTAGGCCCCTTCCAACTCTATGATCCTATGATCAAATATACCTATGACCTCTCCATTACCCAGGTATTACCCAGAGGACCTTCTCTTCTGCTGCCCTCAGATTGTGGAATGGCCTGCCGGAGGAGATTCGTCAGCTTAACAGTCTTTTGGAATTTAAGAAAGCCATAAAGACTGATATCTTCCGGCAGGCCTATCCAGTGGAATTTTAGGATTCTTTTAAGATGTTTTTAAGATGTTTTAATAATGTATATTAAGTTTTTTAATTAGTTTATATATTTTACATTTATTGTTGTTCCCCGCCTCAATCCAAATGGAGAGGCAGGTAAGAATTATTAGTTGTTGTTGTTGTTATTATTACAGTAATACCTTGAATTGAGAGCATAATTCATTCCGGAACCGTGCTTGTAATCCAAAACACTCTTATATCAAAGCGAGTCTCTGGCAGGCGTGAGCGAGGCCGATTTCGGCCCGCTACGCCCGCTCGAGGCGAGCGGTTACATCTTGTCTTTCAAGACGTCGCTTGTTTATCAAGTCAAAAATTTTTTAAATTTTTTGCTTGTCTTGCAAAACGCTCTCAGACCAAGTTACTTGCAATCCAAGGTATTACTGTATTATTATTATTATTATTATTATTTAGCAAATTAACACTGCCTCGACTAATTCCACAGTCCCTTTGACTACCAAAGAGAGATGGAGAAAGAGGACTGCAGCAGCCACCACTTCTTCCTCTGCTATTTTGCAATGTTTCAGAAACAGCAGGCAGCAGTATAGTCCCCCCACCCATCACCACCACCAAAGAACTTCTATTTAGGTCCAATCCTCTCCTACATTAATGCTTTCATTAACATTTAACACTACTGTATCTTTTTCTAGTTTTGCATTGCAAAGGCAAGTTTCTCTTTATCTGAAACCTTATGCCAGTTTAATTTCCATCAAGCCTCTCATGTCTTACTTCTCAGTAAACATGCTGTAAATGTGAGAGGTCTAACTTTGAGAAACCCAATAAGATTCCCAGTGTGGTGTAGTGGTTAAGAGTGCTGGACTGGGACTCGGGAGATCCGGGTTCTAGTCCCCGCTCGCCATGAAACTCACTGGGTGACTTTGGGCCACTCACTGACTCTCAGCGTGACCTACCTCACAGGGTTGTTGTGAGGATAAAATGGAGAGGAGGAGGATTATGTAAGCTGCCTTGGGTTCCTTGCAGGAAAAAAAGGTGGGGTATAAATATGATATATAAAAATAAAATAAATAAATAAAAATAAATAAATGTCCCATCCCATCTATGCAAAAGTCATTCAGAAACCCCAAAATCTGTTTTCACAACATCTCTGTTTTGAGAGCCAGATTGTCTAATCACTTTCACAATCACAGGAACACCAAATTCAAAGAAGGGTTTTCTGGTCTGAATGCTGTTTTTTCTATCTAACCTTTTAAGCAAGGAAAGTAGAAAGTAGACCTCCAGATGGTTTGGACTTCAATTTCCAGCATTCCTGACCATTGGTCATGCTGGCAGGGGCTTCTGGAAGTTGGAGTTCAAAACACCTGGAGACCTACCTTCTGCCCAGCCCTGCTTTAAAGCATTTATACTAGAAATAGTTATCTTGAATTGACATTTTCCCTGTTAGCGTTGAACTAGATTTTTAAACTTGAGTTAAAGTCTTTGCATTTTTTGATTTCCCAAAATGTCTCTATTTTATTACAAAAATGTGTCATTATTAAGGGCATGATCCAGTTCCCCACATCCTTCCATATGCACTGCTCAGAGTATGGTTATTTTCTGTGCTAAACCTCCCTCTTCATCAGTAGTCTCAATGGGATCAGCCCCGAAATCTTTGCATATATATATATATATATATATATATATATTATATATACACACACACACACACACACACACACACACGATGGGGGGGGGACTGGGAGAAGGGAGGTGATCTCAAAAGAAAACCAAAAAGGATCAGTACAGTCATGCCTTGGATTGAGAGCATAATTAGTTCCGGAAACGTGCTTGTAATCCAAAACACTCTTATATCAAAACGAAATTCTCCCAAAAAAATTTGTACAGAGATTTTTAATTTAAGCCATACTACAGTACTTGTATTGCAAGACATCGCTTGTATATCAAATCAAATTTTTTAAAATAAATATTTAAAAATTTGCTTGTCTTGCAAAACGCTCTCAAACCAAGTTACTTGCAATCCAAGGTATTACTGTATTTCATATATTACACAATAAATGGAGAAGCCCCTGCATACACAAAATGCAGTATATTGTGAAAACACAGAAACATCCCAGTTCTTGTGTTACTGGAATAGTAACTCATGGTGAAAAGGGCAGTGAGGCTGTGTGTTTCACCCTGCCACAAAGTTACACCACCACCCCCATCACTGTGTTCAGGGAGCTCCTTTTGCAATATACGGTAGAACCGTAACAAAGCGGGGATCTAATTTGCATGGGAGCCTCCATGAGTCGGAGCCCCCTCCCTTGCTTCAGAGATGATGGGGAATACGGTGACAGTGAGGTTGGGAGGAGCGCTGCAGCTTTGGAGACAGGTCTAAATGCCTGGCTTCTTTCATCAGACACCCCATTCATACAAGTAATGCATGAGTAGGGATAATGAATATTGCAATATCCAGTTGCAATATTGCATCGCTATGAGTTAGGGATGATGGGTGAGATAGTGGTGGGCGATCCTCCCACTACCCGACTCGTGGCGTGCTCAGTGAGCGCTGCTGCCGTGCCTGCCAAGCCAGACCGAAAGCAAGCGACAGCCAAGACACTCGCCGGACTTCTGGATTCCCTCCAGACTTCAAGCACCCCCTGAGCACCTAAGCACCACTGGAGGAAACATTGATGGTGAGAAGCAAGCTGGGAGGGGAGGAGCATGTGTGTGGGGGGTGGGGGAACTGGCCAGACAATGAAGTTCACCAAACGAAGACTCCACCAATAGAAACAGAGCTAAGCAACACCAAAGAATCTGCAAAAATCTCACCTAGCAAGGTTGACTAATATTTTGTTTCCTTCTTCTCTAGTACGGTATCTCTTTTTCACTCCACTCTGAGGTCGTCTCTGGCCTCCTTTTCTCCCCATGTCTCTTGCCTTTCCTTTAAGGGTCCATGTCTCTTGAACTGCTTGGGATAAGCAACATGCTGACTGAGCATTTTGATGACCTCACAATCACAGTCAAACACCCAGCTCATAATGCTGCCATTAGTAGTGGGCCTTATCTATGAGAAACTCAAAGTGCTATTCCAGTTATGACAACAAAGAGATTAATGGTGAATTGGAGAAAATAAACCAGTATATAGTAGCTTGATTGGATAAGATGCTTGCCTTCTGACAGTATGTATCTCAAAGTATGCATATAATAGGTACAGTAGCTGTTGTTGTTTTATCACTGAACGTGACACTTTTGGGGGGTGTATAACTAATTAGTATATAGTATTAGTATTCCTGAATGAATCCTTCAAAGGTATATTTGTTCAATAGAATATCGGCTTGTTTACTTGATTACTTGATCCAACAATTTTAATGGTACATATCAGCGATATACTAATGCTCCCTGAGCATTTATTATTTCTAATTGTTTTAATTGGCATCTTTAGAGTTGTAAGTCACCTTGAAATGAATACCTGGATTGGACAGTGACTAATAAGTCAATACAAAAATAAATGTTGTTATTCTTAGAAAAACTATTTTGGGTAACCTCAGCATGTTAATACCCAAATTCACTTTCAATTTCACTTTAGGTAGGTAACAACTCCAGTATATACTGAGATTTGACATTCTGAGTACTTGGGTGGTTGATTTGTGTGATATGTTAAAATATATGTTGATCTATAGTAGCTAAAGGAAGGGGAGAAAGTGTTTCCTAAATAGTAAGGGAGTACAACATTTGAAGTTGACATTGTAGCTGGTGCTACCCAACAGAAGTGATACAAGTAGTTTGTCCACAGTGGGTATGATCCAGCCAGGACTAAGCATTGCGTAATTAAATCCTATTTCGATGGGAAAGCTACTGTAAATGTGTGAACTTAAATGAACTTCAGTTAAATTACCAGGTTTTAAAAGAATTTAACTTTGGCTGCTTCACAACCACTATTTCCTCTAATCTTTATGTGAGCCCGCTAACATAATGCAAAGTTTGAACATTTGAAAAGATCTTGTAAAGTATATGGGATGCCGACCTTGCAGTGCCTGTGTTTGCTCTTTGTTCTGCTTACTGAAGTATACACTACATACTTCAGTAGTGCCTAGACATGCCTAGGTTTTGTACAGTAAAAGTTTGTTCTCTTTCTTTCTCTTGGGGGTACTGCTCCCCCTTGCTGTGCATTTTGTATCTTTCTTAGCTGTAAGGAATAGCCAAAGAGCTCAGCATATGGTACGGGAACAGGAACAGGATGCATTTTATTTTATAATTTACTCAGCTTTCCTTCAGCATAAAGCTTATAGGAGGCCATACACATACATTCTCAATGCATTAGGCATCTCTGTTTGCTTGGGCTCTTGCTCTAGCCATGCTCTTAGTATAATTCAGCAGCTCCCATCTGTCATCTGCTCAGACAAAATACACATCAAAATTAAGTTTCATTGTCAAATGTTTGTGAAAACACCAGAAAATTGAAAATAACTACAATCATAGGATACAGTCAATGTAAAGTATTCATTTTTTTTCCATTTCCAAAATGAAACATTTTAACTATTATATGTAAGAAATACTGGTGTGTGTGTGTGTGTGTGTGTGTGTGTCCTGAACTCTCCTGGTGAGTGGGAAATATGACAATAATAAACATGATGACAAGAACAACAATCACTGTAAGTGCAAGTGCAAATGCATCTTATTTTAAAAAAATGGGGAACAAGCCAGTTGCCTAAACTCTCCCTGCATCATAAGGGGGGACCCAAAAGCAATTAATCTGCTAATGAATTAGGACAAGGCATAACCATACCAACCATTGCTCCAATCAAACAAGGGCAATCCACATGACAAAGCAGGCTTAAAGGAGTGTGTGATCATGGAAATAGAATGGAGGTGTATTTGCATTGTTTCCATGAAGGTCTAATTCATATGCATAGTATTCCCAAGGAACAGGTGCATGCAAGAATGGAGGGGCCATAGCTCAGTGGCAGAGCACATGTTTTGCATGCAGAAGGTCTTAGGTTCAACCCCCAGAATCTCCAGGTAGGGCAGGAAAAACTCCTGCCTGAAATCCTGGAGAGCCACTGCCAGTCAGTGACAACAGTTCTGGGCTAGATGAACTAATGGTCTGACTCAGGATAAGGCAACTTACTATGTCCCCAAAATTGCTGCTACCTCTCTAAGACAGCTGATATTTAATGAACTGTTGAAACAATTAATCAAACAGCAGTAGGAGGAGTATGCAGGTTTTAGAATTCCCCCATATAGAGAGCTTTCCTACATGAGCCTTTTAACCTGCCACCTCACTGAGGCTTCTGCTTATGGATTCTTTGCAGGATTACGATTGGCCCCCTTACACATGTTTGTTTGTTTTTTCTGGGGGTGTTTCTTTTCTCTGCCTTTCTATATGTTCCACTACACAAGCACTAGGTGGTGCTGTGTTATAGCGGAATTGTGTAAATACATGAGGGTTTCATCCCACCATTTCCGAATAATACCACCATTTCCTCGATCTTAAAAAAAAAAAAGCCGTGGAAATGGTTGTAAGGAAAGAGAGAGACCCTGGAAGATGACAGCATCATGTAAAGCACCCGCAAACTACCATGAGCAAGGAATCATGAGTGCAAAATAAATGCCTCATGTAGAAAAGGTCATAAAGCCTTATTATAGGTAAGCAGCACCTTATTCCAACAAAATACAACTTTACTAATCATTCTGTTGATAATTCAACCTGTACAAATAATGGCATTCCAAAGCAAACAATATAAGAACTAGGTGATTTGGTGTAATGGGATCATCTCTTCCAGGAAACAAGCAAAGTCAACCTCAGAAGGACAGGGGGAGATGAACAGGGCTAATTCAAAGTAATTTAGACCTTCAGATGAGACTGGTCCCTGATCCTGACAGTGATGTATGTCCCTTGCTACAGCTTATGGCCTCATCACATTTAAACTAATCCTTCTTCCTGTTCTCTTCTCAGCTCCTCTTAATTCCTGTGGGCTCCAGTGATCTGTTTACATGGTTGAGCACAAAGGGGAAAATGTCCATTGCATTTTTCAAAATCATTCAAAATGTACAAGCTGCTTCTTCAAAATGAGCATACAAAGTTATCTAATGCATATTCTTCTGGATTAATACATTGTCTTTCTTTATGCCAAGTGGAAACTATCAACAGCACTTGAGCAAATTTCT
Source organism: Shinisaurus crocodilurus (assembly GCA_021292165.1). Lineage (NCBI taxonomy): Eukaryota > Metazoa > Chordata > Lepidosauria > Squamata > Shinisauridae > Shinisaurus > Shinisaurus crocodilurus. The sequence goes on from CM037877.1 coordinate 106,655,192, forward strand.
GATGGATGGTTGTTGGGGGTTTTTCCCTTTTCATTTCCTTGCTTTAAAAATGGCTAATTGATCTTTATATAATATTAATAAATGTTTTTTCCCTTTACTTTCCTTTTATCTAAGTCAGGGGTCTTCAAACTAAGGCCTGCGGGCCACATCCGACCCGCCGTGTCGTTCCATCCGGCCTGGCGGCCGATCTAGGCTCCATGCGCGTATGGGTGTATGAGAGCTCTCGCGCGGACATGAGTGAGGCCCGAATTGGGCCTGCCCGTGTCCGTGCGGGCTCTCCAATGTTCTTCGCTCCCCACAGAGAGTTGGCTTTGCGGGCCTGCGCAGCGTGCTGGTCCCATCGCATCACAATTGGGAGCGAGCCTTGCAGCAGCTGCCTAACTAATTCTTCGAGCTAGTCGATTTTCCTTCTCCCCCTTCCACAGACCTGACACGCGAACACAATTGAGCTGCGAATCAGCAAGATCTTTTGCTCGAGGCTTGAGAGATAGCTCCCTTCTAACTCTGAATATTATAAACCCTAGCTAGCTCCCCATGTCCTTCAGCAAGAAGTTCTCACACAAAGAAATGTAGTAACAGTGATTGAAATGCAAAACCTAATGCAAACCTAAGTCACAGCAGGTGGTAAAACCTGTTTAAGAGAAATGCTAATTTGAGAACAACAGCTCTTGCTCGGGTTTGTAATGCAGATGTGCTTAGAGCACCTTTTTAAGCTCACAAAAATCATTAAGTATGGTGAGTGAACAGAACAGAGCTATCTCGATGTAAAAAAAGCCTTCGAGTTAAATTAGCACATTAAAATTCATAAGCCATGTAAACCAAAATACTTAGTGCAGTAGTTCCATTCATTCCACTAGAGCAGGGCTCTCCAGCCTTGGGTCCCCAGATGTTGCTGGACTACAGCTCCCAGAATCCCTTGCTATTAGCCATGCTGGCTGGGTATGCTGGGAGCTGTAGGTCAGCAACATCTGGGGATCCAAGGTTGGAGAGCCCTGCACTAGAGCTTACTCATGAGAAATCCACATTGAACCTTATTTGGTTCCTTTTTTTGCAGAGATGAAGAACTGAGGTATAGCAAAATCATCATCATCATCATCATCATCATCATCATCATCATCATTCCTGCGTGTTGTATATTTTGATTTTGCTTTCTTCCTCCTCCCTCCCAATCCCTTTTCCTTTTGTGTCATGTCTTTTAGATTGTAAGCCTGAGAGCAGGGACTGTCTAATATTATCTTTGTAAGCCACTCTGGGAGCCTTTTCTGGATGAAGAGTGGGGTAAAAATGCTATAAATGAATAAATAAATAAATATATGGAATAAATAACTCAAGCTACTGCAGGGTATCAGCAGTATTTTAACTTAACAAGCGTTTATGTGGTATGTAAAGCACTCTTCCCTAAAATGGTGCCCTCCAATTGTTGTGGACCAACTCCCATCAGTCCCAGCCAACATGGAAAATGGTCAGGAATCCCCAAAGTTGTAGTCCAAAACATCTGCAGGCATCAGGCTGGGAAAAGCTGATGTGGAGGATACGTATGTTGATTTAATAACCCTCCTAATCCTAACCACGTCCTCCAGTGGGGATATGAGCTTCAGTTTTGATTGGCCTCATGCATGAAGGCTGTTCACTTAGCTTTAATTCTTCCTGGTTATGCCAGTCTCATTTAGGCATTCCCAATCTGGCCTATACCAGCCTGTTTCCTTGCCCGCTTGCCTCCTCCCTCCCATCAAACAGATATCTCATTTTCAACCCCAGCCATTGGTTTGGATAGCACCTTTCTAAAAATGGCTCCTGGAGTTCTCTGGATAAAATGAACTCCAGTTGTGGCTTAAGTGGCCGCAGCCCAGCACTGACAGTCATGCAATTTCCACGCTTGTTCCCTTTTGCTGCCTCCTCACACTGTCAGCACTAGCCACTGGGACGCAAAATCCTCTCCAAGTGGAAACACGATCATCATTCACCTTCTGTAAGCGCATGAGACGTTTGGACGAGTCACATTTATTGTTTCCATCGAACTGTATTATGTGTGTCCACTTTTCAATTTATCGCCTTTAGTTCTTCCGACCCCTTCATCAAAGAGCTGATCCATCTTCAGTCTGTTTGAACAGGATGTCCTATAAAAGAATCATGAATCCAGATGGAGCCAAAGCCAGCACTGAGCAACACAGCAATTCTGGTCTATCGTAGGTTGTACTAGATTGTACACTGTAGATTGTGTTTTGTGTTTCTGATGAACCCACACAAAAAAGAGGGAAAGTGATAGTCTTACTTTAATGATAATAGTATATACAGAGATTTCATTAAAAAAAAGTATTTATACAGGGTTCATAAAGCATCCCAAAAGAGCTGTCCTCTGCTGTCCCTCTAAAGAATTCTCTGGTAAGGTTCAAACTGTGTGAGTAGGATCATTTTCCAATTAAACATAGTAAAACATGCAAATATGCTTTGGAGAATCCTGTCAAATTTCCATATAGTATTTTTTTTTTTTGCCCCCATACATTCTTTTTCTTATACCAGTTTAAGTATATGATGGTCTTTTGACCATCAGTGCTTTCCTTATGACTAACACCAGATTTCTGTTATCGTACATTAAAGACAATATTTTTCAAAGATATGAATTTATTGGATTGAGCATAACATGTATAACCTCAATAAGAGAACGACTTAACAAGTTCCCCTGTTGGTTATTAGATGGACTTTCCTGATGTGCAAATCACAGTCTTCTGATACATGAGAAACATCCACCATCCCACTTGGTAGCAGAACCACTTGGTGTAACTACTGCGGGAGAGTGCAGTTCTGCAGAGTTAGCCATTTCTTCACTTTGCCATGGCAGCTGACCAGAATCATCCTTTTCATTTATTTTCAGTTCTATGTGCTCAATAACCAAAATGTCTTCTGTTTGGGGCTGAAGCACCTTAATAACAATTATCTCCTCTCCCTTGTGATGGATCAGCTTGGTGCTAACTAAGTCCTGCTGTTGCAATGGTGTCTGACCCATGCTATTTGTTTCTTGCTCTTGAGATGGAACCTGCAGAGCACTAAACATCTGGTTATTGCTATCAAGCCGAGCAACAGTAGAGACAGCTGAACGTGCATTATTATGACTATGAGAGCCACCACCAAAGCTGTGGCTTCTCAAAGCTTCCTGTTCATCTTCCAGTTCTTCTTCTTCTTCATCATCATCTACATTGTGTCCTGCACTCTCCATACGAATGGGGATGGACTTGCATAGCATAGGTGTACTCTCTTCTATCTGATCATGGACACATTTATGCAATGGACAGGGCCTGTTGTGTGTACCTAAATGTGCATCAGCTTGAAAAAATACATGCATGTTGTCTTCACTTCTTACAAGTTCTCCACCTGAAGATCCAAACGGAAGAAAAAACTCATCCAGAGTCTGGTCTGAACTGGAACTGGTCAATTCTTGGATTTCATCATCCCAACTTCCTTCCTCATTACTTGTCACTGATTCTCCATCTGCCCCCTCATTCTCATCTGAGTCTACAGTTTCCACTTCGTCCTCCTCCTCCTCCTCTGAAGATGATGTAGTAAATGATGAATCGGACTGGAACCCATCATCATACATCGGATAGGGAATGTCATAACTGGCTCTCCAATCATAGGCTTTAATGTTGAAAGGGGAGCGGGCAAAGTTGATGAATTCATGCAAGAAGTGATTGGTGTAGTGGAGTAAATGAGGTTGCATAATATCAGCAAATGCTTGGCTGTCCAGATCATAGATGGTTATGTTATTCAAAACGATATGCTGCATGTTGTTGATCAAGGCTGCATGTGCACCACACAGCACTCGCAGCTCACGTTTCAACCAGGGAACTAACCTGTTAAGGCGGACAGGGTTCCTGCGGAAAAAATCTGCTGAAATGTCCCTATAAAAACCTCCGCTTCGGACATTCCTGACACGCACTCCAGATGGATAAAGGGCCCTCCTGAAATTAATTGTAAGCTGCTCTCGAAGTTGCCCAAGGGATATTCCTCCTGGGTGAGATGACATCCTTATTCCCATCTGTCTCATCAGCTCATCAAGCATTCTCATCCGACTTTGAGATTGGGGACCTGAGGACCCATCAAACAAGATCCCATTATCCAGCAATGACTCATGTCTTTGTGCAGTTGCTGACCTCTCCGCACACATGCCATGTGATGCATTTTCAAAAGGAATAATGTACTCTTCAAAATCAGTGTCAGATGTTATGGTGTGAAAGAAAGAGTTAAAACGCTGCTTACAGAGTGGGCACTCTGCTTTCCTGTCTGACCACTCTAGGATACAAGCAAAACAGAATCTATGGAAGCAGGGGTTTAAGAAGGCCACATTCCGTATTCTTTCCAAGCAGATAGGGCACCTTGAGTCTGAAGGTCCATCAGTTGCTAAGGTAATGTTCTCATTTCCTGTCCCAGTCAGGGATGAAAAGCTGTTGTCAGAATTAAGCTTTTCATTTGATGATGCCATAATCTAATGAATAAGAAAAAAAGAAGGCCTCACTCAATATAAATGCGTACACCAGTAAAACATTTCTTAGTAAAATGGACATAACAGCTAGTTATGGAAAATGTGTTACCTTTTTTTAATGATGTTGCTGGATTTAGCAATAAAACTGATCTGAATTGAAATTGTTATCTCTGAGACATCTCCAGATAAGTTGTAGTGTGTGTGTGTGTGTGTGTGTGTGTGTGAGTGAGTGAGAGAGAGAGAGAGAGAGAGAGACATACACACATACACACACAATGTCCTGGACCACCACAAAGTCCTGGAAAGCCACTAGGTACACAGCTAGGCCATTGTGCAGGATGCAAAATGGTGGCCAGACTGCTAACACAGTTGCTCCTGCCACTGCTGCAACTTGTAGTAGCAGGAAAGAAAAAAAAATAAGGAAAAAAGAAAAGAAAAGGGAAGCTGTGTGTTCCTCCTGCTCCACCCCTGAAAAACTGTTGGTGAATTTCTCCTCCCCCTGACAAAATTTGGTGAAACCATCCCCATATTTCTCTGCTCAGATAGGGTGAAGAATTTTGAGATGCCACTTGTGCACAGCTCAGATAGATAGATGGATAATTGGATAGATGGATAGATAGATAGATAGATAGATAGATAGATAGATAGATGCCTGATGTTGGAGCATCTTTCATAGATTTTCATAGATCATAGAGTTGGAAGGAGCCTACAAGGCTATCGAGTCCAACCCCCTGCTCAATGCAGGAAACTAGAGGAGGGGTCTCCCATCCAAGTAACAACCAGGCTTGACCCTGCTTAGCTTTCCACACTCAGACAAGCTGAGCCAGCGTAAGCCACAGCCTGTATACAGGTAAAATAGGAAAGGAGAAATAATATACTAGTGGGATAGCTTTGAGGTTCATCAGATTAAAAAAAAAGAAAAGAAAGATAACTGCCAGGCAGCCTGATCTTTTAGATGGACTTCAGTTCATTTGCCACAACAAAAGCAGTAATTTGCCTTGCTGCACCTATATCTTAAGGACCAAGTCAGAGAAACTTTGCACCACTTGGCAAGTGATATGATAAGATTCCAGTCACATGACCCTGCCAGAGCATGGCTTCGACTGGAAAATACTCAGCTTGGATCAAGGGGAGTCATGTAACAGTAACTGGCATGTCCCGAGGGCTGCACAGTATGGTTTCCAGCAGGCCACTGCAACTGGGCACTTGCAATGGTGTGCCAACAGCCAATTCACACAAAGCTCAACATGCACCAGTGGTAATTACATGGCCCCTCTCAGCGTGTACTGCTGGGGCTGGAACCCTTGGGTTCGGATTTCACCTATGACCAGGGAAGGCTGGTGACCCCTATTTCAGCGGGGCTCCATTTCCACGACAGGTTTTGCAGGTCTCATTTGGAGCTTCGTAGGAGCTATCCATGGTGCTGAACTCCATCCCCAAAATAAGTTCACCACAATGGAGTTGCACGGGTCATCATTTTCCTATAGGCACTATTTGTTCCAAATTCCTTAAGGTAGCTGTCCGCTGTTTGGAATCCCTTGGAATCCCAGCTCCCCCAGGACTCCCAGCTCCCCTGGGACTGCACAATGAAATCCCTGCTGTCCTGGGACTACACAGTGAAATCCCTGCTTCCCCCCCCCCAGGACTGCACAATGAAAACCCAGCTTCCCCCCCCCAGGACTATGCAACATTGAATTCCCTGCTTCCCCCCCCCGCCGTACCACACAATGAAATCCCTGCTCCCACCCCCCGACTACACAATCAAATCCCTGCTCCCCCTCTGGGACCATACAACAATGAATTCCCTGCTGCCCCCCCCCCCCCAGGACCACACAATGAAATCCCTGCTCCCCCCCGGACTACACAATGCTGTTGCACGGGTTGTCATTTTCCTATAGGCACTGTTTGTTCGAAATTCCCCCCCACCCGGTGTAGGCCCCGGCTGCGGTTCATGTGAACATTCTGTTTGGATGTAGGAGAGATTTGCATATCCGTTGCTGATTGGTCCCCTGTGGCAGTGCATATCAGCATTCTAAATGCTGTTGGAACGATTTGCATAACCGCTCCTGAATGGCCCCTGCGAGCATTCCAAGTGATGTCATTGGCTGTCATCTATTTTGGGCCATACAGGCGCGGCGAGGGTTTTTCAGAGATTTTATCCCACCAGTCTTTGTCCTGGGGTGATGGGGAGTATACGTGCCAAGTTTGGGGTGGATCAGTACCGCGTAGGAGCCAATGCGACGCACGCAAACCCCCGCACGGACACATGTACGTATGTACAAACGGACGGACAAACATTCACTTTTACATAGTAGATATATATATATATCTAGGGATGTGTCACGCACCTTTGGGGGGGCTCAGTTCTCCACCGGCTCAGCTCTCCGCGGCGGTGGCCCCCCGTGTTCGATCTTCAGCTTGAGCTGCCAGCGCCAGCTGAGCCGGTCGGTCCCCTGTCGCATCACTTCCGCCGCGGCCGGCGCGCTGGACCCCCGTGCTATGTTTTTGGTGGGGGGAATCAGGGCAACAGGGCTTAAACAGCCCTGTTGCCCTGGTTTCCCCTGCCAAAAACATAGTGCGGGGGTCCAGCGCGCCGGAGCAGGGTCATGTCGCGTCACTTCCACTGCGCCGGAAGTGATGCGATGGGACCAGCGTGAGCGGTGTGGGTGGAGAGCCACGGAGAGCCAAGCCAGCGAGCCGCCACCCGGCCTCAGATAGGAGGGCGCTAGCCGGATTGAGAGTTCAGTCCCACTCGGCCCACGCGAGGCAAAAGGTAACATCCCTACGACACACACACACACACACACACGATGGGGGGGGGACTGGGAGAAGGGAGGTGATCTCAAAACAAAAACAAAACGTATCAGTATTTCATATATTACACAATAAATGGAGAAGCCCCTGCATACACAAAATGCAGTATATTGTGAAAACACAGAAACATCCCAGTTCATGTGTTACTGGAATAGTAACTCATGGTGGAAAGGGCAGTGAGGCTGTGTGTTTCACCCTGCCCCAAAGTTACACCACCACCCCCATCACTGTGTTCAGGGAGCTCCTTTTGCAATATAGAACCGTAACAAAGCGGGGATCTAATTTGCATGGGAGCCTCCATGAGTCGGAGCCCCCTCCCTTGCTTCAGAGATGATGGGGAATACGGTGACAGTGAGGTTGGGAGGAGCGCTGCAGCTTTGGAGACAGGTCTAAATGCCTGGCTTCTTTCATCAGACACCCCATTCATACAAGTAATGCATGAGTAGGGATAATGAATATTGCAATATCCAGTTGCAATATTGCATCGCTATCTTAGGGATGGTGGGTGAGATAGTGGTGGGCGATCCTCCCACTACCCGACTCGCTGGCGTGCTCAGTGAGCGCTGCTGCCGTGCCTGCCAAGCCAGACCGAAAGCACGCGTCAGCCAAGACACTCGCCGGACTTCTGGATTCCCTCCAGACTTCAAGCACCCCCTGAGCACCTAAACACCACTGGAGGAAACATTGATGGTGAGAAGCAAGCTGGGAGGGGAGGAGCATGTGTGTGGGGGGTGGGGGAACTGGCCAGACAATGAAGTTCACCAAACGAAGACTCCACCAATAGAAACAGAGCTAAGCAACACCAAAGAATCTGCAAAAATCTCACCTAGCAGAGTTGACTAATATTTTGTTTCCTTCTTCTCTAGTATCTCTTTTTCACTCCACTCTGAGGTCGTCTCTGGCCTCCTTTTCTCCTCATGTCTCTTGCCTTTCCATTAAGGGTCCATGTCTCTTGAACTGCTGGGGATAAGCTACATTCTGACTGAGCATTTTGATGACCTCACAATCACAGACACAAACACCCGAGCTCATAATGCTGCCATTAGTAGTGGTAGTAGACAGGGAGGGGAAAAAGCCCAGGAGTAGAAACAGCAAACAGAGCCAAGGCAAAAGGGCTGAACCGGTAGATGAATAAAGGTATTTATTAAAGACTGTGTAAATTGCCAACGCGTTTCAAGCCTAAGTTCTTCCTCAGGGCAATTCTCTTTTCCCAGGATCCATAGAAAGCACGGATATTCACCCCTTGAATATCCATGCTTTCTATGGAGGCAGAGTGTAAAGGCTATCTTTGGGTGAATGCAAACTAGTGGTGTAAAACAACATTCATAATTATGTATTATCAAAATGGACAGAAATAATAATAAATAAATAAAGTATCACCTGGCAGCATAAGAGGCCAGGAGCCAGCATCTCACATGATGCAACCCCCCCCCCCCCGAAAACCTGAAGTTCACTTTTGCAACATAGGCTTTGAGCAGAAGCATCAAATGGAAAGCAATACAGTCATGCCTTGGATTGAGAGCATAATTCGTTCTGGAGACATGCTTGTAATCCAAAACACTCTTATATCAAAACAACCCCCCCAAAAAATGTGTACAGAGATTTTTAATTTAAGCCATACTACAGTACTTGTATTGCAAGATGTCGCTTGTATATCAAGTAAAAAAAAATTAAATAAATATTTAAAAAATTTGCTTGTCTTGCAAAATGCTCTCAAACGTAGTTACTTGCAATCCAAGGTATTACTGTATTCTGAACCCACTGAAGCCTCGTAGTTTTACAATCACTGACTTTCAACATGGTGTAGAATTTCACAAACACAATGAAATGACAATTCAAAGAAAACTCTGATACTAACTCTCTATTCAGATTCTCAAGTAAAGCAAGTTGATTGTGGGAAACTGAAAAAAACAATAGTTCCTGCTGCTTGCAGAGTGAATGTGCCTTTACACGTGGTGGGTTACGTGATATGGACATGCCCCCATTCCCACTAATTTATGCGGGGTTCACAGGCTGCCATTGACAGAGGAAACACCAAAGGGCACTGTGGCTAAAGGAGTTATCTCCGCTGTGCTGCATTTCCCTGAGATACCAGCAAGCCATTGTGATCTAGATGTTATTTCAATGGGTCTATACTAAGCATGACTAAGACTGGGTCCATCTCTTCATGTTTTAGCATAAACCCTGCAATCCTATGCACTCTTAAATAAATACATCTCATTTAGTTCAGTGGGTTATCTGTATATATACCTACCAGCTGAGAATAACACTTCATATGTATGATGTGGGCTCTAGTCACAACAGCTTATGCCACAATAATTCTATTAGTCCTTAAGATACCACAAGACTCTTTGTTGTTTTCATGCCAGTAGGTAATTTTTGCACTATTTTCCAGTGTTAGGAAACATTTAAAGCCCTCTGCTCTAAACAGATGTCCTTCAGCCTCTAAACGAAGCCCTGGTGGGTAATTAACAAACACTTTCCCATCTGATTCTCTAAAGTTGTTCCTTCTCTATAGTCTAAAATGCTTCATTGCTTCTGCTTCTATATAAAAGCCTTGATGACTCAATAAACAGGTAAGGAAAATAACTAACATTTTGTAAAAAAAAATCTCTTCTTGCACATTGACACAGTTACACACACACACATACACACACACACTTTTCCACTCTTGAGTGCCTCCAGTTACTGTTTTGGGAAATGAAAAGTCTAATTATTTTGGTTTGTGACTACTGCTCTCAAGCTGGATTGGACTGGCAGAGTGCTGAGGGCAAAGAGAGAATACTTGCGACTTTTCTGATTAAGATATTTGCCTGAAGTTGTTTGTATGGTGAGGGGGAGGGTTAATGGTAGCCATGCTACAAAAAATGAAGATAGCCAGCAGAGTCTGGCTGATAAACATGAACATTTTCAGCACCCAGGGTTTTAAACTTGTTGCTAATTAGCTTGCTGCAAACACCACCACACACACAAACATTTTGCTGCTGAGAACGACAGCAGTCTGTAGTTTTTAACAAGGCTTGGGCTGTAATGTCTTGTCAAGTGAAATAATAGCCCCCACATAGTGTAGTTTTTGAACCAATGTCAGGAATGAAACCTGATGCACAACATTGCCTGTCACTTGAACTAGTGCACATAATCATGGAGAGAGAGAATGAACAGCCTCAGCAAAACCATCATGCTACTGCCCAGTTGCTTTAACGTTACGCCCCAGGATAGTATTTGTACATGAAGTCACAGAACTTAACGGAGCAGGAAGCCAAAGCTACTTTCAGCTTAACCATGGGGCACAGATGAGACACCAGAATATTCATGGAAGATAAAATGCCCACTGTTGATCATGCAGAATGACCAACACCCGATTTCTTCTCTGTTTCACAGAGATTAGCATTCACCTTTAAAAAACAAAAAAGTGGGCTGAAAGGAGACAGCTGGAAAATGAATTCATTCTTTCAGAGTCATCTGATCACCCAACAGGGCAATTCCATACATGTCTACTCAGAAGTACCGGTAAGCCCCACTGAGTTCAATTTGATTTACCCCCAGGCGAAGTGTGTATAGGATTGCAGCCTAAATGAATACACATTCGTGTTGGTTAAAGAATGATGTGCAGGAAAGAACTAGGTTCTCTGCGGACTGAATTCCCATTAGCAAGCTGCAGAACTGTGCAGCCTTGCCTCGTTATTTATTAATTTAATGCAGGTATCTACAGCCTGCCCTTCAAAAAACAACAACAACCAAACACTTTCTCAGGGCAGCTTACATGGCATGATACAACATTAATACAATTATGAAACACAGATAAAGACAAACATATAAAAACTGAACCAGCAAAGGCAGGACAGTGAAAATGTCATACACACACACACACACACACACACACTAGAGCAGTGTTCTCCAACCTTGAGTCTCCAGATGTTTTTGGCCTACAACTCCCAGCATGCCCCAGCCAGCATAGCCCAAAACATCTGGAGACCCAAGGTTGGAGAACACTGCACTAGAGCTAAATGTTTCAACTTCCGCTCTCATCAGTAGCTGTGATGTTAAATGGATACAAAGAGTGGCTGTTTGGAATGCTGGGGGATGAAAATTCCTAAGGAGAAAAAAAAGCCACAGAGGTATATGAGTGGTATAAAGTTTATGAATTGTCCTCCAGACCATATGGACTAAGAGTTCTGAGTCAGTAGATCCGGACATTTTCCTTTCTGTCAAGCATGTCAGTGTCCTTAGTTGGTTCTGGGAGACCATGTGAAGGTGAGTTAAAACGTCTTGCAACAGGCTGCTCTAGTTTTGGGTAAGAATCACAGATTTGTGGTTATGGAATCTTGTTCTTAGGTCCGTTGCCGTTTTTCCTACATATTGCATGATGTGACAACCCTTTTAAAAAATTGAATTAAATAAATCACATTAGTGGAAGTGCATGTTACTGATTGTAATGCAATGAGTGTTGTTAGTGATTGTGTTCCTAAAAGAAGTGGTTTCTTGGAGGTAACTGCAGGTAATGCAACATGTTGATTTAAGACCTTGCTTTGAGATAATGGAGAACAGATAAGTTGGTAAATGATCACTATCAGTTAACCAGTTTCTTTTCTTTGAGACTTAGTGATTGAACTGGAGTGGCCCCCTGGTATTGGTCTGTGATTACATGGTATGTGATGGTCATGCATCTTTCCTGCCCTATTACAGTCAGGTTGAGAGCTTGCAGGGTACAGAAAAAAGCTTGAATGGGCTTTGGCTGGGGTGAGATTTGTCTGGCACCAGCAGCATGCATTCAGTTTCAAGCAAAAGATGTCAAGTTCCAGGCAGCAGGATTCAGAAAGTCACGTTCTTTAGGACCTGGGAGAGTTCCCACATCAGAGATGTTCTAAGCTGATGTAAGCATCTAGTGGTCTAAGCTGACGTAAGAATCTAAATTCCAAAACAGCCTGCTGAGTTCCTGCCACTTAAGGGGGGGTACACAAGACCCCATCCACACATTGAATGTGTGGAGGAGGTGCACAGGGCTGATTAGGCTAGCCCCACTCATTGCCATCACTGTGCAATACTGCCACACTTCCCTGACAAACATCTGTTTGATATTCATCATGTGTATAGATGTACATGTGGAGAGCTCATACATATGAGGTGGGACCCTGATTGACCTACAACACTTGCCAGCTAATGTCAAAGGTAAATTGGGGGGGGGGGCATTGGTGTGTAGTGACAGTTGTGGGCAGGGTTAGCCCCCATGGCTCTGTGACCCCGTCTGCATGTTCATTCAAGAAGTGGAGGGGGTCATGTGTACCTACCTCTGGCCAAGAGATTACAGTGCAATGAAGGAATGTGTGTGATTGGTGGATGTTAGAGCTGCAGATTCTGAGGCATCCGATTCCTTTGTGAAATGGGATCCCTGGCCTCTCAGAGGCAGAAGCAAGCATCAAGGACTGGGTGGCTAGTTCTCCCTTGGGAGGCAAACTTGTGTCTATTGCAGGGTTGGGCACTGGTAGATCTCTGGGCAATTTGCAGTAGATTTGCATCTGTTTCTCACTCCCAATTGCCTAACAATAGCAAAAAACGAACCCCTCCACACCCACATGCACTGCAATAAAAGAAAAGAAAATAGATTGCTGGAAAAGAATGCTTTGGGAGAAACCGGGCATGATTTTTTGTGTGAAAGGACTTGTAAGCTGGGTTTTGATACTGTGCACAAATCCGTGGGTTAAGCTTCTGCTCAGAAACTCCCTGTTTCTTAATTCTTAGCATGTGTCCAATTGGCTCTGCTTGGTGGATCTCAGGGTTTGAGAAAAAAAAAGAAATTCCACAAGTCTGAAGTCTGCCCAAGGCAGATTCTTGACCCACATATGTAGAACCCCTTGATCCTGGACCTGGAATTACTGTCTGAGGCATGTGGGATCTAGGGCATGATCTCTTCCCCACCTTCCCTTCCAACAGCGGGGTGGTATAGAAATGAAATGAAATAAATTAAATAAATACAACACACACTGGCCCCAGATCTGAATGCAGCCTTTTATACAGCCTTTCTTGTAATTTGTTGATACATCCATGTGTGGACTTCTTTGGAGCTGCATATTTCAATAGAAGTCTTCGCTTTTTCTTCAGACCGGGCGCATATGCTCACAGTACAGATGCTGACATCACGAGCCATCTTCCCCACACCCGTAATCTTCTGGGTGCACTCAAGAACACAGCCTACTAGCATCGTTCCCAGGAATGCAGCCAGCCAGCCAGCCAGCCTAGAACAGCCAAGCCACAACTTGAAGTGGTGGCAAAGCTTGTGCTCTTTGGGATAAAAAGTAAAATCTTCAGGCAACCTTATATTAAAAGATAAGACAACCACCACAACCCTGAAACATTGTAGAATTCCACCCTCCAGAAGATTGGATTCATCTTCTGGGGGTATTTTTTACCCCACCAGCCAAAATGTATGAAAATCACTGGGACCAAATAACTCAGCCCAATTTTGACACACATACAAATAAAAAAAATGCACAAAAATTAAAATTAAGCTCGAATTGTAAGTACTACGTTGCCCATTTTCTCTTTTTAAATTTGACCTTTGTGTGTCCATTGAATGATGCACCCGTATGGATCTACATCATGGGCGGCCCAAACCAATGTGGCTGCACGTGACCCTCCGAACGTGCAGGATTACGGGCAGGAGGAGTATGGAGGCGAAGGTCCCCTCCACGCTTCTCCTGCCTTGCAAAAGACTGAGGCGGCGGCCAATTTTGCCCATCCCAGTCTTTTGCCCTGGAGCACGAGGGAGAGAGGCTGAGGCACCGCCAGGCTATGTCGTATGCTAGTGGAGCCTCTCTCCTCTCCTCTCCTCCACTCCCCGCCCCCCAGAATGCCCACAGACCTCTGGCTCTGGGGTCAGCCTTACGACCTTGGAGCCACAGCCAGCATGGTTCTTTCCACACTGGCTGCCAGGGCAGAGGGAGGGTGCTCCAAAGTTGGAGTCCCAGCTCCGACCTCAAGAGCGCGTTTCCGAGGTCGGAGCTGGGACTCTGACCTCTCCTATGGCCATCTAGACTCTGTCTAGCAGCCATAGGATTGTGCCCTAAAGCACTGAAAAGTCATTGCCTGTCTTGTGACTACCAGCCACATAAAATACGGATGTGTAGGAAAAAAATGTTCCAGATTCCAGGAAAAGTCTGGGAGGTTGAGTGAAGCATAGGAATAAGGAGCAGTACTAGTGTGTGTAACCCCCTTACTCACAATTAGCACACTTCAGATGTCCCATGGCTGTTAAGATGCAGTTAGACCTGTTCTTAAATCTGCAAACACATACTTATACCAGGGGCCGCGAAGGGAATTGCCTATTTCCTTAAATGTCAATAAGCAATTCCTCCAGATTTCACTCAACAGTCAAATCTGATTATATCATCCTTTATAACAGTTTTTAAACCAGAAAAAAATATCAAAACTGAAGAAGGAAAAGACCCCCTAATAGCTGGGATAGCGTTAGCCACATGTCTACTGCATTAAGTGTGTTCTGTTTAGCCACCGTCTAAACACACAGGGAAGGATCATAACCAGTCCACATACAATATGTTGTGCAGGCCCGCCATATTTTATAACTCCTTCTAGCAGTGAACTAAGTTGGTGAGTGCTGACAGGATTGTAAGCCAAAATGGGGCCACTGAGAAAAAGAGGGAGGTATCAGCATACTTTGGGAAACCCCCAAGTTTGCAGCAGTAGAAAAAAATAATAATCTTTAGGCAAAACAACCAAAGGGTGCAAAGAGCCACTGTAGTGTAATGGTTAGAGTGTTGGACTGGGTCTCTGAAGATCCAGGTTCTAGTCCCCACTTGGCCATGAAGCCCACTGGGTGACTTTGGACAAGCCATGGACTCTCAACCTAACCTACCTCACAGGATTGTTGTGAGGGTAAGATGGAGAGGAGGAGGAGGGTTATGTAAGCCACCTTGGGTTCCTTGCAGGAAAAAGGGCAGAATAAAACAGAGTGTCTGTGTCTGTTGGGGAAAGCACACTGTGTGTTTTGTGGGGCAGAGGGGAAATGGAATGGAGTGTCTCTGAAGAAGGCATGGTTGGTTAGCTGGCTGGGACACTGAATTGGAGCCCTCCACATTGCAACATTTTGTTCCAGGTCCCACTCATTTGGCAGCCAATAGCATTTAGTATTTGACTCCTACTTGGCATCATTCATTACTAATAGGAACTGTGACTTCAAACCATGGATTAGACTGTGAGAACCAGATTCCATGCCCCATTCTCTAACCCAAGCCTTAGGAACATGTCATATATTTGGGTAATATGTGTATGCATCCTGTGTGTAAAACAGAAATACCTTCAAATTAAATTGTGTGACACACATCCTTTGGTGATGCCATCTATCCAGCTTGGCGGGGCAATACTGGAAAATGTCAATCATTTTCTCTATCTTGGCAGTTATCTTTCTGTTACAGCTAACATTGACAGTGAAATCCAGCATCGTTTGAGCTCCGCAAGTGCCGCATTTTCTCGAATGAAACAAAGAGTGTTAGAGGATCGGGATATCTGTAAGAAGACCAAAACACTGGTTTATGAAGCCATTGTATTACCAACTTTATTGTATGCCTGTGAAACATGGACTATCTATAAACGTCACCTCCAAGACTCCTTGAAAGATTTCATCAACGTTGCCTCCGGAAAATCCTGCGAATTACTTGGGAAGATAGGCGAACAAATGTCAGTGTACTGGAAGAAGCAAAGACTACTAGCATTGAAAAAATGATCCTTCAATGCCAACTTCAATGGACTGGTCATTTTGTTCGCATGTCTGACTGCCGTCTCCCAAAGCAGTTACTTTATTCCCAACTCAAGGATGGAAAGTGGAATATCGGTAGTCAGTATAAAAAGTTTGTAGAGATGTAGCCGAGTAGCCTGGACGTTACCGAGCAGCCCGAACTGGACCTGCTTGTGTCCACTGAGCTACTCAGCCGCGCGGGCTTACCTGCCAGCAGGCTCTCCGGAGAGCCTGCCTCCCCGTCCCGTCGCGTCCTTCTGGCGCGGAGGAAGTGACGCGACGGGCCCCCCGTGCTCTGTTCTTGGCCGGGGAAACCAGGGCAACAGGGCTGTTTAAGCCCTGTTGCCCTGGTTCCCCCCACCAAAATAGATCGCAGGCGAGGCTCCGGCAGCGGCGTCGGCATTGGCGTGGAGAAGGTAGGCTACGGTGGGGTGGCGGGGTGGTGGTAGGGGGGTCTGGCAGCTGCAGTGGGCGGTGGGGGGGTCCGGCGGCTGCGGGGGGCGGCGGGGGGGTCCGGCGGCTGTGGGGGGGTCCGGCGGCTGCGGGGGGTGGCGGGGGGGTCCGGCACGGAGAATGCTCCACGCTGCTCTGAATACTGAGCTGGCGAGATCGGTTGCCGCTGCCTCGAGGGCCGAGCCAGGAGCGAGCCACGAGCCGACTCCAGGCTCGGCCCCACCACTAGTTTAAAGATGTTCTTAAGACTAATCTTAAAAAATGCAATATAGACATCGAAAACTGGGAAGCTCTGGCCCATGAACGATCTAACTGGAGGTTGGCCTTTCACAAAGGTTCCATGGACTTTGAAGAAGCCTGAGTGCAAGGTGAAAGGGAGAAACGTGCTAAGCGAAAAGCACATCAAACGAATCCTTTACAGGACCATCTTCCATCTGATAACCTGTGTCCTCACTGTGGGAAGCTGTGTGGATCTAGAACTGGCCTCTACAGCCACTTACGGACCCATCGCTAGAGTCTACACAATTTTTTTAGAATTTCCTCCTTTTATAATTCTCTTTTTGTAATTTTATCCTAGAAGACTCGGTCACGAGTGATCGCCTACTACTACTAGTACACACATCTACTACCACTGGTGTCCTATTACTTGCCTTGTAGTTGGTAGCAGGCTCTTTGAGGCTAGAGACAGCTACTAGTCTGTGGCAGCAGAGAAAGCAGTTGGAGTTAGGAAGAGCTCAGAGCAGGGAGGGTGGCATGCCCAAATGGCATTACACACCTGAAGAGCAGGCCAAGCAAGAGTCAATCAAGAGTCAAGAAAGACAGGGGGTTTCCAGTACGATACTTTTTACTAGCTAGCACACACTTCCCAGAGCCTTATGCCAGACTGTGGCAGAGGTCGGTGGTGGCACCAGTACTGTGACCCATTGGAACCAATGCCACCACCTAAACAATAACCATTAGGGATTTAGAATTAGAAATTCACTCAGTCAATGATTTTTTAAAAATGGATTTACCTTCCCGTACTGAGCGCGGACCCAAACAGAATTTGCAGTTGGAAATCTGAACAAAAATGCATCCATTCATATGCACACATTTGAGAAATGAGCACAAAAATATGTACAAATGTCTGTGGGGGGGGGGGAACCCACCTGCTCAGAACCAGGGTGGAATACGGTTGGTGGTAGAAACAAGAGAGCCTTGATGAGATGGAACTTAACAGATCTGCCCATCCCTAAAGATCTTTAAAATTCAGTAAAGAAAACTGACCATTCCTAATGCAAAATTAAATATGATAGACCACTAGAACGATCAAACCGGATTAAGGAGGGACTAAGCTAATGAAGGGGACCCTGATGCACCTCATAAGGGAGTTCTTTTCATAGCCTCAGGCTATTAAAGAAAAGGCTCTGCCCTCTCCACCTGCAACACTAGCCTCTCTAGGAAGATGACACTATGGTCAATCCCACCCCACCACCACCTCCACATGACCATATGACACTTTTCGATCCAGAGTTGGAGGTGGAGACCAGTAGGAAGGCACTCAAGGCTGAGGGCAAAATATGACAAATTATATTATAGCAAGAAAGGCATTTAACAAATTGAAAAGGTTTTAATGGTGCCGCAGTCATATAGCACACATTTATCACAGATGTAAACATTGGGAACTATAGTTCAAAATCTGTTATTAATAGCAAATGCTTAGATCATCAAAAACTCAAATGGAAATTTAGGTCAGTCATAAAAACAGGCCTATTTAAAATCTTTAGAAGGTAGCCAAAATGATATGTGTATATATTTGAAAAACAATTATTTATTTATGTCAATCTGATGGTTGACAACCTGTATTTCTTAATACTGTTTTTGTTTGTTTTTAGTGACCCTTCACACACCCCCAAAAAGAGAGCCATCCTAGAGAATGCTGAGTATCAAAATAAAACACACTTTGCTCATCTGTAAAGGATTTAGGTCTCATGAGAATTATTCAAGGCACAGCAAAATAGAGCATTCTAAGCTGAGAGACAGCAAATATGCTGCGAAATGGACTGGAAAGGTTGTCCAGATTGATGCATATGCAGGCTACAGTTTTTTCTATAGGTCTAGAGACAGAAGGGATGCTTCATGCTTGCTGACCAAGGAAATGTCTTCAATTTATTTTTTATTTTTGCAGGCAACTCTATTGTGAAGTGTTAAAATGTCTAGCATGCACTTCAGCTGTATAATGTCAGCAGGGAAATATTTGTTTTAAAATGTTCGTAAAAACATTTGGTGCAGTTCATTTTTTGAGTAATGTCTCAGTTTTTGATCAGGCCTGATCAAAGGAAAAAAGGAGAAAACTATTATTGTTGTTGTTGCTGCTGCTGTTGTTGTTGTAGACCCTTTTCTCATGATATAAAATCAATATAACATCATAAATTATAAAGAATGATCAAAATACAAAATCAGCAGTTACAAAAATAATAGACACAGAAATACAATTCCACAGCAGTGGTGAATTGCAGCAAGTCACACTAGCAAATAATAGCACTATGATCAGATTAAAATTAAACAGCAAGGCTAGGTTACTGAAAAAAGTCCTCTGATGGAGCCATGTTTTGGTCAGGCACCTAAACAAACAAAGTATAAGGGCCCTGATGCACCTCCTTGGGGAGGGGATTCCATAAAGTAAGTGCCACCACTGAGAAGGCCCCATGCTACTAGTGGATGTCTGCCAAGCTTCATCTGACAAGGCCTCAGATGTTTAATGAAGTGTGTGCAGGGGCACATATGGAAGAAGGTGGTCCTTAAGATACTCAGGTCTCAAGCTATTTAGGGCTTTAAAGATCATAACCAGCACCATAAATTGAGTAAGCAGACAATCTATGGAAATTGCACAAAATCAGAGTGATACACTCCAGTCAATACCAGTCAATAACCTGTCAGCAGCATTCTAAGCAGAGAAACAGTAGCTGAAATTTCCAAACACTTTTTGAGGGCAGCCTCCTGTGGAGCACCTCACAATAGTCTAAATCAGGACTCTCCATCCTTGGGTCCCCAGATGTTGCTGGACTACAGCTCCCAGAATCCCTTGTCATTAGCCATGCTGGCTGGGTATGCTGGGCTGGCAGCTGTAGGCCAGCAACATCGGGGGACCCAAGGTTGGAGAGCCCTGGTCTAAATGGACAGTAAGTAGAGCATAAATTACCATGGTGAGGTCTAACTACCAGGAATATTTCAGTTAGCATACCAGCCGATACTGTTTAAAGGTACTCCTTGTCACCAATGCCACCTGAGACTCCGCCGAAACTGTGAACCCTCTGTGGCTTAAGGCCAGATTTGGCCTTAAGCGCTGGAATTTTGGGTAGATATGCAGTACAGCCCACAGTAACAGCTTGGAATGCCGCAAAAAGAGTGTTACGTTCTTTAGACGCGTGTCTTAAATTGAATTCAAAGAAGGCTGAAGTTCCACAGGTATGGCTGGATTCTGACTGGGGAAGCTGTACACTCACACGGAAATCTGTAAGTGGTATAGCATTAAAGGTTGGTGATTCACTAATAAGCTGGAAATCAAAGAAGCAGTCCAGTGTGGCTGGCTCAAGTTGTGAGGCTGAATATACTGCATTATCACAAGCATGTGGTGAAATCACATGGTTCATTCAGGTTTTAAAAGACCTAGGCTTACAAGTAGCATTACCAGTTCACGTGTACTGTGATAATCAAGCCTGCTCTGCAATGGCAAAATCTGAGTATTTAAAGGGGCTCACAAAACATATAGCTGTGAAATACTGCAATGTTCGTGATTATGTGCAGAAAAAGACCATTGAATTGATATATTGTCCAACAGAGCAAAATGTAGCAGATGTGTTTACTAAGCCACTGCCTGGGCCAAGATTCAAAAAACTATGTTCAGAACTAGGGATGGTGATCTTTAATAAAGGAAAATAAAAACCCTTTCTGTCTGCGGACAAGGAGGGGTGTCAGCGTATGTAATGTGTCCTTGAGCAGAAAGGACTATAGCAGAGCACCTGTGAACAGAAGTTCTGTTTGGGAGTGAAACTTGTTAAAGTCGGGCAGTGTGCCCAAGGTCATAAACAGAGTGTTGAGAGGGGAGGAGTTATATGCTGTAATATTCTCTCCCCACTAGTCTTTGACTCTATGCTTTTTGTGCCGTGCATGGGGAGCCTTGCACTGAACTGTATAGCTGTAAATTGTAATGAATCTATGCGTGAAGAACCTCAGTAAAAGTTTCTACTGATGAGCTCACGTCTCCTCGTTATTCTCTGAGCTTGCACACAACAACTCCTATCTCTGCTACGTGGGGCAGCAGCAAAGTTCTGACAAAAGGTTCTCCCCAACCAACAGTATTTCCATCTTGTCTGACTGCTAGCCATGCAGGCTTGGGCTGATGGGAGTCGGGGTCCAAAACTTCTCAAGGTCATCACCAGGTTGCCTGCCCCTAGTTTAGAGTTCCCACCACTTCCATAGGATCCAACGTAAACAAGAAACAAAGCTGGGTGTCTTCAGCATACTGGTGACTCCATAGCTGAAATCTATAGGTGATGTTACCCAGTGGTTATATGTAGATGCAGATGTACTAGAGACAAAGTGGAGCCTTATGAGACCTCTTAAGTCAAATCTTCTGCTGCTTGGGGCTCACGGGCCTTCTTGGCCAACCCCATGATCCCTGATGGCAGAAGACACTGGCAGATTCATTCACTACTCCTAAGGAGAGGCCTTTTGGGCTTCTCCCATCTTTGACAGCACCCTCTGCTGCCTGCTACCCCATGCCCCTTCCCAAAGGTCTGCCCCCCACCCCGCTGGTTGAGTGGGAACAAAGTAGCAAGGGCTGGAGGGCTGGCATCAATTGAGACCTTCAAGTGTTCCTTTCAACACTCAGATAGCCCAAAGGGCCCAATTTCTTTTCAGGGTGAGCACCTGGCTGGTTCCTCATCACTTCCTCTCCCATTTGCCAAATTAGATACTTGGCCTCTATGAAGTTTACTTGGTTAACATGGCTTTTTTTGTGTGTTTCAGAACCTTATTAAATAGCGACAAAAAACATTTGCTCATCTGAAAATTTATCCAATGGTGGCCATCTCCACATGTGGTTACCTATAACTGCAGTACTCCTAAACCTGGTGGGCAGAACAATGTACTGCCACACAGAACTGCGCCTTTCTCTCTCTAACGATTAATTCAGGCAGGAGGTGAGTCTTACGCTTCCTCCGGGTTGCGTTCTCTGCTGACTTCTCATCATTAAGCGCTGGTTATCAATCTTGGCCCTTTCTTTTCATATAGGGCACTGAATGATATAATGAGCAGAAAATTATATATACAAGAGTGCTTCCTCCATCACAGAGTGCTACGTTAATAGAGCAATCCTCAAGGGTGACTACAGGATCAAGGAACGAGATAATAAAGTGAGAAATGAAGTATATTCTCTGGGCATATTTTAGGAGCACAGGAAGTTCTCCAGAGTAGTTGAAAGAAATATCTAAAGGGGGAAATTAACTTTAGGTAGGCATGGGCTGAACATAAAGCCTTGCTCTTGAAACTTACCAGGTTTGGCGTGGGGAAGTTGCTTCTGTATTGGTTTCAGAACCATTCTACATAACAGGCAGAATGTGGTGGTAGAATCTGGTCTATACCACTTCAGACCCCCAAGTGTGAGGACATATTTTTTAATGCTCCCCCTCATAAAAAAAATAATCTTGCATGTAGTAACAAGTACATTAGGGGAAAGGTGCAGGGAGGTTTTTTGGTTACATCAGGGAGTATTCCAAAATGTGTTTCCCCTCCACCCCCAGCTGCAGTATGGTGCAGTCCATAAAGATTCTCTGCAAATGTGTGTTCCTAAAGGCATTTGCTGAGATATATAGAGATGTGGGACAGGGGCAGGTGCGAACTAGAGGATAGGAGGAGGAAGGAGCACTTACCTCATCCTGTGCCCACTGAATCTCATTTGGAGAAGCTGCCCCTGACTGTTTTCCTCTTGACTGGGGTAACGTCTGGCTTACAGCCCAGGTTGAGGTGAAAATGGCCCATTGGAGCATTTTCAGGGAGAATTGGTGAGAGGGTTAGCACTCTCCTCCCACCCACCAATTCTTCCCAGAAGGGTCTCCCACGCCTGCATTAACAGCTGGTTCCATCCTCAGCAGCCCTAGTCAGGCATTATGCCTGAACAGGGTATACCAATGCATTTAGGGCATACTTGGCCATGCACGCTAGCCCCACCTACAACATCTCCATCCCCTTTTTCCTCAGTGCCTAACCCTCCCTGCATTGATCAGGGAGTTCTGAAGGGGGCTTCTGCCTGCATATGCTTGAATGAGAACAGAGGCCTCCATGCAATCAGGAACTCCTGCTTTATTAAGGTTCCTGATCATGTGGAGACTTCTACTCAGTTGAAAGCGAATGCTGGTAGAAGCTTCAGAGCTCCCTGCTCAACACAGGAAGGCCAGGGACTCAGGAGATGGGACCAATGTACATCGCCCCGTGCCCCTTATGTGTGGTGATGTACCCTGTTCATGCATAACACCTGAACGTGGATAATCTGACACCTCATTCTGTATCAAGTGTAGATTTGCTCTGAAGGACAAACTAGATGTGAAAAGTGAGTAATGTGATCAGGATCTCCCCTTTTTGTGTGTTTGGTTGTTTTTTTAAAGTCGATTGAAGCCACAGGGAAGTGAGTGTTTGACTCTGACATCAGTGCTGGGGAAGGTGGTTTATAACTTCCCCCCCCATGCTGTTTTTGCAAGTGACATCTCGCCATGTCCTGAAGCTACTACTTTCCCCATGGGAGAAAATATACGGGCGTCATATTGTACTTGTATGTTTTTCGCATGGGGCAAATAGTAACTTTTTTTGATGGGGGGTTAATTGGGAACAAACATGGGGAAAGAGGTCAAATCCCCCTCTTGCAGTGCCATAGTTCTGATCTGTCATAGGAATGTGCAAATCAGCAAAATTCAAGCTCACTGAAGTTTTCTGAATTCCATCTTGAAGCTTGCTCCGACTTGAGTGCATATCAGATTGTGAACTTTGTTTTTTTCCTTTTTGTATGAAAATCTGTGCATATTTTCCCCAAACGCATCAATTGTGCACATCTTTGAAATGTACACATTCTTCACCCATTAATTAAAGTGCATGCATTATTTTTGGTCAGCAAATCACTTTGCAGGCTCCAAAATGTACGGATTTTGACCTCAGATTGTGTCCGAGTCCATGTTTGGTTTGGAAGTTGTGAACTGGGTAAAATCCTGATCAAAAATGAACTGAAACAAATTTCTCAGATATTGGGGGTACTGTGGTCTGCAGTGTTTCTAGAGGCATTTGGCCAACTACTGTTGGCAAGAGAATATTGGGCTAATCGCTCTTAGTCTAATCTAAGAAGCAATTCTTCAATGGACTTGTACATAACTGTGGAGGGAGTGGTATTAATATAGGATGCAGAGTGGAAGATCATAATAAAAGCAAAAGTAGGATTCAATGGAACAGAGTGTGTTCCAGTGCTGAGATAGAGTTAATAATTAAAAATGACCCTTGCAGCAGGAATATATTTTTCAAAATTGCTGAAGACAGCTGGTATTTGATACCCAAATTAATTCTGACTGCCAGTTTTAAAATGGAACAGTAAGTCCAGAGGAGATAGAGCCCATGAACTAGCTAAAGGCAATATATATTCCTGGATATATTTTAGCTTTGAGAAATAGCTATGTTAATATGAGTTAAGTTATGTGCATACCAAAGGAAAAAGGTAGCCTGAGGATTCATGTAATTGGTCGCCAGGTATAGCCTTTGTTTTGTAAATTATTAAATGCTTAAAAATGGTTATGCAAACAGCAAACTCTGGATTTTCATCATGAGTCTGATAGTGGGTGCTCCCCTCTTCATTAAGTGTTATCCATGAAAATTCATTATATTTTAATGTTCAGGCACTGCTATCTTCCTAATGAAAAGGAACTGGGGGCGATCGATAATGCTAAACATTTCTGTTAAATAAATATTAAATTGTATTAAGTAAAGAAAAGACGGGTTCAGGGGTATGCTGGTTCGAAATTCTTTTCCTATTAATTTATCAGAGTAACAAGATTTCCCCCCTTTGATGCAAACACCAGCATTTGGGCCTCTACTAATCCTAAAGTTGCCAACAAGTTTAGCCTAAAGTGAAATTTTGGCATTGGAGAAGTTTCAAAGGAAGCAAACAACTGTAATAAGACGGGGGGGGGGGATTCTCAGGAGCATTCCACACATCCGTACATGGGACGCACAAAAAAAAATTCCCACAGGTGGTTGGTCATGTGGTATTCTAAGTGTCTCATCTGACTCACACTGACAACCAGAGGTCTTCTTGGAAATGTGTTAGTTAAGAAACTCTCCACACACCTGTGTGGTGGTGATGCTGTTGTTCTATGGAGTGAAGAAGGAGGCAAATGATCTCTTCCCATTGGGACCCTTGTTCTGGACCCTACACACTGCTGCTTCAGCACAACAGAGCACAAGAAGGCCAGGCTGCAAGAGATGCCATACTCCTAGAGCTGTGCACAAATGGCCTCTCAAAGTTCTGCACCCTGTCTATGGGCAGTGAAATTGGGGAGGGGGGATCTCAGCAAATTTATCCAGGGGAGGATAAATCCTCCAAGTTTCTCAGGGGTGCAGCTCACCATTGTCTGTAGCACAGCTTCTTCCTTTTTCTCCCTGAGGTTTTGTTTTGCTTTTGCTGCCACTGCAAGTTGCAGCAGCGCGGCCACCATTTTGCATCCTCCACAATGCATTGTGACAGGGGCGAGGGGTTGGCAGCTCTCTCACAATAAGATGGTGGAGGATATTCAGATCTTTGTGGATGGGTAAGAAAAAGAAATATCTGAAGACCTTTTCTCAGAAAAATATCTGCTGAGAAATTTTGGCTCAGCTCTAAGTACCAAGTGACAGAACAATCTCTTCATTTTACATGAACTGGGCTGCTTCACAAGCACCCAAAGTGGTATAGAAGCCATTTCTTTAATGTGCAATCTGGTGTGGCAGAGGTATGCATGTGACTACTGGAACCATATGGGTGTGACAACTCCGGGGGACTTTCATACCTAATAATTGCCCAGTCGGAAAGGCAGGCAAGATTGGGGTAGCAAAGACTCATGTGACGGACTCCATATTCACAGGCATATAGCAATCACCCAGGAGTGCACTACGCTTCTGTGTGTGTGTGTGAATGAAGCTTGGTTCCCTTCACATCAAATAGAGTGTTTCTGTTGGTAGTTAGTGTAAACTAAAATTGGTGTAAATATATATATATATTCCTGGCTCGGGGGGGGGGGGCAGTGGGCACAGATGACTCTCTAATGCAGTGTTTCTCAACCTTGGGTCCCCAGATGTTTTTGGCCTACAACTCCCAGCATGCCCCAGCCAGCTATGCTGGCTGGGGCATGCTGGGAGTTGTAGGCCAAAAACATCTGGGGACCCAAGGTTGAGAAACACTGCTCTAATGTGAGTTCTGTCTGAAAAACAGAACACTTCTCCTTTTTTTCTCAAGAAAAGGAACAGCGTTTATTTTACTAATAACACAATCAAAATATTTAGGGGGAATAAGAAATATGCAGACAACCCAGTATAACCACAGCATAAATCATTTTTATATATTTAAAGTAGAATTAATTCTGCAGCTCTAATTTTCCCCTGAAACATCTCATAACTTTCTTTCCAACTCTCCCAACTGCCCACTTTAACTGACATGACTCCCTCCTCCCCTTCATCCTCTCCCATCTCCCTGGTAACCAGCTATACTCCCTCCCATTCTACCCCCTCCCTCCTGGCCACTCCCATAGAAGGTTCACTCAATAGGCAGCACAGGACAGTTCTGATCATGCCCAACAGGATCCCTTATGAACTCCCATATGATAAAAATGGGCCAAAAACTCATTTTTAATTTGAACCCCCCTACAAATATTGTATACAACTAAGGAGTGCACAACACATGGTAAGTGTACCCCTTGACCTAACAACAAAAACCATTTCCCCAGAGATGCAGAACAAATGGAAAGACCACATATTTAAGCCCGCATGTTTAAGCCCAGCAAAGCCTACGGAAGGAAAAAAAAAGCTGACACACCATGTCAAACTGATGGAAGTCACTTCTCAAACTTTAAGCTCCTATAAATAAGTGACTTCTTATTATCATTCTACCTAAACATCAACATGGAGTATCCTCAAAACCAAATTTAGGGATGTATGAGAAATTTGTTTCAGTTAATTTTCAATCAGGATTTACCCAGTTTACAGCTTCCAGACCAAAACACAGACTCGGATGCAATCTGCGGTCAAAGTCTATGTACATTTCTGAGCTTACACGGTAATTCACAGACAAAAAAAAACTGTGTTCAACAGCATATGTACATTTGAAAAATGCACATAAGAATGTGTGCTTTTGGAAAAGTTGCACAAATACATTGCGTACATTTCAAAGATGCACACAACTGATGCATACATTTGGAAAAAAATATGCATGAAAATATACATGTGAAAATATACAGATTTCATGTGAAAAGAAAAAAACAAACAAATCTTGCAATCTGATATGGACTTGAGTTAGAACGAGCTTCGAGATGGAATTCAGAGAACTTCGGTGAGCTTGAGTTTTGCTGATTCACACATCCCTCCCCCTACGCTCTTCTACACTGCCAAGTATCAGATCAATCCACTCAGGTAGGGATGTGTGAGGAATCCAGTAGGGGGTGAAATTCCAGCAGATTTCCATGATTCAGCTCCCTGAATTTCGGTTCATTAGCCTTGGGCTGGCACCGATTCTCTGTGGTGTGAGTCAAGCCAGTTCGTAGACTTCTGTCTCTAAGACGGGCCACAATGTGCATTTAAAAATAAAAAATAAAAATTAATGCTAAGGAAATTTGCAAAAAATCGGCACCCGAAAACCAGGTGGATCCAGTGCGATTCACGCAAAGTGCACTAGAACCACATGGTTTTGGGGTACTGATTTGCACACATGGGCAGATATTGTGCAAAATCGCAATAGATCCATGTGGTTTTCCAGGTGCCAATTTGTGCAAATTGGCTGTTTTTGTGCAAATTTCCTTAGTGGTTTAACAAAAAATGTGCAAATGGCAGCCTGTCTTAGAGACAGAAGTCTGTGGGGTGAAAAAACTGACTTGGCCCACTTCTGATCATCAGATCTGAAGCAGGCAGGAGACCCATGAAGCTCAAATGAGCCAGATTTCCCTGTTTCGGTACCTCCCTAAGATTCCATTGAGCCATTTCCTGAGTATAAGCAATAGAAACGCCCTCTCCAGCCACAGAATCGATTGCCCCCATCCCCAATTATAATGGGAGAATGTTCTGACTCACACTTAATACAGGGCTGCAATTGCAGCCGTATCATATATTTCATGTCAATTTGCTGCAGCATGAACCACTTCAATCAATTTGCTTTCCCCTAAGCCATTTTAGAAATCAATCGTTACATTCAATCCCAAAAATCACCTCCAAGGTATTTAGATGGTACTGTGTTCCTGCTGAATGAGATGCCACTGCAATGTGCTTCCTACTCACTTGGAAATATGATTTATGTATATCCCATAAAAAGGTTGTCCTCTCAGAATGAATTTTAGGAAATGCTGTCCGTGTTTTCCCCTTGTAAGTAAATAGCTAGTTGGAGCTCAAGGAAAAGGATTGATTCTCCGAGTCAGGGAGGGGGAGCAGTAGTTTGTGTGTTGAGAACATAAAACATCACCGGGGCTATCAAAGATTGTCACATCAAGTAGTCTCTTACCTCAGTGAGACGATAAAAGTGTTTGTATTTGGAGGACTCGGTTTAACATTAGTCCCACTACAAGGAATGGTTGAAGGATCTCAAATTGCCCTCCTCTTCCAACCAGAATTAGTGTGAAGGCAGGAACCCCTGGGCAGAAGTAAGAAAATCAGGCACAAATTGCCAGGGTTCTCTCTTTTCTGTGTATCCACAGGGTCAACACACAAACAAGTTGGTAGACTCAGAAGTAAAATTTGGCATAATATGCTTTTTGTTACTTTAAAGTAAGTTTCTAGCTTTCATGATTCTGGGACTTACATCTGAGTAGACAAGTCTAGGATTGCTCTGTTAGCCTGTATAAGTTGCATACAAACCCAAGTGCCTACTTCATGGTACCATTCACAGGGAAGTGTGACATATGGTATTTTCCCTAAATGGAAATTATCTCCATGGGGGGGGGGGGGCGGAAATATGCACACCATCATGGGTGAAAAATGGTACAAATGCCTATTTCCTGCAATTGCACGTTGTTGTTGTTGGAAATCACAGGCTGATTACACATACTTCTAGGTTTCTGGTTCAGTCATAAATCCATTTTGCAACTGTCCCATATGTGACGCCAGGTGCTCTGACTTGACACTGCCTGGGAGGTGCAAAATGGCTTCCTACTGTGAAATGAATAGTGTTGGTACAATAATATTCTAAGGGTTAGCCTTGTGGAAAACCCAACAACGAATGGTCTTGTAGCACCTTACAGACCAACAAATGTACTGTAGCATCAGGTTTCCTGGACTAAATCCCTCTTCATCAGATTTTATACATAATGTATGTCAATCTTTTAGGTGAGAGTCCCTGAAGGAACTGGAACAAATGAGGTATTGTAGTGCTTTGCTATGGGCTCATGTGCTGGTAGCTGGATGCATGTAAATATCAGTCGATTTCCATTATAAAGTAGTGTTTATATGTCTACTGCACAGCTGGAGTATGGAGTGCATCCTGAAAGATTCCCCCCCCCCGGTTTGATTGCCAGTAGAGCTGGGCCAAACCATCCAGCCCAGCTTTTTCCATCCATTTGGGGTGGGCAGGGGTGAGACAAGAACTCCCCTCCCCCAAAGATTGATTCAATCTTCATGAGAAGGGCAGTGTTCTTAAGGCCTTTCAAATAAAAGAAGAGGTTCCAAGGGCTCCCCCCATTTTGAAGCAGTATACAAATACTGTAAATAAATAAATAGACGAGCCACCCCTACCCCTATGCAGCAGCCCACTTAAGAGAATGCCCCATGGGAATGATGATGTATAGCACATTCTGTCGAGGAAGTGAATGCTGCTGGGCGGCAGAGCTGGCTTGGCTGTTTTACAAGTTTTTTGGAAACTTGTAACAAATCTTCTTTTGTAAACAAAAAAAAAGCAGGGCCGGCCCTACCATTAGGCAGAGTGAGGCAGCTGCGTCCAGTGGCAGATGCTCAGGGACAGGAAGTGGCTGTGAGCTGTTGGAGGACAAAGCAGTGTGTGCCATGTGGCTTACCCTGTTTCCCCCAAACCTAGCCTGCTGTCTCCAGGTGTTGTGGAGGATGCTGTTCCATTGCCAATGTTGAGGTAATATTTAGCTGCCAGTCCAGTTGGCTTCTTCATGTGGAATTCGAGAGGTGCCATTTTGTCTTTCACTTCAGGCAGCAAAATGTCTTAGGCCAGCCCTGAAAGAAGGAAATAAAAACTCCTCAGCGCCTTGCATTTTATTTGAAATTAAGGTCACACACACACATACAACTGTGAAAGACCTTTAGAATTCCCCACCCTCACCCAAGATCAATGACCCGCCCTACTTCTTCAGGGGGACAAATGGCCGGACAAAAGTGAGCATGGGGTTTTCAGCCTGACTTAAATTGCTGGTGCTGGAGAGAGGCTTTAAAAATATGGAACTGGTTTGACACTACTGCTTTTAGCTCAATTGGTTTCTCTTCTCTGTTCATAAAATCTAAGACATTGCCTGGTCAATAAAAAGTAATTACCTTTTTTTATGGTTGCTTTCTTAGTTTTCCAGCTTTTAATTTTCTATCCACTTTGGATATGAGCATAAGAATTTTAGAGTCCTTCTCTGTTCAATTTTAAGATTTTAAGAGTGGCAATCAGATGGAGCGCTTGTGTTGGAAATACAGAAATATGCATGCAGAGTGTAGCAATTCTGTCGCCATCTTGACCGTTAAAATAACTATCTCAAGCCAAATCTGCTTCAGTTCAAAAGATTATGGTTTCCAGCTTGGGTGGCCACTTGCACATGAGGAAATGCAACACAAAAGACAGGCACAGATTTCCACAAAACGTGCATGTGCTGATTTATATGCACAGATCAAAATTTAGACAGAATTGCTGTAACTTAAATAGAAACACATAATACATGTCACCCTACGGAGAAAGACTATGATGACCAGATGGCCTGAGAGCCTGCTCGGTCTGCTGTCCAGGTGCTAACTGTTGATGGGCAACTTCAGAGCTCTTGCTCATGATAGTTTTATTAAAGTTGGGCCTCTTTGTCACTGTGCAAATAACAAGAAAGATTTCCTGCCTTTAAAAATTGGCTTGTCATCTTCAGATACAGCCATGAGCCCAGGAAGAGTGAAGTTCCTCTACATAGTTCCTGTTTTGAGGAGAGCATTACCTCATTAACTTCTGACTGAGGAAAGTGCAACCACAAAGAATTTAGCAACATGCCTTTCCAGAACCAATTATGTCTTGCACTGGTACCTAACAGACCTGATAGATAGATAGATAGATAGATAGATGATAGATAGATTGACTTAAGGAATGAAAGTTGAGGATATGAAACAATATTGAGAGAGAAGGATTTAACAGCTGATAAAAGTTGGCTGTAACACTGAGCACCATTTTAGTGGAATGGTGAGAGATAAATTACAGTTAAAAATGATGGCGGTTCAGTACGCATGAAGCTGGACATCGTCGCGCCACTCATCTCCTGCTCGATTTAGGTTTGCATTTGCGATCACTGCTTGCTTTGTGCAAAGGGGAGATTTGTTCAAAGCGAGCAGTGATCAAACAGGAGCTTTGCGCAAATCTCCCAAAATTTGTGCAAATCTCCCAAAATTTGTGCAAATTTCCATAGACTAAAGCAGGACTGATTAAGTCTAATGAGGAAATTTGCTCAAATTAGGAAATTTGTGCCAATTGAACTTGGAATCGGGAACAAGGTGAATGAGACCATGTGTTCAAGGATATGCAAACATTTTCAGTGGACATGTACTTGCGGTCACATTCAGGGCTTTGAACAGGGCATGCTCTCATGTTTTGTGAGCAAAAATGAAATTCCCATACATCCACGCAAGCTAGCCCAACCACCAATTCATGTGCTGGCCATGCATTTAGACACCATTGGAAAACAACATGCACCCACGAAGCTCCTCCATACAAAAGGGGATTCTGATTCTCTCAGGAACTGTCCTTCACATGGAGGACCTCTATATGCCCATGTTGGTACATGGACAGGGACCCTTCTCACAGTTGCTAAATGTTTAGCCAGAAGATGAGTCAAGGAACTAGCCCAGATGGTCCTATAGCCTCCTCATGCATACTTTTAACAAGTGATAGGATTCTTCTAAATGAACCCTACGTTGGTGGGTCATATAGAAAAAAAGCCAATCTCTTAGGTACAGCCAACACAATAGCTTTATTAAAGTTTGTTGGCATCTTGGCTAAAGAGAAAGATGGAACATATGTGAGTTACTCTTCAATGACCCCTTTCCTGTCTTTAAAAATTGGTTTGCCTTCTTTTAACACAGCAAGCCGCAAGCCTGTAAAGAGCCAAGTCCTGATGCACAGTTCCTGTTCGGAGGAGAGCTCTACCTCATTAACTTCTGACTGAGAGAAGGTGACCACAAGGAATTAAGCAACATGCATTTCTCTCATGTCAAAGGAGCCATCAAAAGCTAAATCACTGCAGGGCGGCCCACTTATTTGCTAAGCTCCCAACTGCACAAGGATCACAAATGCCCCATAAATTGGGCTCCAAAACTGTTGACTCAGAAATCCCTTCTGCCATTTAAATTTTTTAATCTACTCCTTTCACCTGCTGCTGTGTGAATAAGGATTCGTTCACTCCTTCGTCATTTCCATTCCCATAGCTGCATTGATAAAAGAATATCATTATTACTTGCGCTTACGCTGAGCCGTACCTGGCATTTAAAGTAAATTGCCACAAGCTCATAAACAACAGAAGACAGGAGGGGGTAGAGAGATTGAATTTGGCACTAAATTTAAATTTCAAAACAGCTTTACAGGGGATGCTCACTGAGATGCAATATCTCATTAGCCCAACTGTCAGGTGGGTTGGAGTATATCTCGATAAAGTGCAGATTGATTTAGCAAAACATATGAAGTGCAGGACTTCTTCTTCTTCCTAAGCTGTTGGGATTCAGGTTATTTTTTCAGGTAGCAATTCTGGTCACCTGCTGAAGCCAGGTCCATCTCTAACTGGAGAAACAGGAGCATCTTTCCACTGCAGTGTGTTTGTTTGTGGACAAAATCACTCAGATTTCTCTTGACTGGAGCTTCTGCAAAGCTTTAGGCTTCTGAGGTTGTGGACTAGTTTCATCCACTGTCACCGGCTGGTGAGCAGAATGTGATTAGCAACAGGAAGGCAATCAGCCATGAGTTAGGGCTGAGCTGACACTTATTCCTGATTTGTGCAATTGTCCTATTGCAGGCTAATGTTGCTCATGCCTCATTTTGGGAGGACTGGTTACTGGACAGATTCAAATCTGAGTGGCTTTTCAGGAACATGAATGATTTCTTAGACCGTACAAATCAAGCCTTCTGTCCAGGCTTGGCACTGAGGCTGCACTTGCAGCATTGGTCCATGCTCTCCAGAGCTGCCCCCTGGGCAGCTTGATGGACCTTTATGTGGCTGTTGATATGGCCAAGCAGGTATTGGCATACAGGTGACATAATTGTGAGATCTTGCTAGGGTTATTATGGGACCACTCATTCCTGGCTGGGATGTCCTAAAGTGGGGATGTGGAACCTCCAGCCCACAAGCCAAATTTGGCCAACCAGGTTGGCTGATCCAGAAGCTACAGCCCCTCAGAAGAGAGAGGAGGTGGAAGAGCAACTGGGACACAGCTCAGTCACTTTGTTCTTCCATCACCTTTCATGCAGGGAAGGTGAGGGAGGAGCAAGGTTGGTGCCTCAGTGGGCTTTGCTCTGCCCAGGCTTTGCCTATCTGGGGAAAGCTTGGGCAGAGCAAAGCAGGTTCCCCAATTGAGACACTGGTTGGAAGGGCTCCAGAGGGCAGGCTCCACCCCTGACATCATGAACAGGGCCCCACCCACTGTCATCATCTGGCTCATGGGGGGGAAGCAACGGCAATCCAGCTCCCAGACCCAAATGGATTCCTCACCCCTGTCCTAAAGTGTGGTGATAGGAATCTGCTGCTGTTCATCTCCTCATAACCTTCACTGTGGTACTCTTCAGGGATCCATACATTTTCTATTAATTTCTTTGTTACATTTATATCCCACCTTTCCTCTAAGGAGCCCAAGGCGGTGTACATATAATACTCCTCCTCTCCATTTTATCCTCACGTGAGCAGTGCAGGTCGGATGATTAAGCAAACCTGCTCACCTCACTTCAGTGGACCTCACACGGATGTGGAGGCTGCTCCCTTAGTGATCTAGAAAGCTGCAAGGCATTACTTTGCTCAGCGGAATCGTTGACCCTGTGCCTTTAGGGACCCTTCCGTACTGAAGCTAATAGGCTCGTCATTATTTTCTCAACTTTCGACTAATCTTAAATATTTCAGCCTCCCAATCAGGTTCAATCGCTTGGCATCAGCAGTCAAAAGAATCTCAGGAGAAAGGTCTGGAACGGGTCTCTTCCTGAGAGATTGGGGAGCCATTAACAGTCCGAGTAGAAAGCAAAGGAGCAATGATCTGGCTTAGATAAAGGGCAGCTCCAGGTGTTCAATGTGAATGCTTTTTCTTTCTTTTAAAAAAAGTGACACACTTTGTTTGACTTCCTATGATACCAGACTATGATAATTCAACTAGAGCCGAGGTGAAATTTCTCAGAAACCATTTTTCTGAGAATACTCTGAGGCTTTTCTTTTTCTCACCATCCTAGAAAATTGAGGCCACTTTGCAGAATGTTCTCGGATGATTCACCACCATTTTTCTGTGGGTGATGGCCTCCATTCTCTCTCTCTCTCTCTCTCTCTCTCTCTCTCTCTCTCTCACTCACACACACACACACACACACACACACACACCTGCCCTAGTCATGCCTCACTAGGTATGAGGGATTCTGGGGGAGGCAAAATGGTGGCCAGGCTACCAACACAGCCACTGCGGCAGCTGCTTTCAATGGCAGCAACAGACAAAAAGCTTAGAGAAAAAGAAAGAGGCTGCATTCATTGCTGTCACTGTTAAGGGTCTCCCACCAGAGAAATTTCGTAAAATTTCCCCCCACCCCAACTCCTCTTCCCCAAAATAGGGTGGAGAATTCTGGGAGGCCATATGCACACAGCTCTAAAGGGACTCTCTTCCTCTGCATATGGACATTCCACTTCACTTCAATGGCTGCTAACCATGATCACTAAATGGAACCCTCTTAATCAGAAGCAGCACACTTCTGAGCATCAGATGCTGGGAACACACTTGTCTTCATGTGTTCCTTGCGAGCTTCCTAAAAGCATCTGTCGGGCTGCTGCAAGGAACAGAACGTTGGTCCAGATGAGGGACTGGGAAGGAACCTCCAGCTGGTGGGCCAGATGCAGACTTCAGACTCTTCCTAGGCCTCACCCGTGCTCTCTGAACCACACCCCAAGTCCTCAGGCCCTGCCCCATCACCAGTCCTACAAAACTGATGGAGGGAACTTTGCACGAGATGAGGAAAAGAGAATGTCTGGAAACAAATGCCACCCCCATCCCATTACGTACTGAACAAAGGTAACAGTTTTATTTATTTATTTATTTTATCGATTTGTTGCATTTATATCCTGCCTTTCCTCCAAGGAGCTCAAGGCAGCATACATGATCCTCCTCCTCTCCGTTTTATCCTCATAACAACCCTGCGTGGTAGGTTAGGCTAAGAGTCAGTGACAGTGACTGGCCCAAAGTCACCCAATGAGCTTCATGGCTGAATGGGGACTGGAACCCAGGTCTCCCAAGGCCCAGTCCAACACTCTAACCACTACACAATCCATAGCTCCACTCATTTTGGGCTCTGGCCACACCCACTGCTGGAATGTAGACCCAGATAAGTTCTGATTCAGATTATTTGTGTATAGCTCTAAACTGAACAGGAATAGATTCAGCCACCACCATTTTAGAGACCCTTTATAGGCATTTGTTTGTGTAGAATGAACATGCATGGGGGCGCAGCAGCAAATGTTCATTGTATGTACAGAGAACCTCTAGGAACACAGCTGTATGTGGGTAGGGTTCTGTCTCTGCCTTTGCAATGTATGTTCCACATCATGTGCTCTCTTTACATATGGTTGTACAGGGCAATCTGCATGCACACTCCTTTTCATAGATCACAGAGTTGGAAGGAGCCTACAAGGCTATCGAGTCCAACCCCCTGCTCAATGCAGGAAACTAGAGGAGGGGTCTCCCATCCAAGTAATAACCAGGCCTGCCTGACCCTGCTTAGCTTTCCACGCTCAGACAAGCTGAGCCAGCGTGAGCCACAGGCCTGTATGTGTTACACTATATGTGTTATACTAAACACATATACCTAGGTGGAACCCACTGCTGTGATGCTGCTCCCCCCCCCCAAAAAAAAATCATTCCATATGAACGAATGCCTGGAAAGGACTTTTACGGGCAGCTCACAGATGACTGCATGGCAGGAAAACAAATGAATTTTAATGAGGCCATGTTTATTAGGAACTGAACTAAACTGAAACATAGAAGCTATTTTAAAGTCCAATAATTAGAACTCTAATGCAGGGGTGGTTTTAACATTGCATTTTAATCCTGTTCATTTAAATATCATGAATAATAGTCTGTGTTCAGGAATCGCCGGACATTCAAATGATGGAACTCAGTTGATTCGGGTTTATGATGGAAGAAATGTATTACATCTATTTCTACAGGCATCTTCCTCCTAATCACCATCATCCTGTTTTAGAATCCAAGACGTGGCCCTCAACACCAATAGAAACAGCCATGCCATTGCCTTCACTCCAGACTTACCTAATCAGAGCCCTTTAGGGTATGGATCTGTACTACTACAGTTAGCAGCAAGGTATAGTGAGCCCCAAAGGTGTGGTTGAGGGCAGAGGTCAGGAAGGACACACCTGGGTTACCATGGTGGCCAGTGGACAATTCTAGATCCTTCCAGACTTGGCAATCCCATGAGAGTGAGCTGGGCCCCACAGAGCATGCACAGTTTGCCGTGCTTTATTTGAGGGCTGAGAGGAAGAAGCTGTCAGCATTGGAGCCAACTGGAGTTAGGAGGCTAAGGACCCAGGTGCTGCTGAATCCCCTTCCCCCTGTCTTGAGGTCACCCGGGGATCCTGATGAGTAGATGTCATTGGAGATGGACACCTGCCTGCCACCCTTTTGCCACCCCACCCTTGACAAATGCTAATACAAATAACAATAATCAGGGTGGAAAGTTTTAATGGATTTAATCCATAGATCAATCAATTACCACTCCAGTCCTGTGCAGGCCGACTTGGGAACAAGTCCCAGTGAGACTTATTAGTGAGTAAACAGACATGCATACTTGGGAGTGTGCTGTAGAGTGCCAGTATGCAGCTTTAATAGAGGAGGGCAAATTCTTATTGGCACACCGGTGAATCAATGGGGAACAATGGTATATTCTTTAAGGCAGGGGTGGGGAACCTCAGGCCCAGGAGCCAAATCCAGCCCTCCAGACTTGCCCACACAGCCCCACCCTCTTCACCAAACCGCCAATCACTTCGCGGTCACTTGGCTCTTGTGCAGTTTTCCCCCCATTTCATTTCATTTATTTATTTATTTATTATATTTATACCCCACCTTTCTTCCTGTAAGGAACCCAAGGCAGCCTACATAATCCTCCTCCTCCTCCTCTCCATTTTATCCTCACAACAACCCTGTGAGGTAGGTTAGGCTGAGAGTCAGTGACTGGCCCAAAGTCACCCAGTGAGTTTCATGGCCGAGTGGGGACTAGAACCCGGATCTCGTTCTGAAAGGTTGCAATGCCTCTGCTGAGGCTCAGTTACTGGCAGGAAAAGCTTTCAGCTACTATAGGCTGAGGGTGGTGGTTGTATTTTGGGCCCCACCCCTTTTGCCTTCAGCCCCGCCCACCAAAGGAATGCAGCTCCCAAGAGCTTCTCCGAAACTGAATTCAGCCCTCAGGCTGAAAGAGGTTCTCCATCACCGCTTTAAGGCTGTTTGGGTTCTGGGGTGACAATGCAATAGCGAATAAAAAAGAAAATATGAAGGACAGCTGTTCCATCTAACAAGGTGTGTGATGGCTCTCAGTTATTAGTTTAGTAATAAGGTATCTTACACATCTGTACAGGCATCTGTATAGGTGGTATGTTAAATGTAATCATATAATTGATGAATTGATTAAAAAGAGGATAATGAATCAACTACAAATTCTTATTTAGTTGATATCAAGTTGATGATGATGATGATGATGATGATGATGTAATAATATGATGTATGATGAATCAGTCTATTTCCAGTCTGCGTCACTTTCATGTGTGTCAGTTTTTGTACCCATTGTTCCATGCTGCTCCATTTCTGCATTCACCTGTTTGTTTGTTTTTAACTCTCCCATGCATTCAAATATGTATTTTAATGCATGTTTAAATGTCATTTTCTCTCAAAATATGCATTTATGTATGTAAATTTAAACTGCAAAGAAGTGCATCATGACATTCAGATAAGTGAGGGCAAGTTCAAGTGGTACAGATCAGGTCATTTCATACAGGAATTCACAATGGTGGCATCACTCAAGCATCCCTAGGTAACAATAGTTCACAGACTGGCAACTGAGCTAGCAGACAGGCCACTGTGACTCTCTAGCCTGTTGTGCAACGTAATCTGTTTTCAGTGCAGTTCAGCACAAGTTCTATTATCGCTGGAGGCTAACATATTACCTTTGTTTGTTTACTATCCCAAAGGTTTAGCTTTGCCACTTTTGCTCTGGTTTACTGCTTTTGTGCAACTGCAGTAACACATGGAAAAACCTTGTGTTTCTCATGATCCGCCAAATTAATGTGCTGAACACATCCTGCAAGTATTCACCCAACACAATATTATTGCCTGGAATGTCAACCACTTATTTCATTCATCAGATGCTTCTGACCTTGCTCTTAAATAACTTACCATAGAGGAGTCCATAAAGGTTGAGAGGCTAATTGGACTACTAGGCATGTTTGAGCTTTGATGAGCGTAGAAAGGAGGAGCTCCCACACCAGGCATGCACCAGGTGAAGACTGAGCAATAGGAACAGATAATGGTGAAATTACAGGCCAGGTTAAAAAGAACTTCATAATGAATACTGTGAAACAGCCAACATGCATTTCTTGAACAGTAGCCTCTCACAGTAGAGGCAGATTTCAAAAGCAGTTTATTAGAGAGCCAGTGTAGCGTAGTGGTGAGAGTGTTGGACTGGGACTCAGGAGATCTGGGCTCTAGTCCCTGCTTGGCCATGAAGCTCAATAGGTGACTTTGGGCCAGTCACTGAACTGTCAGGGCTGGTTTACACAACCCAGGAGGCAAGTGGGGGAGGGGAGGCACCATGGGGCCATCCATGGGGCGTGCCAGGCCGCCGTTCACATGACACGGGAACCGCAGGGGACGGCTGCTCCCCCGCGGGTCCCGTGTCGTGTGAACCGGACCTCATTCTAACTTACCTCACAGCAGGGTTGTTGTGAGGATAAAATGAACAGGAGGATGACTATGTAAGCTGCCTTGGGTTCCTTGTAAGAGAAAAAAAAGCAAGATATAAATGGAAGGAATACATTTTTAAAAAATTAAAAAATTATCTGGCACAGGGCTCCGCAGTTCACAGAAGAGAAGTCAAATCCCTCTGGGCATATTCTAGGGCAGGTGTGGGCAACCTGGTGCCTTCCAGGTGTTTTGGAGCACAACTCCAACTGGTCCAAGCATTGGTCATGTTGTCTGGGACTGATGGGAATTGTAGTTCAAAGCATCTGGAGGGCACCAGGTTGGGGAAGGCTGCTCTAGAGAATTGCAGTGGCATCTGTGGGGAGTGCCCTTAGTAGTGGGAGAAGAAAGAGGGATGCCTGATCAGGGTTTAGGCAGGGTTCTAGAGGAGCCCGGACTACTCACTCATCATATACTATTCCAATTAGCCTATCCACCTATATGAGACTCCTCTATGGTAAGTTTATTTTTCATCATCTGGAGGGCCTGTTTTAGGGTTTGGGTGCACTTCAAAGAGCTCTTTGGGTCTCAGCCATGATCAGAAGATGCACACCAGGCAAAAATTTGAACTTTTGAATGTTGCCTTGAAATTTGGGTGCAAGAAGGAAAGGGATGCCAGGGAGGGGGGGTGATTTTGTGAGAGACAGATAAATTTTTCACAGACTTTGGCAAATGGCTTTTCCACCAGTGGTAGCGGTGGTGGCCATTTCAGTTTCCTTTTTTACTTTATTTTTGCTGCTGCCTCCTTCCTGTGGGCATAAACTGCTGCCTGCCACCACCACCCGTGTTTATTTTATTCGAGGGGCATTCTGGAGCTGAGAAAGGCAGCTCCACTGCTGCCATTGCCAGAGGTGGCAGCAAAAATAAAGTAAAGAAAAAGAAACTGCCACCAATGTCCACCCATACCCACTGCCAAATCTTTCACACACAAAAATGTCACTGTCTCCCAAATAAAAAAATTCCCCTCTTGTCTCTCCTGTCATGCCTCCCCACCCCAGGACACTTGAGAGCCAGTGTGGCATAGTGGTTAGAGTGTTGGACTGGGACTCAGGAGTCGAGAGATCTGGGTTCTAGTCCCCGCTCAGCCATGAAACTCACTGGGTGACTTTGGGCCAGTCACTGACTCTCAGCCTAACCTACCTCACAGGGTTGTTGTGAGGATAAAATGGAGAGGAGGAGGAGGATTATGTAAGCCGCCTTGGGTTCCTTGCAGGAAAAAAGGCGGGGTATAAATATAATAAATAAATAAATATTTCCTAGCTGATGAGAGTCAAGCTTCAGTAGCTGAGCTATGGTCCCTCCATATTAGTATCTATGGCATGGGTGGGCAACACATAGTTTTTTCAGCCCCGCTATGTTCTCCCGCTGCCGCCACAGTTGCGTCTCCAGCAAAAATGGCAGCAACTTTGCAAGGGAAACAAGGTACGTGGGAAGCGCGCACCTTGTTTGCAAGCAGAATCACACTCCCAGAAGCCCCCTGGAAGCGCAACTCTGCTTGGAAACGAGGTGAGTTCTCCCCACATGCCTTGGACTTGTGAAATTGCCACCATTTTGGCCACCGACCCCACAAATGTGGGGTCGGTGCAACCCCAAGTGGGTTCTTGGGGGGAGGTGAAGTTCAGCCCCCCCCAACCCTCAGAGGTTGCCCACTGCTGATCTGGGGGGGGGGGAATCACCCTAGACATTGTTTCCACAAAAACGCCCACTGAGCTGTCACAGTCGCCTCATTTGTCGAACTAGGTCACACCTGAATGTTTCGTTTAAATAGCCACCATTGTATTCCAGACCTACATTGGCCACATCTGTATTACGCTGCGCACAAATAATTTTGACTCTCATGGATTCCCCACAAAGAATCCTGAGAATTTATATTCTGTGAGAAGTGTTGGGGATGTTTTTCTGAAATGAAATAGCCTTCACAGGAAATGAAAAAGTCCTAACGTCCTGGGGGGAGCCGTGATTATTATTAAACCAGTTTGCAACCATTTTCAGTTTAAAAATTCAAATGTAGCTACATTAGCTGCCAAACTGTTTTTCCTTTTAATTAATCTGTGCAAAGAGGATGCCCAAATTACTCACGTAGTAGATGTTCTCAAAGAAACTGTGCACGTCCCAGCAATATCCCCCAAATAAATAACAGTTCTTTCCTATGCTGATTGAATGCAGAGGGAATCAAATGCTATGAAAGATACCATTATGGTGAATAAAAATGATTTGTAAAGGATGATTGACTCTCACACAAAAACAGAGGTGAATACTATACTACAGCAGCAACTTAATAAGCAATGCAAATTCAAGGAGTGGTTGCTTAAACCATGAAAACGTAAGAAGCCCACAAACTCACCACCCCTGATGAATTTCAAACAAGAGCTTGAATTAGGGTAGCCACTTACACTTCGCCAAAAAGAAGGAAATGCATCACCAAAACAGAGAACAAAAGAGGGCATTCATATGCTAATGTATGGTAGACTCAAATTTATAAATTGTTGCTATAATTTAATAGAAATGCAATACATCTCATCCTAGCGGGGAAGACTCTGATCACCGGGTGATCTGTGAGCATTTCTACACAAGGCTGTTAATCCACTGTATATACTTTCAGTTTTGTCACAGAATTGTGATTCAAGCATGCCACAAAGAGCATTTCCATGCCCACTTTTCCACTACATAACCTCTAGATGGCACTGCGATATAGCAGAATAGCTCAATTACACAAGCAGATAAAGTATTTTCTTTTGATTTCACAAATAATACTATATTTTCCCTGCCACGTGTAGAAAAGCTCTGTGTGCCTGCTCAGTTCGCAGCCCAGGTACTACCTGCTGATGTGCAGGTTGAAGGCCCTTGCTACTCTCCTTCTTAAGGTTCTTTGTCTTTAAACAGGACGTGGTGTGGACAACCTTTCCTATAGAGGATGCATTTAAATAGAAGGCTGGACACATGGCAATCCAGGCTTGAAACTTGAAACTCAAGAGAAGCTGACAA
The DNA here is from genome assembly GCA_021292165.1 of Shinisaurus crocodilurus. Taxonomy (NCBI): domain Eukaryota; kingdom Metazoa; phylum Chordata; class Lepidosauria; order Squamata; family Shinisauridae; genus Shinisaurus; species Shinisaurus crocodilurus. The sequence continues at coordinate 106,697,305 of CM037877.1, forward strand.
GCTGTAGAGAAGCTACTATGTCTTGCACTGGTACATAACAGACGTGTTACTTAAATAGATACATTTAAGGCATGGAGGTCAGGGATATGAAACAATCTTGAGAGAATAGACATCATATGACAGTATGATCTGATTCCCCAAATGAATGATTGGGACTATAACATGAAATTAATTGAATGAATTAATGAGAGAATGTTCCTCACCAGACCATCCAAGTTCTGCAACCTGTTACCTGTGTAAATGATGTAATTGAGCAAATACTTTATTTAGAATAAATTTTTCTGCATCGTTGCTATTTGGCATAATTTATTCAAGTTTTGCTAATCAGAGTACTGAAACTTTACTCCCAACCAATAGGAATCTTATTTAGTCACCCCTCTGTGGCTTTTAAAATTTTATCAAACTTCCAACCGTACCTCTGTAGCCATAAAAGTTATAAACTTATCATTTTAAATGTAAATTGTGATTCTCTAGAAGGTGAATTCAATGCCCGGTAATTAATACATTCTACAATTTCCCTCCACTCCAATGGAAGGATAGTGTATAGACCAGTCTTGATCCATTTGGTGATTAATGATCCATTAGCTTTAATGCCATATTGATTTGATCTTCACAATGAAGAACGCTGGCCAAGCTTTGGAACAATCCTAGGATCCCCCTGGAACTCACTTTAAAAAACCACAGTTAGACAGTAGTGGCCCAACCTCTAAGAGGCCATTTTAATCTTAAGGCAGAGATCTGAATCTGGGCTACACAAACAGACCCCCTCATAGATAGTTAGCCTTCCTGCTGAAATTGGTGCCAGCTATCCGTAAAGACTCTCCAGCTGAGGAGCACATCATGTGCCTGTTGCATTCAAAATCAAAGAGAAAGCTATAATGCTGAAGTATGGGATGTTTTCTTCTGGATTGCATTGCTTTGAAGTGTTGTAAACCAGCCTGAGTGCTGCAGTGGAAAGGTGGGATATATATTATTTGGGAGGAGGAGGAGGAGGAGGAGGAGGAGGAGGAGGAGGAGGAGGAGGAAATTGATGATGATGATGATGATGATGATGATGATGATGATGGTGGTGGTGATGATTTGTATCCAGGATCTGACTTCTGTGAAAGGAAAGGATCTTACATGACAGGAAGGAAGGAACTTGTGGAAAGTTCCCCTACCCAATTTGGGGGGATCCCCTCTCCGCCCTCACCACAGCTCACCCCATTCAGCAGGGTCTCCTGACTCTCTGTAGCATTTTCAAGGGCTGGAGGGGCTGCCATGGGAAGGAGGGGGCAAGGAAGTTAACTTCTGCCAGCACAGTTGATCAACTTAATTCTGGATCCAACCCAATAATGGTAATAATTACAATAACTATAATAATAACTACTACTGCAGTAGCAGCTTTTTCTAGCAATTTGAAAACACACACACACACACACGTTAATGGGTTGTCAGGGGCCAGATAAAATTGCCCTGAGTTGCTGCATTGGCCCATATACCAGCAGTCGGCTATTCGTAATGAAGACTATGTGGTTTCTCCTATGCAATGTATTTTCAAGGTTAAACTGAAAAGTTTATCAATGTAGTGAAGGATATTTCCAGAGCCACATGTTATGTGCTCAGTAATTTGAAACCTTTATAGGCTGATCTTATCAAAATTAATCTGTTTTGCATAGTACAAGAGACCATGGAGAACTGGTGAAAGAAAAGCAACCTAAGGGCATTAGATTTGTAAAGGGAACAGATGAAAGTATATATGTACTGCCTGAAATCTCCTGGAGATTTTTAATACTGTACTTGGTGCTGAATTAAAGGTTCTCCAGTGAGCAGTGTAAGATGCACTGCTTTGCAATAAAGCTCATGGCTGATATATAGCACAGTGTTCCAAGAGCAATGATAAATCAGTAAATGGGGCATTTATGTTGCTGAACTTGAAATAAAGTGAGGAAACTGGTTTGGAACAGGTGTGATTTTGGAGGCCCGTGGTGAGAGAATTCCTCAACATCCTCTATTCCAATTGATGATCTCCATTTTATAACAGCATACAAGAGGTGGAAGAATCCGGAAATATAGGGCCCAGCTGCACTGGAATGATTTCCAGAATGGATCTGGAACCTGCCACATTCTGGTGTGTCCTTCTAGGTTCATTTTAGAAGCAGGGATGGGGGAAATATAGGGTTTTTTTGTTTCCATTTTAATGCAGTTCTACCTAATTTGCATGTCCTGACCCAGCAAGAAACCGAAACACAGTTATACATTGGCATTTGAACTTCTCTGAATTTTGCAATGTGATGCTCTGATCAAAACATGTGTACAAGAGTGAATTATATTACAGGAAAAGGCACAAAAATGTGTATATTGGTGAAAATAATTTACAAAAATGCTACAGAAGAAATGCTTAGGTCTAGCTGACCTCAAGCATCCCTAACCTACAGTAGCTCAGCAATGTCCCAGGCCACACTAAGCCTCACTCTATGAGCCTGGGAGTTTTTGGTACAGCAAGTAGTCAATGATAGTTGGATGGCATTCATCGGAATTACATACCAGTTCAATAGAAATCCACAACCACACAATACAGAAATAAAATCGGTACTTCAAATGCAAAAAGGGACAGTTAAAGAAGAATAATTTTATGGATATATGGAATCAATTATTAGACTATGTCAGTGATGGTGAACCTATGGCACGGGTGCCACAGCTGGCACGCAGGGACCTCTCTGTGGGCACTCGAGCCATTGGTCACCAGATCGCGAAAAGACCGTCCCCTTCTGCAAAACACTAATGATCTTGTTCTTTCTCACAGTGTAGAACAGAATGATTTTGTTCTAGAATTCCTGTTATAGAATTCTTTTCTTCATTGTTATCACATTTAAAAGATTTTGAAGAATGATGCACAGAGCATGGCTTGGATGTAAAGCCCTAACAGAGTGCTGCATGTGTTGCTCTCAAACTAACGGAGTATGAGCCAAGGTTTGACAAATTATCAGCATGCATGCAATAGCAAAAATCACATCAATTGTGCAAACGCATGCCCAATGCAAACTTTTACCTAATGCAGTGTTTGCAGTCCAAAACATAAAGTGTTTAAAATGTGTTAAGCACATTTAGTTTTCTTGTTTATCTTGCTCATCCTAGTACAGGTTGACTTTTACTTTTACTAATCTGACACCTGTAGAAGCAGGGAAAGGACCCAGAGTAAAGCTTGCCCCATACAATTTCAGTCTGGCATATAATCATATTACAAGTTGAGAATCCCTTATCCAAAAATACATGTGCCTAATTATTTAAAAAGTTTGTATAAATTCCCTTCAGGCTATGTGTACAATGTAGTACTATAATATTTTTTTTAGTTGATTTTTTTTTTCAACAAAAAACTGTTTGTATCATTGAAAGCCCTGTTATTGTGTTTTCCTTTTAAGACAAAAGATGTTAATTAGTTCGGACAACTGTATGAGTTGTTTTTCTAAAACTAAAACCTTGGTATTCAGGTTTAATTGAGTGTTGGCACTTTGAAATAAGTAAGTTGGTTTTGTGTTGCAGTTTGGGCACTCGGGCTCAAAAAGGTTCACCATCACTGGACTATGTATTAATAAAGGGGAAGGGGAGTATGCCTTGCCAGGATATGTTATATTTTTGGAATGTGGAACTCAATTGATTAAGGGGATGGAAGTATATTAGTTGGTCCCTAGGCGGGTGGGGGGTGCACCTTATGATTTACTGTAGTTGTATGTTTTTGTTTTACAGTGTTGGATGTAGTTTATAATAACTAAATAATTTTTTTTAAAAAAATCGGTAGAGTTCTGATTAACTACTATTTTAATCTTAAATGGCAACATTTGAAACATGCATCAAGTTATCAAGCAATGGTACAATATGATGTATGAACACATTGTGATTTGCAGCTATACTTAAACATAGGAATGAGGCTTGTATGAAACAAGTGACGCACGTCAGCCATAAGTGAAACTGAGCTGAGCCAAAAATCCCGGCCACTGCACTGCAAAAGAATCAGCAAGGTGAAAGGGGTTGGGAGAAAACAACATTCAAGCCTGATTCCTACCAAGTTTGGAGTGGCAGCAGAACAAACAGAAATCAATAAATGATATTAATTTGTCCTGACACTATGAAACCACAGTGAAAGCAAGATGAAGATAAACATATGTGTCTGATTTTTAAAACTCCCTGGAACTCATTTGAACCCTCAGTGAAGGCTGACATCTTTGATTTCAGCTGCTCCTTTCAGGGGGGGAGGGGGGAGAGAAGAAGACTTGTTTTTTTTTTAAAAAAAAAATTGATTTCCCCCCAAAAACAAATTAATTACAGCTAATCACAAATAATAACAAAACAGTAACAAATACTACATTAACATTGTGCACCCCCCACCCTCTTGGGACCAAGCTATATTCCCCGAAAGATATCAGATATTATTCTGTTTTCCAAAAATGTAACAGAGAAGAAGACTTCTAACTTTCAAAGATCTATCTACCTTATTACGATGGCAGGCATCCTGTGACCATAAACAACTTTTGTATTTAATACTTCTGTTCAAATTGGTTCCGCTTCTTGTTGCACAGTAGAAATGTTTTCTAATTTCAGCTAATTCGACTTTATCTGAACTTAGCCAGTGCATGCAAAATGAAAGCTCTGAGAGAATATTCTTTGGCATGTGTCCTTCCCTTCATGTAGCTTTACAGGGAACGGATATGCCAACCAACAGATCTGAGACATATTATTAACCTTTGAGTTATGAATTGTAACAAATGCAAGGAAAGGTTTTCATAACTGGCATTGCCGCAGCATGGACACTAACATCAATCAAAAAGCATCCTAACTGAGCAGTCAATGTTTTTATTCATGTGGTGAGATCATGCTCCATTAGAGAACTCCAGTAACTCTGTGTGGCTCTGTCTCCCAGCCACTGGGCACTGACTCTTGGCAGAAGCAAGGGAGTCATGGATGGCAAACTCACCCCCAAGGCAGCAAAGGAAATAAACCAACAGAGCAATCCTATACATATTAACTCAGAAGTAAGTCCCATGGTATTCAGTGGAGCTTACTTACATGTAAGTGTGCACTGGATCTCAACCTAAGTTAAGTACACAGAGCATACTCTGAGGAAGGGCCATAGCTCAGTGGCACAACATATGCTTTGCATGCAGAAAATTCCAGCTTCAATCCCTGGCATCTCCAGGTAGGACTGGGAAGGAAGGCTGGCATAGGCAATACTGGGCTGGGTGGACCCATGCTCTCATTCAGTATAAGCCAGCTTCCTATGTAGTCCGGCATCAAAATGGCCACCATCTCTATAGCCTCCTTGATGATCTAACAAAAACCATCTAGGATGAGGTGAGAGATGCTTTAATGGCTCTGACTTACAGCAGTACGCCCTGGGGCGTTCTTTAGCTTACCTAGAACTGATCTTATTGGCCTGAATGAGAACTGTGAATCAGCAAGTATTGAGTGATCTCCTGTGTCCAAGCATGTGAATCAGCCCATTCACTAAGATTGTATGCTCAAAGCTAGCTCTCCCCTCTCCTTTTATATATGTTTGCACCTTTTATATGCCATCAGTAGTCTAATCATGATACAATACTCACTGGCGGGATAGGTAATGATATGCAAACCCATGGGCACAAGACACCAAGTTATAAACTAGTGTCGCCATAAATAATCTAGCATCAAAACAGAACTTTCCTGTTGTGTAACAAATGTGCTGTCTTCCAGTAACATACAGTGAAACCTCATTTCTCTGCCCACATGTTTGAATGTGCCTGTATATTAAAAACTCTCCCTGAACATATAGACAACTAGCCAGGCTGGGAAAATAATATTTTTCACTGACTGGGTTCAGAATACATGATAACCCACACTCAACGGTTGAGTGCGAGTTGTTGTTGAACTGTGCAATGTTGTTGAAATGTGGGTTATTGTGTTGTCTGAACCCAGTCATTGTCTAAACCAGGGCTCTCCAACCTTGGGTCCCCAGATGTTGCTGGACTACAGCTCCCAGAATCACTTGCCATTAGTCATGCTGGCTGGGTATGCTGTGAGCTTTAGGCCAGTAACATCTGGGGACCCAAGGTTGGAGAACCCTGGTCTAAACATATGATCTCCTATTTGCAATGTGAATTGCTACAGTCCATCAGGATCAACACCAGAAGATTGCCTGCACCGTGAAGCTAAATTCTAAATTCCGGATGTTAAAGGCAAATGTGTGCTGTGGAACCTTGATGTTGAGGCTGCTGTTTTTGTTTATTGTTGCTTTTTTATATATAAAGAAAAAGTAGCTTTGACGGAGAGGAATGTAGAACAGATAAGGGGAGAGACAGGCTCCATTTCTTCACTCCAGATCCTGACATCTTTTTCCAAACGGACATTTTGAATCCTGCAGGGGGCTGAAAAATTATTAGGAGGGGAAACTTGGATCAGAGAGACAATAAATGGGCTCTATTCTACAGCCCTGTCTCCCCAAACTGTTTTTTTTTCTTTTAAAAGATTGCATATGCTTGTGTGTACTGTGTAGTTTTTATGTTGTTTTATTATTCTCCCCCAGCCCAGCCCAAGCCCAGCCCAGCCCAAAGTACGGTACCTTCTTCATCTTCCACAGAGACCCCCTCTGGACTTTGAGAAACATTAAGAGAGATGCTCAGTGAAATATTGAGCCATTGATTGGATAATTCATGCTAATTTGTGTGTGCTTCTAGAGTAAGGGTGGGAATTATTCATTACTTATTTTATAATGTATTTTTATAATGTATTTTTCATATGGAGGATTGGTATTAGCAATGTGACACATGTTGAATGACAATGGAGAACATGTTACTACCCTAATGGGCCAATTGTGTCTCAAATCATTTTGTTTCATGGCAATAAATAGTATAAATTTGGCTCGGTTTGGCTCTATTCCAACCAAATTGTTCCATTTATGTGGCTATTTTAAAACCCAAGAAGTAAGCCAATTACAATTACCCATTTGCTATGTTCTTCCTAATTAACTGGCAGCACACATAAAATGCAACTATATGGTTGGTGCAAGAAAGGAAGAGAAAGTCAGGGGGAGATATATATATATATATATATATATATATATATATATCCCATATATATATCCCATATATATATCCCATATATATATATATATATATGGAGCTGGTCTGGCAACCATGAGCTTACCTTTAGCTTTATTTGCTCTCTTGGTGTGTGCTTAATTCAACTCCAAAGTACTAAGATCCACAAAATATGTTTTGTTCTTCACCAGTGAGGAAGGACCCAACATTGGCCCCTCAGGGCTCCTGATTCATGCATCATCATCATCATCATCATCATCATCATCATCATCATCATCAAATTTCCCACAAGACTGTGCCCAAAATAGCTCACACAACATATCAAAAGGACAGCAAAAAACCCAATTACAAATATAGCATGAACAATTGTGATTACAAATAGCAGAAGTGTCAATATGTCAGTGCACAATAACATTATCAGTGCATCTCAGTAAAACTAAAGCAATCATATAAAACAATATACCGGAATGGAATCATCTCATTAAGCAGCTTCATGGGCAGAGTAACCCTAGCTTTGATCTTGGAGAACTCCAACGTTGGAGCCTTCAAAACATGCGAAGCCCTGCTGGAGCGGTGACAGAGGAGCAGTGTTTCCACTCCTTTTCTCCCTCCCCAGCTGTGTTTTGTTTCTTATTTTATTTTTTTATTTAACCGATTTAACCAGGTCACCCGGTTCAGGTTCTGTGCTGCCTGACAGCACCGTGGATCAATATAATCCTGCGGAGACTGGGAGAATTCATGATGCGATGCAAGTGTAATTAATTGTGATGGGCCAACTGCCCCCCCACCCGCTCGGCTCGATTCAGAATTGGGCTTAGAATGATGACATCACTGGCAGTGCAATGTGATCCAATCTTTAACATTAACAAGATGCTATATATCATTTTGAATCCTAGTGCCAGTTCACTCATGGATTATTTTTCTCCATATGAGTATCCCCCTTTGCACAGGAACCAATATAATGTGTGAACTGGGCAAGTCACAGATATTGCTGACAGCAATTCCCAGGATTATGTAAATATCCTCCCCCCCCCCCCCAGCCATTTAAGTTCTAAGAATTTCTGTGCAGGCCTGGTGTCAGCATACGGCATGACTGGACAAATGCTGTGGCCCCGAGGACCTGGCAGGGTCCCACATGACTGCTGAGACCTGCCTCCACTGTGCAGGGTGGGGCCTGTTTCTATTCTTTTCTGGCATTGAGAAGGCTGCTAGGCAACTGCTGCTGCTGCAGTTAAATCTGCCGATTTAATTCCCACACATTGCTAGGGTGGCCACTTCAGCATTGCTTAAGAGGACAAAAGTGGAGACTAGTTTGCATAATATTGGCATATGCAAATTTAGGGGGGAAATTAGCTACAATTTAAATAGGAATATAATATATCTCACCATAGGGAGAAGACAAACTAGATGACCTGTGTGCTTGCCCAGTCTACTGTCCAAGTGCTTAAGGTGCTTAAGGGCCCCACCGTAGGGTTCTCTGACTTTAAAGTGGACCTAGACTAGACAGCCCATTGAATAGAGGATGACTTCAAAGAGAGGACTGCCCTCTGCCCACTCTCCAAAAATATAGGCCTGTCCTCTGTAAAGTAGGACAACTGGTCACCATGCACATTGTCCATTGCCCTGCCTCCAATATAGCATTGCTCCTAAGCGTTTCCAAATTGAAGCCAGTTGGGGAACTCCAATAGCTGCTTGCCACAGGCAGCAACAGCAGTATCATTCAGCACCTCTGCGATCCATTGCTGCCATATGCCCTGCTTCTATTCCTGCTGGCCTCTGGGCTGCCCAGTAAGCATATTGCAACCTAGCCTACGAATGGGGAAGGGAGAACAAGTGAGTGTGAGTCCTGCAAATGGTGCGGGGGGGGGGGAGCCCAACAATGGAGGGCAGAAAAGGGAAGTTCTCAGGGCCCTCTCACGCTTGGAGCTGGCCCTGTTTCTGGCCACCGTATCATATTTTGACAGTCCACCACACAGTAATCATTCCTTTGCAGTGAAAAACACAAGGCTGCTTGTGGGATCAGTGTCCGGTCCTCAAGGCCAAGTACCTTGGGCAGACAGGAAGATGGATTTAGATGGCAGTCAAGCCCAAGTCCAGCCTCGCTAAAAGTTGGGCAGGCAGAGAATCTTTCTAGGAGCTAGACAATGGAACTGGATTGGTCCACTGGTGTCATCTGACTTACCAAGCCAGGAGGATTCTGGGCTGTTGTGTCATACACTCAGCTGGACCTGGCTGCACTTCCCTCTAGCATCCCTAGCTGCAGAGAGGAAGTGGAAAGCTGGCCCCCACCCTGCAATGGCTCCCTATTTGAAACCCACTGTGCCTAACTAGAGAAATATTTATCTAGCATTTTGCCAACCCCATTTCAAACAGGCACTACTCGTAGGGATGGGCAAACATACAATGTTCACGCTCATTGAGGTTCTACCAAATCCTCATCAAAGGTCAGTTTTCTTAGTTTGCATTCCTGAATACAAGCACCTTCCCTCCCCCATCCCCCCAACTGGGAAAATTACATGTTTTCTATCAGGAGAAATGAACATTTAAAAAAGTGTGTATTTTTCCTGATCAAAAATGCATATTTCGCCCCATAGGCTAAAACATGAAGATGCAAATCTGGGTGAAATGCACGTTTGTGCAAGTGCACACTTTCAAACATGGACACAATTTTGGGAAATTGTGAAAAAATCCCAAGAATTGCATTCCTGCTCACATTCACATTCAGGGATGCTAATAACGGGACATGTTTGCATGGCTTGTGAACAGGAACTAAATTTCTGTACATCCCTAGGTTTTCTTTCTAGTATGGAATTCCCTGATAAAGTACCAGGGATATGTTGCCTGCTTTTCTTTTCATTTCTACCTATTTTGTACCCCATTTGTACGGCCCTTACAGTATATCTTTACATGAGTAAACAGGTCTTGGTTCCTTGGGAGAATGAAATTTTAAAAGAGGGATATATACAAGTATGAAATGAGAAGATTAAAAAACAGAAGAAGAAGAAGAGGAATTGTGCAATTTCTTCTGGAATAGAAAATGTCATTTTTGAAGAGCTATTTCTTGGACGGCACTGATAGCATGGCAAGAGAATAAAATAGATGGCACCTAGAAAAATGAATCAGGGCTAGGCACATGGAAGTGGTTTTTTGTACAGCCCATAATGAATGTGTGGAGCAGCTCATTGGTGCACAAAATATGCCGGGGTCATTCAATAAACAATTATGGAAGATGACATCTTTAGGAAATGGAGACATAAAAAGAAGAGAGACCAGCTTCTCCAAATGGGGTACCTAAGTTGCATGTGGAGGGGAACAATTTTTTATGAACTAAAAGGGGGAGGAAAATTTAGATGATATGCAATGTTGTTATGTGTTTTCAGGAGACAACTGCCAATTTATGCCTCCATAGAAACTTTTAGATGTAATGTAAGCTCTTTTGTAGCGTATTATTTGACATACACGTAGCTATCATGCTGAAGAACCCATACCTCTTGGCTAGGTGTAGAGGTGCAGATTAAAACATTGGATCTGCAAAAGGTAATTTTCTGAGTAGAAAAAACAACAACAAGCAAACCACTAATAAAGTCTCACAATTACATTTAAGGGGCATGACTACAATCCCGTGAATTGTTACCTGGGAGGAGGCTCTACTGAATTCAGCGGTGCTTGCTGTTGACAGTATCGGTTCAGCTTGCAAAAAACACACTGAGCTTTAAGAAAATATCTTCAGCCTGCTGAAATAATGCAACCTCTAGCTTTTAATTAAAAATGCAAACAGCCATGAAAACAGCGTTACCATTTAAGCTGCTAGAGGGAGGGAGGAATCTCATCAAAGAAAAGCAAAATGGTATATATTGTTATACTATATTATATACTGGACAGTATTATAACATGCTCTTTTTCTCCATTACATCTGAATCTGGAGAGGTTGTGCGCACAACCTAGATCAAAGCTGCAATGGATAAGGAGCCCCACGGACACAGTGGTCGTCACCAGCCTCCCCTGGAGCAATGTATGCATTCTTGAAATGTACTCATTTTGAAATCTATCCATTTTTGAAAATTACGCATTCTTCTCCCATGATTAAAGCGTATTTGTGCACATTTTTGAAATGCACTTGTTTGGAAATGTACGCATTTTTTCAATGTATGCATACTGTGGAATGTGTGTGTGGGGTTTTTTTTTTGGGGGGGGTGTTCCACGAATCAGATTGCAAGCTTGGAAATGTACAGACTTCAACCGCAGATTGAGTCTGAGTGTGTTCAGGCCAGAAGGTGCGAACTGGATAAAATCCTGTTGACAAATGAACTGAAATGAATTTCTCATCCATCCCTAGAGTAGAGGGCTCCAATGGAGACCAGTGTGTCCAGCAGGCCTCCTGTCCACCTAGACAGGCAGAGAATCACTTCCCACTAGGAAATCATGGGGCTTGTATTCCATCCCACAATTCCTCTGCCGAAAAAGGCACTTGGTAATTGTATGCTGCACAGTCTTCATCTATCTCCTGCAGCATCATCCTTCCCACTTGCAACATAGGCATCATAATACTGGCCTACCTTGATCTACTGAGGGAACATCTGTGAATGTGCCTTGAAGAGCAACGACAGCACCCTGATGTATACATTTAAATGTTGAGTTGGATCCAGGATCTGCCTTCCATAAGAGAAAGCATCCTTCTGCAAGAGGAAGGGCTTTGCTTGGGGACATTCCCTCTCTGCCCGATTTAGGGGATCCCACCCCCCTCCCACACCACAGCTCACCCCATTCAGCTGTGTCTTCCGTCTCTCTGTGTAGCACTTTCAGGGGGCTGGAGGGGCTGCCCTGGGAAGGAGGGAGAAGCACTGTCCCCTTCCGCCAGCACAGTTGATCCCGCTTTAATCTGGATCCAGCCCATTATGTTCATCAACATCGTCAACTTCTGCCTCTACAGAGATCCTCCTGTCAAATTCCCACAAAGCTCTTTCCTCCATATCCAGTCTGATTTGCTGAATAATGCCTCACCATACTCTGGGCTTGATTCAGCGTCAGCCACAAACCTGTGCAAGCACAGGGGGCAAGGATTAGTCAGCCTCCCTCCCACGGCCTGTCATCTCTGAGATTCTGCTACACTTTTAAAACTTGGCTGAGGCTGCTCTGGAGCAAAGTGTTTGGAGAACTGAGGCCACATAAAATAAACTCTTCCTGGGAAATAAAGGCAGCTGAAATCCAAATGCCAAAAACAGGGTGTGTAGCTTCTTTAAATGCCCTGGAGGAGATTTTGCAGTAACGATTATTTCTTGCTAATTGTGTTGCTCTTCTAAAATTATCCTTCCCAGATTGTTTGCAGCTTGAGAAGAGAGCTTTTCGCAGTGTGCTGCAGGCTTCCAAGCATGAGTTTCCAAATCGGAGAGAAATGTGATGTCAGCAGGAATACATTTCAACGCAGTGTGATACGCATGAATACACACGACCGTTTGGCTCTGGGCAAAAGCCCTGCATCTGAACAGGCTCCATCAGTGTTCATCACAATCTGCCAAGCAGCACTACAGGTCACAAGAGGGGGAGCTGGGGTCCAGGTGGCAGCAGAGATCTATTAGTCTAAAAACTCACTGAAGTAAATATGTGTGGGATTGATAACATGTGCATAGTCTACTGTGTGATTTTGAGCTTACAACTACAAACGTGGCTAGAATTTCATTTCAGTTCGATTTTGATGAGAATTTACCAAAATTTGCAAAGTTCTCCATATTTGGGACAAAAAGAATTTGCAGTTTAAAACAAATCGAATGTGGGAGAAACTGAAACTGACAGATTTGTCCATCCAGGCCCAGGGCTTTGGGTGCTTAGCTCTTGAAAAGGTGGGCTTGAATCCCTGTCTCTGTGTATTCCACCATGTTGGTGCTCAATTAGGGTTGCACTTCCTTTTTGTGATGGCTCCCTATCTTTAACAGCTACATGGCAGGCAGGTACAACACGATCCAATCCATGCTGGGAATAGCTATTGAATTTGGCTAGTGAAGATGGGTGAGAATTTCAATTCTGCCTATTTTTTTTTAAATAATTTAACAAAATTCACTGATTTCTTCATATTCAGAAGAGAAAGAACTTGAGATTTTAAAAATGTGAATGTGGAAGAAAGTGAAATTGACAGATTCATCCATCCCTAAAAAAGAAGACCTTATGAGACCAATTATAAACTTAGTAAAACAAGCCTGTTTGCTCCATGGGAGACTGGAGATCCCCTGCACACCAAATAAAGCAGGAGTGGGTTTTTTTTTTTTTAATGTTTGCATTTTCAGTCCTTTGTCCTCCCATCTCAGTTAAACATAGATTTTATCCTATGTTTGTTTGCTTGTTTGCTTGTTTGCTTATTTATTTATTTATTACATTTTAAACAATATATTGACCCCTGTCATTCCACTGACTTGCCTTTCAGTTTAAAATTCATTATTTATTAAGCAATTATGTGGAGATCATTGACACAGTCTGTTGTTTTCACATTCTCTAAGTACAGGAGAAAAGGTGGAAGCAAATAAGACCTGCAGTGCCATTGTAAACCAGAATACAGAGCAGCTACCAAATTAGATTTTAATGCAGAAGATTAGTCAACAGGAAGACAAGTCTTCTTCCATGAAAGATGTATTAGCAATCTTTCTGTGATAAAGAGGAAGCAACATGACACAGTGAAGGATGAACAAGTAAATATAATGCAAGCAATGGAAAAGACAGAGATAAGCCACTGGGCTAGAAACATATGAATGATGGCAGTTCCTTTCTCTCTTGGAAAATGATCAGCAGATCTTATACTCATGTTTTTATTTGTCAGAGAACATCTGAGTATTGGAGTGAATGTGAAGGCCTCCTAGAGTAATTTATTCTCTGGGGGGGGGGAAATCCAGCTTGCCTGAAAGCATTCATATAAATAATGGCTAAAAATCCCTTGGTTAATCTGACATCCCCCATTAAATGCTCTTCCGATACTGCCAAGAGTTAGCTGCTTCCGTAATGGTTTTAGGAGACCTAATCCTAGATACTAATTGTGAACTCATTCTCTGAGTATCAGTCTTTAATTTATATGGCCAAAATAGCACCATGCACAAGAGGGAGGTATCAGCAGGCTCAGCGGGAATGGCAAGGTTTGCACAAATACAAACAAACTTTAGGGGGGGAATTAAGGGCAGAGCCCCCCCCCCGAACAACTAAGGTCCAGTAAGGACTGAGTATGCTCAGTGGCTACAGAATGAATAATGATGATGGGGCAGGGAGCACTGGTACAGATATTTTTATTTATTTATTTATTTATTACAATTTATATCCCACTTTCCAGGCTACAAATTCTTCCAAAATGGCTTACGAGTAGGGGTGGGCAAAACTGCAGTTTCACTTTCTCTCACATTTTATTTTTTTAAGCACTCAAGTTCTTTCTCTCCAAAATATGCTGTAAATTTTGGTAAATTCTGATCTGAACTGAAACAACATTCTCCATCATCATCATCATCATCATCATCATCATCATCATCATCATCATCATCATCATCATCCGTTTATTTATAACACCCCTTATACCAAAGGGCGGGACAAATAACATATACAATAAACATAACAATACAATACAATACAATAAAATAACCAACACCAACCACTTACTATACAGTATTGAATCCCAGCAACCTCCATATTAGCCCAACCACTCATTAAAAAGATAAGTCTTTAATCCCGTACGATCTGCACCAGCCAAACTCAATGGGTCCAGCTATTCCCAGCACAAAGGGGACCATGATGTATCTGCCTTCCATAGAGCTGTTCAAGATGAGGAGCCTGTCAGAAAACAGAGGTGGCAACCCTAATTCACCATCACAAACATGGTTGAATGCACAGGGATTCACGCGCTGACTTTGAGTGGGTTACACTCAAAGTCCTGGGCTTGGAGAGGTGAATCTGTCAGTCTTGGCAGCATACGATGAGGTTTAAATCAGGTCTTGAATTTTTCTTGTTGTTGATTGTTTAATATTGGTTTCAGATATGTGTTTGTCTTTCTGTGTGTTGTATGTTAATGTGTTCATATGTATATGGTTCTTATAATGTATTTTAAATGTTTTAATCTTTGTAAACCACCCAGAGAGTTTTGGCTATTGGGCGGTATAGAAATCTAATAAATGAAATGAGATTAAATTAAATGTGATTCATTTTCCCTTCCTCTTCTCTCTTTAGTGGAAGCTGCCACTGCCATCATAAATTGGCCCACACCAGTTTATGCAGTTTTGGGATGTATTGGATGCACTTTCAGTAGCCTTAACAACCATGGCTATATTGCAAACTGTAAGCATTATGCGCACTGAAAGAGGTAATCTATAGCTTCCGACTCAAGAGCTTTCCACACACCCCGGCTGTGAACATTTTTTTCCATCAATTTTGTTTAGTTCAAACCTTTGAAGACACATTGGCAGAGTGATGGGTATTTGCCACAAAACTTTGAAAGCTTTCTTTTCTCTTCTTTACTGAACTTTTTACACTGATAGGAACAGCACTGATGTTACATTTCAGTGCTCAATTTTCACAAAAGAAGCTATTAAAAATTCAATTGAAACCACCATTGGAAAGTAAAACTGTTGTCATGAAATAGGCATATGCTGCTGAAACCAATGGGCTTCCTTTATTCCCATCTCTAGAACATTTTAAAAAAACACCCCACTATATTCCAGTGTTCCTTCATGCACTTATTGCAATGTTCAGAGTTTCTATGGGCACATGAATGTTATTAAACACATTGCTTAATTCTCTAGCATGTAGAACAAATCTGAATGTGCACATCACTGCATGAAAATGTGGCTTTCGTTGTTGGTCAGTATGCTAACAACAGGCAATAAAATGATTGCATGGCACTCACTCAGGAGAGCTCCTTGTATTAGAGCCTCACCAGTTTACTTGGCACCTGGGCAACAAAGAAACAGCGGCTTTTGATACCATCGACCATGGTATCCTTCTGGAACACCTGAGGGGATTGGGAATTGGGGGCACTGTGCTCTAGTGGTTCCGGTCCTACCTCTCGGGTAGGTTCCAGATGGTGATGCTTGGGGATAGCTGCTCCTCAAAAAAGGAGCTGTTATGTGGCGTGCCACAAGGTGCCATTCTGTCCCCAATGCTATTGAATATTTACATGAAACCGCTGGGAGAGGTCATCCGGAGGCATAGGGCGGGGTTTTATCAGTATGCTGATGACACCCAAATATATTTCTCTATGCCTTCGGTAACAGCGTCAACTAAGGATAGTGTGTGTCTCCTCTGAATGAATGCTTGGAGGCGGTAATGGGCTGGATGAGGAAAAACAAACTGAAGCTGAATCCACACAAAATGGAGGTGCTTGCTGTCAAAGGCCACAACCTGGGTTTGGAGGTGTGTCAACCAGTTCTGGATGGGGTTACACTCCCCCTGAAAGACTGTGTTCATAGCCTGGGGGTGCTTCTGGACCCATTGCTTCAAATTACAGCTCAGATAGATGTGACGGCTAGGAGTGCCTACTATCAGCTCCGGCTGATACGCCAGCTGAGCCCCTTCCTAGAGTTGGAAGACCTAAAGATGGTAGTGCATACGCTGGTAACTTCGAGGCTTGACTTCTGCAATGTGCTGTACATAGGGCTACCTTTGTACCTAGTTCGGAAACTTCAATTGGTGCAAAATATGGCAGCCAGATTGGTCACCGGTACATCTAGAGGTGCCCATATTACACCAGCTTTAAAAGCATTACACTGGCTGCCAATCAGTTTCCGGGCGAAGTATAAAGTGTTGGTTATTACCTTTAAAGCCCTACATGGTTTGGGTCCGGGTTACCTGCAGGATCGCCTTCTCCCGTACAATCTGCCCTGCACACTTAGGTCCTCTGGGAGGAATTTACTCCAGTCAGCCAAGACTAGGCTGGCGAGGAATACCCAGAGGACCTCCTCTTCTGCTGCTCCCAGACTGTGGAATGGCCTGTCAGAGGAGACTCGTCAACTAGATAGTCTCTTGGCTTTTAAAAAGGCCATAAAGACTGACCTCTTCCGACAGGCCTACCCAGTGGAATTTTAAGAGTTTTTAGGATACTTTTAAAGATTTTTAAGAATATCTTAATAATATTTACAGTAATACCTTGGATTGCAAGTAACTTGGTTTGAGAGCATTTTGCAAGTCAAGCAAATTTTTAAATATTTATTTAATTTTTTTTTTTACTTGATATACAAGCGACGTCTTGCAATACAAGTACTGTAGTATGGCTTAAATTAAAAATCTCTGTACAAATTTTTTTTGGGGGGATTTCGTTTTGATATAAGAGTGTTTTGGATTACAAGCATGTTTCCAGAACAAATTATGCTCTCAATCCAAGGCATGACTGTACTATGTTTTTAACTAGTTATGTATTTTATATTTACGGTTGTTCCCCGCCTCGATCTGAATGGAGAGGCGGGTAAGAAATAAATAAATATATTATTATTATTATTATTATTATTATTATTATTATTATTATTACAGTGGCATCTGACCACATTGACATCTGCCTTCCAGATTGATAAACAGAACACTCTTATGAACCCTAGACAGTGACTGGGGTGTCATAGGATGCCACAGATCCCCTCCTCTGAGGCCAGACTCCAGAGACAGAGGAGGCTCTGAGGAGAAGATATGATTGTGGAGGGACTGCACCGGTGGGTGGGACAGAAAGAGGAAAGTCCAAGGATACACCAGATCCAAAAGCCTCCCAGGCCCAGGCCAAGCAGTGTGCAGCAGTTAGATGGTCTCAGGGGCCCACCTAGCTAAAATCCTCACAGAGGAGGACGGCAAGGCTGTAAAAGCCTCTGCCATTCCTACGCCCTGCACTGCTCTTGCCAGAAGGGCTTACAGTGAATGCAGGGCCCTGACATTGGAACCCTCTGTCCACCGGTGTCGTAGGATTGTACCCAAAGTGTTTTAAGACTGCAATTCTATCACTGGTAGGGATGTGTGCAGAGCTCGAATGGGTGGTGGTGGAAGCTCAACAAACTCGCCAGGCACGACCCCCCCCCCCCCGAGCTCCGCTTGACTTACCTTTCCCCAGCTCGGCTCGCGAGCCGAGCCGGGGAAAAGCGACTTCTGGGTTCTGCTGGCGCCTACATTGTTTACGTAGAAAACGGCATAAGATACACCATTTACGTAAAGTATAGTGTAGTAAACAGTAAAAATGGCATTTACACAAATTGTGGCCGCTTTTACTACGCTATACTTTATGTGAACGGCCGGGGAACCCAGAAGTCCGGTGAGCGCCTCAGCTGGCACTCGCGGGGTGCTCGGCTCAGCTTGCGTGGCGGGAGCACTCACCGAGCACCCTGCGAGTCGTGTGCCGGGCTTGGTGCCCAGCCCTAACGGGAGTAAGCCCCTTTGAACTCAGTGAGACTTACTTCTGAGTAGATAAGTATGGGATTGTGCTGTAAGTCTTGCAGCCATGATTATAATATCTCCCTGATCCAGGACATTTTTTGCATAGGGAATTTCCCCTTTCCATTTACCAAGCCCACCTTCCCCACTGCGCCCAAAACCGACCACACAATGCTGCAGATCAGCTATCTGCTTGCCTGATTCACTTGAGTTACCTGTAGGTTAGCAGAAAGAATGTGTCTTAGGATGCTCACGGACACCATTTAATGTAATTTAAAATTCAATATTTAAAGAGGGGAATGGGAATATAATAGCTTCGGCTATTGGGCGGTATAAAAATGTATTAAATGTATTAAATAAATAAATAAATAAAACAATATATAGACATTGATTATATTATATTTATTGCATTCATTGCCTAAATAACATTTTGTATTTGTAGGGATACATTCTTTTGTATTGATTTTTGATGGAATGGAATATTTAAATATTTTATAATTTTTGTATAATAACAATAATAACAACAAAAACAGCGCTTCAAAAAATCTGCAATTTACTTGAGTTTAACATTGAAACAATTTTCCAGTACTTCTTTGCTGATTCATGTGTCCACCATAGATGAAAAAGTTCCCTTTTCTTTTGTTACACTTCCAAGATTCTTGACTGCATGAGACCGATCTTTTATTTAGAATTTCTGGAGTTGCATACCATCCGTACATCATTTTACAGCAATTCTCTCTTAGTGTCAAATCCTGTACCACAAAAATATTGAGTCAGGCTGTCCTGAGACATATCCAAAAGTTCCAAATCAATAAGTCCCAATTTATGCTCTGCAAATGTACAAACGGTGCTGAATCATAGCCTGAAGATGCACCACCATGATCTGCAGAAGTATTTAGGCAGTCACCAAATATACCAAACTGTGCTCTGTGAAAATACCAAATCATGTTCAGAATGCATTGCCCTCTCATTTGCAAAAATGCTGACTCATTGTTAGACAGTGTTGCTAATTCAGTATATATGGCAGTGTGCTGCCGTGCCTCTGCGTATTATGTTCCAAGTCACATAGAAGCACTCCAAGTCACTAAGTCCCAAGTTATCTCTGCCAAAGTGCTGTTGTGTGCAGCACAAGTGCCAAATCACCTTGTTCAGAAATTGCTGAGGCATGTCAACATGTTCAGAATCACATAACTCCTGACGTCATGGTCTGCAACAGTGCTGCAACTCTGCAAAAGAGTTAACTCATGCTCCCAGAAGTGTTGAAGTGCGTACAGGGGGAAAGTGCCAAATCACTCTCTGTTAAAACTGCTGAGTCATGTCCTATGATACATTGGGATTGCCCCTAGCCAGGCTCCCCCATGAGAAGAAGGATGCTCTTGAGTGAGGAATAAAATGAAGGTTTACCTTGGCCCTCTAGCAATTTAATCAGTGGCAGCATGTGGTAGTGACTGGCAGTGGTGGCACCAGTGTGGGGGCAGGGCATTGGCAGGGATGCACAGTGGCCAGGGGTGCATAGCAATGGAGATGGGTGTTGCTGAAAAGAGAAGCTGGCTGGTCCTCCCTCAGCCCAGTGATAACAGAAGTGCCAGGCTAGGTGGCTGCAGCCACAACTGCCATCTTACTTTCCCCAGAATGCCTCTGTGCCCTGATGTAGCATCATGGAGAGGCACTGTGTTGGGGTTGAGACCTAGAGGTATGGAATGTATTGAAGATGTTGCCTGCTGCAGCTCCCCGACCAATGCTTCTCTTCTTAGCACTACGCTCTATTTATTTGTTTGTTTGTTTGTTTGTTTGTTTAAGAAAACAATTTGAATGAGGAATGCTGGTGTAAACTGTGGTGGGCTCTCAGTATTTACTCAACCATAGCAAGCACTGGTGCTGGGCATGCAACTGAGTTTAAATTTAAGTTGACACAAGGCTGTACCCTACCCCATGTAAAGGGTAATACTTTTCACTAACAATGGGGTGAACTTACCCCGAGTGAGTTCATTACTTACTTGGAAAATATTATAAGGAACTCACCCATTGTAGGCTTGGATGAGAGTTCTCCCTCAAAGTAAACTCTTATTCCATGTAAACAAGCTTATCAAAGTGCATCTTGGGAGCTGTAGTCTGGAATTCCATAGTGCCTCTGCAGAGCCAGACCTGTAGTAGTGGTGGTGGTGATGATGATGAGAGAAGCTGTGTTAAGGAGATTATAGGACGACTAAAAATGTAGTGGGGGAACGCTGCTGAGTCCTCCTCCTTCTCGTGGAGCCAGAGCAGTGGCAGCAAGGAGGGAAGCAGCACCAGATTAGGCAATGAAAGGGTTAATTCAACCAACTCAATGCATGCACAGAAATTGCATGGTTTAGATACAGACTGTGTATGCGCATGATCAATTCTGAACTTAATAGTGAATTCGTAAACCACTGGTCCAATTTTGTTAAAAAGGTGAGCATTATGAACAGGTGAGGTTCAACCAGAGAGCAGACTAATTACAAAATTCAGTGGCCTCATTAGTTTTCACAGCTGAAAACTGTTTCGTATTAGCTCAGGTCCACTGCAATGGCCCAAGCACAGACTGTGTGGTCTAAAATTACCTCTCCAATTAGATTCAGACAACCATCATAGGAAGGGGTCCAATTTACAATGGATATCACAGGCAACACTCATTTGTACCAACCAGATTTGTATAACGTTGACTATGAAGTCCATTCTGCATTGGACCCATTCAGATGCCCTGTACTCGATGACTGTAGATATCAATGAATACTAGTGATGAGTGAATTTATCCCAACAGAAATCATAATTTGTGTATCAAATTACGAATTCCTCAGTCTAATCTCGGATGAAAGTTCTCCATTCTTTTGAGGTTATGTTGTGTGCATACAATCCATTGCACATGCGTGTCAACAAAGTGCATCTTGGGAACTATAGTATGGCATCCTGCTATGTGCCATGATGGAAGAGGCATCTCCTCCAGTAGCAAGCCGGATACCTCACAGGAGGACCCATGCTGATGCTTCAGTTAAGTGTTGTGGGTGGGATTATGATGGGGGTAGGAGAACTTATTCAGTGGATGTCAGTGAATTTCAAGTTCAAACTTTTACACGGAATGATCTGGAAAACAACAACTAAAGGGTTAAAGAGACATCATTCCATGAGCATTCACATTCACATTGCAAATAGGGCATTTACATTTCCTTCAGAAAGTAAATGGTTAAACAACAGAAATACTGAGGAGGTTTAGATGCTTAGACATGCACAGACACAGGCATGGAACATAGATATCAACTCATCATCAATCTCAGTTTGAATAACAAAAATACTGCAGTTCATTAGATAGCCACCTAGACTATCACATACACGTACAGTATGGGCATTACGAACATGATCGATTCTGCCAACAAATCACCTAATTTTGAATTTCAGTCAACAGCATCCCTAAGAATACTGAGGACAAGCTGGTTTGCACCAATATTCACTCAGTGCTGTATGTCTATGTCTTCTGCCTAATTCTGTTCAGCCTTAACTGTAAAGGTATTACCTTACTGTGGCTTTTGGATATATATTTTTTTTCCTCTAATGGACCAACATAGATATCTACATTTTTTGTCTGGTTTGGAGAGTAATGAATTGGCTTTGGCTGTTCAGGAAAAAAGGCAAATGAGCTTCTTCTACCACCTGAAGACCAGACTTAACTTTAAGGAGTTTCATGCCCTCCATCTACTAGGTAATCCTACCAAATTTACCTGTGGGAGACATCACATTTCAAACCTCAAATATAGTAGAATGTTAATCTGCATTGCTCTTGATTATGCATCTTTGTGAACAGCAGAAACAAACCTAGAAAGCCTTTAGCACAACATTGACTGCCTCCAAACTATCATAGTAAATCATTTTATTCAGATTTGGCAAACTGCATATTTAAACATGTATTTGTTTTGTGGGGTATTTGGGAATGTCTTGGCTCACAGTGGAGCATGCAGCTACAATTCGCCTATTCTAAGCCCCCCATCATGAGTCAACACTGCTAGGAATTCCCCAGCTGTTTGTGCCATCGTTCTGCATTTACACACCACAGTTTGTTATGATGGGCTGATTCGAGATTGACTTTTGAATACATGAAAATGTATTAAAAAACACACACGAGCTTTCAAACACAACTCATTCTGTCTTCTATTGGAGCCAAATGCAATTAAGATAGAGCTAATAGGAAATGCTATGCGGAACAACGTTTTCTTTTTCTTTCAAATGGATTTGGAGAAGGCAGCCCCAATGGCCAGCTCAGATACCATTGGCATAGCTATTGTAAGAGGTTTAATTACTCTGGAGGCTCTCCAGTTATATAACTACTAAACTGTGATGGTTAATGCATCTTGCTCTGCATTCATCTTCTTTTTTCGTCACTAGGATTTTCTTTTTCGACTTGAAAGCACTCTGCAATGTACATTTGCTTTTGGAATGCAAAGTCAATCTAACCTTTTCTCCTAATCAATAGTGTAAAGTATTTTCATCTCTTCTTTGAAGTGTCTCCCTCTCCTCAGAATTTCTAACTGTAGACAGAAGCTTATATTAACATTTACTGCAAATAATTCTCCCTCCTTCCTTCCTTCCTCCCTCCCTCCCTCCCTCCCTCTCAAAACCATATTTTATTATTTAATGCATATAAAAATTTTCACCACCCTGTCTTGTGTTCAAGCCTGAATATTCTGAAGCTCTACATTCCACTAAGCCATTCTGCCAAAGTCCGTGCAAGCAAAGAGCATTGCAGCTTCTTCAGTTCTTTGTAAACAAAGCTTCATTACATGTGCACAGTGCTGCTCCATGTTACAAAATGGAAGGTAAATAACTTGCAGCGCCCCGTTGCAACATGGCTAAATATCTATGCTTTGATCTTGCAAGCTTGCAAAGGAGATGAGGTATGTTGCAAAATGTGTCACTTGGTTACAAAACAGCTTCCCTTTTGACTCAAACTAGATGTAAAACTGAACATGTGGCTATATTGCCAAAAAGGGCAACTGCACATTTAGCTTCTTCCACCCCCTCCATAACATCTAGTAAAACTTACCTTTGTTGTGACAATCATTACAACATTCTGTGTTTTCCCATCCCCTGGCAGTAGCTCTCAATGATGTGGGGTAGATGCAGGTAAATGCAGAATGTTATGATGTTTTAACATGAGGTTAGTTCTGCCCTGGACCTTATAGCAGCCTTCCCCAACCTGGCGCCTTCCAGATGTTTTGGACTTCAATTCCCATCAGCCCCCAGCCAGCATGACCAAGGGTCAGGAATGCTGGGAGTTGTAGTCCAAAACATCTGGAAGGCACCAGGTTGGGGAAGGCTGCCTTATAGAAGGGAGATCTAAACATAAGGCTGCCATTTTCACTTGTAGCTATGCTGTTAGTGTAACAAAGCCTTTAATAGTCTCTGTATCAGGAGAGCTGCTAGATCAAAAAAGTTATTCTCTTTACATATCACTGCAGAAGATTGGTATGCAGCACAGAAGCAAAGAGATTATCCAGCATCAGTGCATGGCATGTCGCTTTTGTTTCTATCGAAGTAATCAAAGACAGCAGATCATATAATCCATGTGATTTGCCTACCTTGACAATGAAAAGTTATCCATCTGATGTCAAGAAACACTTTGGACAGATGGAGATTTGAGAGTGAACTGAAGCTAAGATTGGAAAATGAGAATCACTGGTTACAGTGTCTCTCTGGCCCAATGCTCTGCCCAACCTACTATTCAAACATCTTATACTTCACAGGGGGTAGCTTCACTTGCCCACTTGTTTGCCATTTTCTAGTCTGTTGCTTGGATCCTAAGGTAAGTTAATTGAGGGTGAAATCCTATGCATGTTTAGACAGAAAAAAAAGTCCTACAACTCCAGCATTCCCCAGCCAGCCATGCTGGCTGGGAATTCTGGGAACTGAAGGACTTTTTCCAATCTAAATATGCATAGGATTGCACCCTTAAGGAA
The DNA here is from genome assembly GCA_021292165.1 of Shinisaurus crocodilurus. Classification (NCBI taxonomy): domain Eukaryota; kingdom Metazoa; phylum Chordata; class Lepidosauria; order Squamata; family Shinisauridae; genus Shinisaurus; species Shinisaurus crocodilurus. The sequence goes on from CM037877.1 coordinate 106,721,684, forward strand.
GTTCACAGAAGGAAAGTTTTCCATCCCCTCCTCCCCTATCAACCCCCTTTAGCCCATACCACATTATCCCCCCCCCAACATTTTATTCATTATATTTGTAAATCACCCATCTGGCCAGTCACCTGGCCACATACACAAATCTTCCAGAGAGAGGCTTTTTCAGGGGGTCCAGCTGGCTGCATGGGAGGGGGAGGAAACAGAATAGCCAGGATAGATGTGATTCTTTTCATGCACAACTTTCAGGGTTTCTTTTACAAAAAAAAGGGGGGGGGAGAGACAAATCTGATAAAGTCAGTTTGACAGATTCCAGAGGAGTAGCCCTGTTAGCCAGTTGCAGTGGCCTGCTTGTCTGGCACATGGGAAAGGGCTTTCTCCTGTGTTGCTCCCAAACACTGGAAGACTATCCTTTTGGAGCTGTAACTGCTCACCACTATCTCTGCATTGAAGAAGCTGGTCAAACCACATCTTTTTAATTTGGCTTTTTCAATTGTTAGGGGTTTTTTAAATGTTTTTTTAAAAAAACATTTTACTATGTCTTTATTTGTCTGTGATTTGTGTTTTCTGGGCAGGGTGTGTGTGTATACCGGTATGTTGTAAACTGCCTTGATTTGTTTTTCCAGAAAGGCAGTATAGAACTTTTAAATGATACACATGCACACACACACACGCACACACACGCGCACACACACACGCGCACACACACACACACACACAGTGCATTTTTTGCATAGCAGATTTGTAATTTTAAACTAAATAAATAACTAGTACGATAATGTAGCAGTGATGTACATGGAAACCCAATATAAGTATTTGCTGGTAGCAAATGAGCTGGGTGACCTGCAATTTTTAAGTTGTCTAATATAGGCTTGGTTCAGAAAAAGCACAACACCTGTGGGAGCAACATTGAAGCATGTAGAGGGCATTACTGGTGCACTCATGCCGTGGCAGCCTTTGCAAGAACCAGGTCCTCTCTGCAGGGGGCTATTCATACTCCCAGGTCCCTCGTGCAAGGGCTGTTCATACTTTTGCTACAATTCGCGTGATGACACCAGAAAGCCTGCCTTAGTTGTGCAAAATATGGACTGAACAAATATGATTGGACAATCCCAATGTGGAGGTGCTAGTCTTCAAGAACTATGCTCCTGTGCGAGCATTGCCATGCCACACAGACACGGCATTGGCCTATGTATGCCAGGGTTTACTGACTTGGAACCCAGCTATGAATTTACATCGCTCAGGTCTTATATGATCTAATCATGTACGGACTCTTCACACACTGGTTTCACAGAAAAGACTGGGGAAATTCTTGTTCGCAAAAGGTAAACCGTATAAAATGCATATTTTCAGCTGAAATGCAATCAAAAATGTGTATTTTAGGATACAACATGTACTCAAAATTAATATGAATTTTTGTGTTGGTTTTTTGCTTCTTTTTTTAATTCACAGATTAATGTGGGGGGGGGGGAAATGGCTCAGAGTTATGCATGAACACATGAGAAACTAACATGGGCTGGAAATGGACTGATCCAGCTATCCTTACATAATGCCTTTCAGCCAGGACTCCTGCTGAAACTCAGTCTATTGCTGTGTGACCGCAACATTGTCTTTTCTGAAAAAGAAAACTTGGGTTACAAGACAAAGAAACCAGGGATGGGGACTCGGACTCGAGGACTTGACTCGTGAGTCGGACTGAGTCCCCCCTCTGACTCGACTCGGACTCGACTCCCAATATTTTTAATGGGACTCGAGACTCGACTCGGGACTCGAGACCAAGGACTCTTCAACATCCCTGGGCTGTGCCAGAAGGAGTGGAGAGGAGCGTGATTGCCGGCGAAGAGCACATGGAAGCGAGGTATTTTGATTGATATGTTGCGTACTTGGGAAAGGCAGAAGAAGGACCTGAGATTACTCTGTGTGGCTGCTCTGAGTGTGTTTCTGGTTCCAGTAAGTTCATCACCAGTGGATTTTGTGATGAGACCTCACTGTTCCAGAATGGGGGCCAAACATTTAGAAAAAATCATGTTCCTCAAATGCAACATGGATAAGTTTTAGGAAGTACAGCAAGTTTATTTTTTTAAATCATTTTTCTAAAATGCAACCTTTCAGACATTTTGGGTTTGGCTGCCTCTGCCTGCCTGTCTGGGGTTCCCTGCCTCCTCTGCCTGCCTGGTCTCTTCTTGACCAGTTCCACAGTTTGAATTGTCCAAGACAAAGGCCTCTGCCTGCCTGCTTTGGGGTTCCCTGCCTCCTCTGCCTGCCTGGTTATTTTGGGTTTTTCTGCCTGGTCTGTTCTTGCCAAAATCAGTTGCAGAGTTTTGAAATAAAAAGGCACACTTGTGCCTAGAATTTATTTAAACCACACATCTGAAGTAGCCTTATTTTGTTGGGAAAACCCCCCATTGATTTTAATAGGGACTCGTGGAGTCAGCTTTGGGAGTGACTCGTGACTCGTGACTCGTGAGTCACCATTTTGGACCAAGGACTTGGACTCGGACTCGAGACTCGGGTCCAAAGACTCGTGACTCGACTCGTGACTCGAGACCAAGGACTCTTCAACATCCCTGAAAGAAACTGACTTGCTTGCTAAACAACAAAACACTTCAGCAGATTTACAAAGTGTTGAATCACTTGAGCTCCACTTACTGCAAATCAATTCAGTACTCTTCAGGCACTCTGTGAGGTCTATTTGAAATTTAATGCAGAATAAAATTCGGTGTCAGATGTAAGGATTATTACCAGTGCTCTGTTTAATTGCTACCTTTCTTTTCTGTCTGCAAAAAGAAAAAAAGAAAAACAAAGAAATCCCAACAGAAAATAGCCCTGCGCAGCAAGAAACAAAAATCCAGTATTAGCCATAGCCAATAATTAAAACAAACGTCAAGTGCTACAGTGACATCAAGTGGTGAAGTACTCATCTTCATTCCATAGAAGTAAGAGATAATAAGTTATTGATTTTAGATCATTTTCATCTGCCCCTTCTAAATGCACACCTGTTTTCTCTGACTCCTGTTCTTAGATTCCCATAGATTTAGATTATCTTCTTTTCTTGCTTCTTGCTATTTCTACTGTATATAAGACATTTTAGGGGGAAATTATGCATGGCATGGAGAAAGTGGATAAGGAGGAGTTTTTCTTCCCCTCTTATAATACTAAAATCTGGGGAGATCCAACCAAGTTGAACAGCAAGAGGGACAAAAGGAAGGACTTTTTCACACAGTGCACAGTGATGGAATTCTCTACCACAAGTTATGGTGATGACCACAAAGAATGAGGAAATCAGCAAGGTTTGAGCTCATTGAGATTCTCCTATTTTCACCTCTGAACTTGGTTCATCTCATTCCCATTCCTGAGCACAATCTTTCCCCCCCTTTAAACCAAAAAAGTGCACATTTCAGTGTGCATTGAAAGTGTGCACCCCAAATACACACTTCTCCCCCATAGACTAAAGTGTGTAAGTGTCTTGGTTTGGTGTTTTTTTTGGTGTTTTGTTTTTTTTAAAATGGCTGCATTTTGAATGCAACAGTAAGTTTAGGAACTTGTGAGCTTTTCCTGAAAATTACGCTCCTGTTCTCATCCATGTCAGGGTTGCAAATGGGGCAAATTTGAAGGAAAAACAAATCCAAATGAAATTCTCATACATCCCTATAAAATGGCCACCAATTTAGATGTCTTTAAGGCGGAGGATGGAGGATAAGGCTAGCAGTGGCTACCAGTCATGGTGGTTTTATGCTACTTCAAGGGTCAGAGGCAGCATGCCTCTGAATATCAGTTGCTGTGGAACAGCAGTGAGAGAGAGAGCTATTGCTTTCATGTCCTGCTTCTGGGCTTCCCAGAGACATCTGGTTGGCCAATGTGAGAAACAGAATACTGGACTAAATAGGCCTTTGGTCTGATACAGCAGGGCTCTTTTTATGTCCTGACATTGAAACAAATGGCTCCCATGGATAGGTATGTGTTCATCCCACTGAGGAAATTTCCTTCTCTTTCAAGTGCACCTCAAATATAATCTTATAAGTGCGGAGAATAGGCAGTGGGGTTAGGGTTTCGGTGGGCATCCCAATGGCACCTTTGAAGGTGATTGGCGTTAACCCGAGGCTCCCCATTGCTGATGCCGTGCAGCTCAGTCTGTGGGAGATAGGGCCACCTTTGGGGTCTTCCCTTCTCACCCACATCGGTTGTCTTGCAGCACCGTGGGGCGGTGACACTGAGAAGATCCCCCAGCACCAAGTGGTGTGGAAATGGAGGGTGGCGAGTCACTGCATCACCGCTCTGGTTTGGGATGTTTTCACCGTGTTATGCTCCACTGGCCGTTGGCCGGTTTTAGTTAGCCCCACACTTCTCCCTTTGCAGATCTCAGATTAATAAATGTGGCCCTGATTTGAAACCATATTTTATGTGTCTCGACACTTCATTTCCATGCTTACACTCACAAATGGTGCACAACCCTACTCCTACAGATGTTGTGCCTTAGCATGGCCCTCAAAAATTGCCTTGCATTTCATTTTAGATGAAATGTGGAGGTAGCTTTGATTGAGCAGAATCAAACTTGCCAGATTTGTCCATCCATAATTAGGAATCTTATTTTCATAACGAATCTTATTTCTGAACTGCCACACTGCCCCCACCCCCCTCATTACTTTCCCTCACCCTGTGATAGCCTGTTCTCTGCTGACTGAAAATCCAAGATGTGTTTGCAGCCTTGGTGCAAGCTCTCCTGCCACCTGAGGTGGGAGAGCACACATGGCGCCACCTCCACATTGCCATCGTCCCACCCCATCCCTTTACTGCCACCATCACATCACACCCCCACCCATTGACACATTATGCTGAGGAACCTCTCCACATGTTCCAGAGGGTAGGTGGGCTCTCCGGAGAGCCATGTCAGCTGGACAAAGCAGCTGGTGTGGCTCTTCAGAGAGCCAGCTGACATGCCGGGCTTTGAGGGGGTCCTTCCTCAGAACCAGGCATTGTGGGAGGGGTATCCTAGGAAATTGGCTGTACCCTGCACTGGTTGATGTGGACTTCCTCTTCCCCTCCTTCCCAGAGCAACCCCTCCAGCCCCCTGAAAATGCTATGCAGAGAGACAGGAGAACCTGCTGAATGAGGTGAGCTGTGGTGTGTGTGTCCCAAAACTCAGGTGGCAGGGCCTTCTGGGAATGGAGTCCTTCGTCTCATGGAAGGCCCCCTTCCTCTTGAAGAAGGCACATCCAGGACCAGGACCCAGTCTTTAGTGTTTGTGAGCATGCTTTTATAGACATTTCACTGGAGCAGCCTTCCACAACCTGGTGCCATCCAGATGTGTTAGACTCAGGGCCGGTGCTACCATTAGGCCAACTAGGCGGCTGCCTAGGGCACCGGGCTAAAGGAGGCGCCAGAAATGCCTTGGGGGGAAAAATACATCACGTATTTTACCAAGTTTGTTTTACCAATCATGTCCTGTGGCGGGGAAGGGAAGGCGAAAGAAGCGCACCCCTCCCTCTCTCTCCTCCAGCTCGTTACCAGGAACAGCAGCAGGCAGGCTCCTCCTCACAACCAGCATCAAAAGAGGCAGAGAAGGCTACAGACTGGAGGAGGGGAGGCGGGCAGGGGCCAATGATGGGAGGCTGGTGGGCAGCTGCAAGGATACACCTGCAAACACCCCCTTCGCCTTCCCTCTCAAGGATGCACCTGCAAACACCTCCTTCGCCTTCCCTCTCAAGGATGCACCTGCAAACACCTCCTTCGCCTTCCCTCCCTCACCTCAGGTTCCTCAGCTCAAGGTCCCCTGAAAGCAGTTATTTCCAGCAACCAGGGAGGGAGGGAAAGGTATTTTAAGCTAGCTGGGGCTCCAATGTTTTAATTATTTACCATGCTGTTTCTGTGTTTTGGTTTTAAATGGTTTTAGGATGCAATCCTATGCGTGTTTGGAGGGGGGGGAAATCCTACAACTCCCAGCATTCCCCAGCCAGCCATGCGCAATCCTATGCACGTTGAGGTAGAAAAAAGCCCCACAACTCCCAGCGTTCCAACAGCCAGCCATGCTGGCTGGTGAATGCTGGGAGTTGCGGGGCTTTTTTCTGCCTCAACGTGTTTAGGATTGTGCCCTGAGCTGTTGATGTTTTCTTTACTGTACTTTGAATATTGTTGTCTGCCTTGAGCACTAGGCTGGTAAAGGGAAAGACAGGATAATATACATTATTCTGATAAAGAAATATTGCAACAAAGTGATAGAGAGAGGAGGGGAAGTAGCAAGTTTCATAAATCCCCTCCTAAATTTGAACCAGATGATCCACGGGCTCTCTCTTTGCTATGTTTCTACTACATGCATCCCCCCCCTGCAACCCGGAAGGTGTACGAGTCAAACCGGTGTCTCTGCACCTCCACCCTGCGAGGTAGGACAGGCTGCAAGACGCCCTTTTGTCTCTATTCCTCACAGGTAGCGCCACCACACCTCTCTCACATCCTTTTTTCATATCCCTTGTGCTGCCTGCAGGAGGAGACAGGCTTTTACATATATATGGAGTAGGAGAAGGCCCTTGGGAGTTCCTGGCATAGCTGGGCTGATGTTGCCTCTTTGCTTTCCTCGTGAACACAAAGGAAAAGTCTCAAAAGTCCACAAAGTTTTTCTATGGGGCTCGGCAGTTCCCAGGGAGGGAAATTTATTTCATAATGGGCATAGGGCTGGAGGGAGGGAGGGCTCAAGTGGGAAGGGGGGGGCGCTAAAGATCTGATCTTGCCTAGGGCACCAAATTGCCTTGCACCGGGCCTGGTTAGACTACAAATACCAGCATCCACTAGCCAGCCACAATGGCATCCGGTTGGGGAAGGTTGCCCTTGAGACAAGATTCATCCAACCCGAACTTAAATATTTAAGTTTTAAAGATTCTAGAGCTGAATCCTGAAGAATGACAGCTCTAGTGATTCACATCAAAGTCAGTCAATACCTGTCACATCAGCCCCAAATCATCAGGACAACCTCCACAACTATGATGGAGTAACCATCTGCCTGTGATTAGAGGCCCACCCATATTTGACTGATAGGGTCAGGCACCTACAGACCTGTGCGTCAGACTACGGCTGTGCTCTCTGACATGTTTTGATGGGTATTTCTTGCCAGATTTAGCAATCCTGACACTTGTTTTCTTGATGTCTAAAAGCATCTCATTCCTTGGAGCTAGAGAAATGAGACACGGGATTCAATTTACTTCTTTAATACTTCACAGAGATCATACTTTCTGTATGCCATTGTGACATTATAAAGCTTCTTCCAAAATTACACACTGGCACTAAAAAAACAAACAAACAAAAAAAATCCTGTTTCTTTATACCCTCTTCTTATTTTAATTGGAACACATCAAATCAGTGTTGATGGGTGGCAGTGGCATTATAAACATGACATTTTCCAGACAGTTCAGTAATTTAAGTGCAGACATAAAGTTAAAGTGAGATTTTGCTCTTAAAAGGTCCAGGAGACTTGAGGAACGGTGTCATGTTGAGATGGGTGACAAGTGACAACCTTGTGCTCACCCCGATAATGAATCGTGTCCTTGGAGCATTCCGTTTCAGTGCTTGCAAACACTCGAGCAATTCCTTCTGCTGCCTGCTGCACCATCCTGGTCCCCCCAAAAAGGAAACCACTCACCTTGGGAGACAAGGTTGGGTGGCAGCAGGCGGCAGAGGCAGCTCCCTACTCAAAGACAGGAGAGTCCCACCGGGCCTCTTTTGCTTCTCCTAGCTGTTTCTAAAATGAAGATGCTGGTAGCTTATTTCCAGGGGAGGCTGGTGACTCCTATGCCAGTGGCGCTCCTTATCCATTGCAGCTTTTATTCTGAGTTTTATAGGAGCTATCCATGGGGCTCCATGGTGGCAAACCCAATTTTGGGGATGGAGTTCAACACCATGGATAGCTCCTCTAAAGCTGGATAAGCAGCCCCACTGACACAGGAGTCACCAGCCTCCCCTGCATATTTCCCCCCACCCCCACGAGGGATCACGGGGGTTGAACTACAACCCCCATGATCCTTAGTGGCAAAAGACACTGCCAGCATTACTGCTACACTTTACAAACAGTCAGGCAGCAAGGCCTCTCCCATCTTCACTTCAAGGGGAAAATGCCACCATCTACTCCCCATTTGTTTTTTGTTTTTTTAAAAATCTCTAAAATTCTCAAACCTATTCATAAAGGAGGGAGGGTGGACTGAAATTCACCAGCAGTTCAGAGAGAGAGCCAGGAAGAGAAAACCATGAAGAAGAAAAAAATCAGCAAAGTCTTTTCTGGGAAATTTCAATCCAGTTCTATAGCTGGAATACGGGAATATAGTGCCAGAAGAAGCTAGAACTGGGAGGATTCCCCTACCAGGCTTTAGACTTCAGCCGTAGCAGCCACTTCCTTTTAGCCATCCTGTCTCTTGACCAGTTTCACTAGCACTCAAGTCTCGCCTCTCTCCCTCACCCTCTAGAGAAGGGGTGAGCAAATTGTGGGCCTCCAGGTGCGTTGGCCTACAACGCTCATCATCCCTAGCCAGCATAGCCCATGGTGAGGGACAACAATAGGAGCTGTAGGCCAAGATATCTGGAGGATGCATGCATAGTGCTCTATGGTGGTGAACTTATTTTGGGGATGGAATACAGCCTCATGAATAGCTCCTATAAATCTCCAAATAAAAGCTGCAATGGATTAGGAGCCCCACCGAAACAGGAATCACCAGCCTCTACGGCCTCCGCCCCTTTCCTTTTCTGTCCCAAGAGTGTTAGGGATTCCAGTCTCCCTGCCGGTTCCATTCCATATAACCTCTCACCCCAGCAAACCCTTCCTACTGCAAGCTGAACAGTCAGTGCATGTCTGGTGGGGCCTAGTTTTTGACTCTGGAGTCAACCTCCACAAGAACTTCGCTAGTACAAGTTGTCATTGCTGGCTTTAAATGGCTCATTGATCTGTATACCAGTATATGCAATTGCCCTGCCAAGTTTCTTTTCCTCCAAATAATACTTGTACATTTTGACCAGTCCCCCATTTCCCATTGTTTGGAGAAGTGTGTATGTAGGGATTTATGAGAATTTTGTTTATGTTTGCAAATTATCCAAAAATGTCACGTTCACAATAATGAACACAAGTGTGTGCAGTGGTGTGTTTTTTTACAAGAAATGTTTGCAAATTCTTGAAAATTGTGACTGCACATTTTTACGCTTTAATCAATGGGGGGGGGGAAGGCACATACTTTTGAAAAATAGACATAGAAATATAATTTTGTCCTGTTCAAAATTTACACTTTTTCCATTCAAACGAGTTGGAAAATAGATTGAAAAGGAAAATGAGAGTGATGCAAAACAAGCATCAAACTGCATTGCAGAGAATTTTGGTGAACTTGAAAATTGCTGGTTCTTCTATACCTACCAATGGGCATGTGCATTGTTTTAGGATCCCCTCTTTGCTACAGACATCCTATTGCCAATGTCAAAAGCCAGTCACTGACTCTCAGCCTAACCTACCTCACAGGGTTGTTGTGAGGATAAAATGGAGAGGAGGAGGAGGAGGAGGAGGAGGAGGAGGATTATGTAAGCCACCTTGGGTTCCTTGCAGGAAAAAAGGCAGGGTATAAATATAATAAATAAATAAATAAAAGGTTCTTTGTAACAAATGTGTTTCTTGCAGAATGTATGCAAGTTTGCACACATACTGTATCTAGGAGGAGCACATTTGGTAACGATGGTATGCAGCTTGATGGTATGCAGCTGCACCTGAACTTCAGTGTTTGGACGTTTCTTCAGAGTGCCCTCTCTGATTCGCTCTTTCTTTCTTGTTCAAGCTCCCTGATTCTTCTGTCCTTTTCCTCAAGCAAACTACCTTACTTCAGATTCCTCTGTCTAAGTGCATACCCTACTCTGCATCTGGGTGTCAGGAGCTGCTACGCCAGCACAGCTCCACTAGAGTTGTATAAACGAGCCTCCCCGGGCAAAACGGAGGCAGAAATTGGCCCCGCTCACGCCCGGCGAGGCCTTACCTTCTACTTCGGGGCGGCTCGCCTCTCCGCGGCAAGCCGCCCGCGTGGCTCGTTTGGATGTATTGCTAAGCTCCACCTGGTGGCTGCTGTCCAGTTAGCAACCTGGCCAGCACCCCTCTTCTCTGGATTTGGCCCTTTACCTCCAGCTGCTCTCAGGCCTGCTAATGCAGACCAGCTGGGAGCTGCTGGGAGGGCAACTGAAGGGCTGCCTCATCACTCCAGCTTTTGCCAGAGCAACATGAATGATTCCTCATGCTGTTGCAGCCGGCCCCTGACCCTCTGTGGCCAGCTCCAGCTCTTGCCTGACTGTGCTCAACCTTTGCCTATTCCTGACCTACGCCTCTAGCCTCTGGCCCTGCTCTTCCTGGTACGTGACTGAATCTAGCCTGACTCTCAACCCTGCCTCTGGCCCTTGTCTGAACCTGGTCTGCTCCTGAATTTGCCTTCTTGTCTCTGGCCCTTGTCTGAATCTGGTCTGCTTCTGGATCTGCTTTCTTGCCTCTGGCCCATGCTCAGACTCTGCTTGCTCTCAACCTGCGCTTGACCACTGCTTGCCTACCAGACCTGCCTTTTGCCTCTGGCCCCTCTTGCTTACTATGTGGATTTCCTGCATTGGGACAGGGTTGGACTAGATGAACTTTGAGGTCCTTTCCAACTCTATGATTTTATAATTACTATGTGAGCTAAAAGTTTAAACTATAATCTGAGATGTACTACAATAATGATGAAAAAAGTAATGAACAAATGGATGAATGGACAAGCATATTAAAATATGAACAGTATGAAATGAAATTAAATACAATGTGAAAATGACAATTACAAAAATTATTCATAGAAAATTATATATAAGGGTAAAGAATGCATTCTAATAAGGAGGTGAACAAATGTTCTAGATCATCACCATAAAAACAGCTCCTTCCTGAATACAGAACATGTTTGAAACTCCCCTCTGTGATAGCAACATTTCCAAATGAAAAAACAAACAAACATTTAAGCTCAGCTTAAGTCTTTGTTGAAAACTGCCAGCTCCTTTTCAAAACTAAAACTCCACGAAGTAACAAAGCATACTTAAAATTGTATGTCCTGTTTTGCTTTTTTTTTTTTTAAATCGAAAGCTGCAAATGACAAGATAATAAAAAGAATAGATTGCATCCAGTTGGTGTCCTTCTATTGATGGAAGGCTCCTTGATTCAGTGGAGGCTTCCATCAACAGGATGGGGTCAGGAGCCATGTTTGGCAATTCCCCTTCCTCCCTGCAGCCCCCTAAGTCATCTCTCACGCTGTTCTGTAAGATCCCCAACCCTCTGGAGCAGATCTGGGGGGATATGGTGGGCTGTAGAGTGGATCGCCAAAAATGGCACCCCTTCCCTTTTCAAAGCTGGAAGCCTCCGCTGGAGCAAAAGGCCATCTGTCAATGGAGGGACACCAGTTGGAGTGTTCTGAACAGCCTCTGCTCTGCTAGCATTTGAAGGAACGCCTCGTCGTCCCATATGAGTCTGCCCAAACCATGAGATCTTCTTCGGAGGCCCTTCTCAGAGTGGCCCCTCCAAAAGAGGCTAGAAGGGTGGCTACTAGGGGAAGGGCCTTCTCAGTTGTGGCACCCCATCTTTGGAATCAGCTCCCTAAGGAGGTGTGCCTACCCTCTATTCTTTCAAGCACCAGGTGAAGACCTTTTTACTTACCCAATATTTTAATGGTTGATTTTATTCCTTTTATTATCGCCACTGTACCTCTGGATTAAGTTTATTTTGACTGCTTGTTTTTATCTTATTATATTTTATATGTTTTGTGTTTTTATATTTTGTTGATATTTTGTGTTGTAGGCTCCCTGGGCTTTGTTTTGTAAACCGATGGGTGGTGAATAAATATATTAAATAAATAAAATAAATAATAGAAGACTCACACACACCCGCCTCTCCCTCTTCCTTTCTGTTGCTTTTCCATAAGGCACACTTTTGACTGTATCTAGTGGGGCTGTGGAGTTGGAGGCATGGATGGCAGCTGCTAGGCTTTAGGATCCTGCGGATCCTCGGTGCCTCCCCTCCCCTTCCCCCTCATTTGCATCCTCACCTGAGCTGTCATTCGGACCTTGAGTGAGGAAGTTGCCACGCTGCTTGCCCCGGTGACTGTGAGGGGTGGGAGGAGCAAGGGGGGGGAAATCCCCATTTGGAATACACCTCCCAAGGTGATAGCAGTGTCTATGGCTTCAATGGGGGAAATCCACAGGGACTCTCTCCCAGGGACTATAGGATTACTCTCTAAGAAAATGAAATAAGTATAAGAATACTGATGAGCAGGAGAAGGAGAAGACTATGACAATTTAGGTATTCTCAAAACTACAATTGCAAATTCATTTTCAGGGGAAATCGTTTTAACAGGATGTTGCAGTTCTTGGCCACATGCCATTGAAGTTGGGAAGGCACTTTTAGTTGAGCTCATTTTATGCCGTTTTGTTTCATTGTATTACTTTGCGGTGCCATATATATATATATATATATATTGTTCTTGTTTTATTTTTAGAATGGAGCCTGCAAGAGCTCAGTATTCCAGAGTGAACAATATGAACTAGAGAGCCCAGAAATAAACAAAGCACCATTAAAAAAAAACCCACCTTAACCCCACTCTCCAAAGCCTCCTTGCACCAGGACGCTTTAATTCTGGCATCTGTCGGCTGCCTGAAACTTAATATGCTTGGCTCCCAAGGATGGCATTATAGTGAAGTGAACTGTTCATGCATGACCTGCCTAACAAAAATAATTTATGCAATTACAATTTGCAAAACACTGGAAGCAATTAGTTATCCGCTGAAGAGCTGGCACGCCACCTGTAATTTTTAACTTCATTCCAGTTTGTTAATCTCCAAAAGTTATCTGAAATACATGACTGATGCTAAACTGGCAGCTGTGTGTCTCTTGTCTCCCCTTCTCCTTCATAACGTTTAGTACCAACTATCTCATATTGAGCGGCATCACAACGGCATGTGTTTCCTTTCCCCACCTCGCTTGCACGGTCAGCGGAGTGAACAGGGAAACCTGTGATGTTGTAATATCATGATAGAAGTAAATTTCATTAAATTCTATGGAGGACCTAGGAAGAATGAGACATGTGACTGATATTTTTGGTAGCCAGCATGCATTTTGGGGAGTGTGTCATTCCAACATCCAGCCTAGGACAAGACCCTCCAATGGTGGAATTAAGGATCGAGTTTAAGAAAATAAAAAGAATCAGAGCAAAGGCCTATCTAGTCCAGCATTCTGTTCACACAGGGGCCAACCAGCTGCCCACGGGAAATCCACAAGTGGGACATGATGAGTGCAACAGCACCTCCCACCCATCCATGTTCCCCAACAACTGGTGTACATGGGCATACTGCCTCTGATACTGAAGGTAGCATACAGTCATCAGGACTAGTAGCCATTGATCCTCCATGAACTTGTCTAATCCCCTTTTAAACCACCTAACTTGGTGGCCGTCACTACTACATCTTGTGATAGCAAATTTTTTCACTGAAGAAGCTCTTCCTTTTATCAGTCCCAAATCTCCCACCATTCAATTTTCAAGCTGACAAGTTGGTTCCATGATTCTGAAAGCAGTGCCGTCTCCACTGAGTATGAAGGAAAATTCATGGATACATAAGCAAACATTACTAACAATTACTAATGTGTTTTCAAATTACCTTTCAAATGTGAAACCCTATCGAGCAAGAATAATGTCATTTTGCCTCTAGATGGGGCTCCTGAGCTTTGAAAGAAAGCACTTCACACACAGTCACAACAACTGCTACATCTTCCAGTCTTCTCTTGTCTCTGCAGAATGCTTTTGGAGTGTCGACTTTGTAATTTATGCAGTTTACATTCTGTATAAATCCAGCTGCTTTGTGTTCATTTCCTCAGCCAAATTGGCATTTTCAAGGTGTGAGAACTCTGCCGGCTAATTTGAAATCTGTTTAACTAAAACTAAACCCTGAAACATCCCGCTCCAGTGTAGCTCGATCTGTATGCGAGGAAGTTTATTTGCACTGAAGAAAAATCCTGGGTAATTCCAGTAAGCTTTGTGCTAGACACCGTTTCTTCCTGATTAAGGAAATGGTAACTCAATTCCATTTACACTGGTGAGGGGGACGACAAAAAAAGTTTTCATATCATTTATCCCTCGTCCTGTCCACACACACTTTGAGTGAAAAGAAGAGAGAGAAGGAAGTGCTAATGCAGCTACACTGGCTGGGGCATGCTGGGAGTTGTAGGCCAAAAACATCTGGGGACCCAAGGTTGGAGAACACTGTGCTAATGAATCTTCTATAGCAGCACAAATGTTTTTTGCAGGGGCGGGTCAGGGGATAAAGTAACGACTGCTGAATGATAATCATGCTTAGCATTTCTGTAGCTTCTTGATTGTCCAAGGTGCTTCATATACATTGAGGTAGGAGCTGGAAATAAAGAGTTGAGAGCCTGGTACAGTAATACCTTGGATTGCAAGTAACTTGGTCTGAGAGTGTTTTGCAAGACAAGCAAAAACATTTTTAAAATTTTGACTTGATAAACAAGCAAGGTCTTGCAAGACAAGTCGTAGGGATGTAACGGCTCGCCTTGAGCGGGCGGAGCGGGCCGAAATCGCTTTGATATAATCGTCGCAAAGAGACTCGCTTTGATATAAGAGTGTTTTGGATTACAAGCACGGTTCCGGAATGAATTATGCTCTCAATCCAAGGTATTACTGTAAATGGATTGAACTAGGGCCACATTTATTAAAATGCACATGTGACACTGTGGGAAGCTAAATTCTAAAGGGATCCAGCAGGTGACGAGCCTGCAAGTTATTTGGGTGAGCATCCCCTGCCCAGGGAGAGTGGTGGGCATTGACCCCACCCCTAACCTAAACCACACCCTTCCGGGGAAATGGGGAAGCCTTCCCGAGTCACCCCCTCCCGAGGCTCCACAACTCCAAGTGGGTGAGATGGGCCAGCCCCAAAGGCGATCCGTATCTAGCCCACGAATCCCACAGCCATGACTGGCAAGACTTGGAAGTCACCACCAAGGTACCTCAGGGTGCTCACAGCTATTGTCCCTACCTGTGCGATTACCTGCACTCCCCTGACACAAGAGAGTGACAAGCCTCCACTTAGTTACCCTTCCCAAACCTGCCTTGGATGCAATCCTGGAGCCCCGTCTGGAGATTCCAGATGAAAATGTCACTCCCTTTATCTGCCAGATGTACCCCAACTTTCTCAACTTGGAATGTTTGTTGTCAGGGTGAGGAAAGTCTCACCCTGACCGTACAGTGCTGTACGCATTTCCCAATTTACCATTTTCCTTGCCTTATTCAGCCCCCTAGGAACCCCACCATCTCTCAACACTCTGAGAAGAGTAAGTCAAACTACAGAATTAACACCTCAAGTCAGTGCTGCCTGACAACGTCCAGGTGCACACGGGCCTGTAGGATAGGGATGTGCAACTTCCAGCCCGTGGACCTAATCTGGCCTGCAGAGGTTCCGCCTTCAGCCCAAGAAGCCTCCTTGGGTTCTTCCAGTGGCTGTTTTCATTAGCAAATGTTAAAATGGGGGGAAAGTTATGGTTTGAATAAAAGGGCTTCATTCAATCTGATTAATCAACAAAACAGTACTGGGGCATGGTCTGAAGCAGGGATGGGTGATTCTTTCCCAAATATGACCTTTGCAAATTTTGGTAAATGCTTATCAAAAGCAAACTGAAATGCAATTCTCACCCATCCGCACCAGCCAGACTCAAGCCTTTCTTGAGTTCCTCCAGTGGCCAAACCCATTGAAGTCATCCAGCCTGCAGCAGACAGGCTTGTTGTGGGGCACTTTACTAGTTCTACACCCCTGCTGTAGAATAAGGCTTTGCCTTCAAGGAACCAAGGGCGTTCTCTCCCAGTTTGACAACTCAAACCTGTGGG
Source organism: Shinisaurus crocodilurus (assembly GCA_021292165.1). Lineage (NCBI taxonomy): Eukaryota > Metazoa > Chordata > Lepidosauria > Squamata > Shinisauridae > Shinisaurus > Shinisaurus crocodilurus. Next base: position 106,737,577 of record CM037877.1, read on the forward strand.
TGGGAACACACCAAAGCAGACTAGGAAAAAGTGGGAGGAAGGCACTGCCATAATTTCAGAGCTGCAAGAGAGCGATGGCAAGTCCTAGCCCAAATATTGTATTCCTCCCACCCAGACACACACACACAAACTGCCCATTTTTGGCTACTACCGTTGTTACCTTTCCTGCCTGTTGTGGTTGCAAATACTTCCTTGTTTCTTTCTGTTCTCTTGACTGCCAAGCACAATCGAAATGATGGATTTGATGCAGCTGCCCCCACTCTCACCGTTACTGCCTTCCCTAGCCAGCATGGACTTTACACGTCCTCCTTCCTGCTAGGCCTTGGAATCCTTAGAAGAGGCTCTCCACCTGCTGGCTTTGTGTGAAGCTGCACACGTATGTCACAGCAAAGCAGCTTCTTAGAAGGAGCCTTCCCCTTTAGCATGTGTGAGAGAATGGGGCAGGTGGGTGGCGGGGGGGGATGCCTCTTCTAAGATGACACCTGCTGTTTTTGTTAGCAGATATTGAAACGGGCAAATTATTGTTTGAATGAAAGGGCTTTGATCAAACAATCTGATTAATCAACGTTCGTCTCTAAATTGTTCAGGGCTATTTTGGGGTGTCCAAAGTGGACGCTGGAAAAGCTTCAGGGGGCTTTGTGAGGCTTGTATCCAGAATTATCATTCCATCAGTAGAAGGAGACCCCTGGTGTGGAATGGGACTTCCAGATCCTCTCTGCACCCTGCAGCCCCAAACCTATCCGGAGGGTTGGGGGGATTCTCCAGAGGTGATTTGGAGATCACACAGGGGGGCTGCAGGGGGGAGGAGAGGACCCGGAAATCCCATTCCACCATTGGAATCCCTCCACTGACAGAATGATTCTGGATCCAACTCCAGGTGTTCACTTTGAATATGCAAAACAGCTCTTTCCTGTGACTGCTTCCATCCTCACCTTACCCAAAGGCAAAAAGGCCCACCTTACTTTGGGGAAGGCAATGAGTGAGGTTGCAGGCACCCCATAGATGCACAGAACGTCTTTTCCTGCTGGGTATTCTGGGAGTTGTAGCCTCAGCCCAGGTCCCTGACAGGGACAAAGCACTCTGTGTGTCTTTGAGAACCCAACCATCTCTGCCATGGTAAGGTTTTTTGGGGGGGGGTGCTTTGGGGAAGGGGGCAGGGGGTGGCAGTAGGCAGTTAAGGTGCTTTGAGGAGAAGTGCAACAAGGCTGCCTCTCTCAATTCTGCTCAGAAAAATTCAAGCAGGGAGCCATTCGCCCCATCCACAGCCTACAGTCATCTGATGCAGCAAGCTTGCTGATACTAGCCAAGTCTGGGTCTGGGTCCTGGTCAATGCCTGGATAGGGGACCGCGTGGAGTACTCTGTCTAGAGTGCCACAATGGAAGAAAGGTGGGATATCCATGAAAGAATGTTAGAATTGCTTATGGCCCCAAATGGCCCTTCTGCTTTTGCCACCCTATTTGGGAGTGGCAAAATTGGAAGGGCCATTTCAGAAAGGTTTGGGTGGATCTGCAAATCATTTGTGGTGTGAGAATGCAACAGGCAATACTACTTACCGTGTGTGTGTGTGCGCGCGCGCGCGCGCGCATGCATGCATGCATGCACCCTCTCAGTCTTTCTGCTGCTGCCATGACTTTGTGGTGTAGCTAGCAGGGGGCGGTGTGTGTGTGTGTGTGTGTGGTGTGTGTGAGAGAGAGAGAGAGAGAGAGAGAGAGAGAGAGAGATTGGGTGCTGTTGGTTTTTTTTTTTAAAAAGAATAAGGTAATTGGCTTGGCACAGGCTCCTGCCCCTGAAATTTTAAAAGATGTGTAAATTCCCTTTCAAAACTGGTGCTGGGAGAAATGTTAGTGGCTGTTTTGGCTCCTCTAACAGCACCACTTATGGCTGAAACAATCTGGTTTTGGCCTAGGCCTAGTTCAAACACATTCCTGCTGCACTCTATTCCACATTATTCTTATGCCAATAGCACAAAACAAATGTACGGTAAGTCTGGTCATGGCATGAATTTCTGGCACCCTGGGAAAATGTCCTTGAGTCAAAAAAGTTCCATGTGAGCAGCTGAGTCCTCTTTCCTCAGAGAGTAGGATACATCTTTACAATCTGTCTTTTTACATATCAGGAGGGTGAAGGAATATAACAGATCCAATCTTATGTGGTTTACTGGAAGGATTTATCAGGAGCTTTGATGGAGTGCAATACCTGGAAGGTGGCCAGACTTTCTTCTTTTTTAAATCTGATCGTTCAGATCTTGTTTTGACATTTGCATTTGACAGATGATAAAAACAAGCTCTTGCAATTTGTGTTCTCAGGTGGAGAGTCCGACACTGTGTGAACTTCACACAGGAATTCGTTAAGGAAAGTATGACAGATAGAGATGGATTATTCAAAGAGGGTTGGCCAACAAAAGGGAAAGCAGGGACACATCCCCTAGTCACAAAATGTCTCCCCTTCTCCTTGAATCATATCACTGATAATGTTTGTATTCAAATAACTATTGACCATTGTCATAGTTTGCAAATATTGTACGAGAAATTGCATTCATGGGGCAAGTTCCTATTTATCTATTTTTGAATGCAGTCGGCACTCGCTGCATTTCTAGATAACTTTCTACTGGGAAAAAAAAGTATTTTAAGCTCTTGGCAGTATGCCTCTTTCTTTCATGAAGAAGTGATAAGCCGGTGAATGCCTACTCCCTAGCCTAGACTGTGTACACAGGAGGTGGGGGAAAGGGAAAAGACAGTGATCAGAACACTGGCTTGGATCTTAACTTACCCTCCCTTGAACAGAAGGGCTCCTTCAATGCATCCAGTGGACGATCCCGCAGGTGGAAGGGGGAAAGGTGATTTTCTCTTACTCTCCCCCCTTCCCCTGCAGACACACACACACCCCCCATTCTCAACGATCCCCAACCCTCTGAAACAATTTTTGCGGGGAACATGAGCGGGTGCGGGAGGGAAAGGGGAATCAGTAAAAGCCACCTCCCCTGTTTCCACTAGCAGAGAAGCAAACTCAAGATCCAGCCAGCGTCTTGGACAACTCAAGAGCACCATTGAAAGTCATCCTAATAATACATCTATATCCATTCACACTAACAAACAAAACCCAACATAGTTATGTGTATATATTATATGTGTGGGTCATCATAACATATTACATATGGCTGTCATCCATAATCTAAGATATTAAGATTAGGAGATTCAGCAAAGAGGAAAGAAAGAAAGAAAGAAAGAAAGAAAGAAAGAAAAAGAGAGAGGTTACGCAACCTATGGAACAGTTAAAGTGCTACACCTATACTATAATTTGGGTTAACATTTATCTATGTGATGTTACATGACACAATTAATAGTGCTGCAAATTATGAGTGTTAGTTTGGATAGCGCTAGCCCTTTCCACCACAGTGGAAATTTTCTTGCTGGGGATTCTAAGACTGGTATTACCAGCCCAATCACTGATAGGGTAAGATGTTCCGCCACCCTCCTCCTTCCTGTACCCCAAGATAAGTTACTAGTCTTTGGCCCAGGGGAAGGGGAAGCCAGTGCTGGCAGTGGTGGTTCCGGCATCGAGGAGAGCAGGTCCTCCTCACCTCAGTACTGCTAGCAAGCATTTGAACAGGAGAACTCCTATTTGAATGTTTGCAACATCCCTCCATGCGTCCTCTGTGGCCAATTCTGTCATCAGCCAGGGGGCCTAGGGCCACTGAGAGGCTGCACCCCCCTGCTTCCCAAGAATAATATCAAGGGGGAGACCAACCTGGCCCATCCATTGGCCAGAGAAGGAGCAGTTAAGGGAGCTCACTTCCCCCTCCCTGCTGGAATGAACACTTAGCTCCAACTGAGAGTTGCCCTGCTGGGACTGCAGAAAGAAGGGGAAAGAATGCCCCGACCCCATCTGTTGGCCTAAGGAACAAGAGGCCTCATTCAGGCAAGACCGCCAGCAAGGAAGGTCTGCCTGCCCTGCTCGTAGCTCACCACCTTGTTCCGGCCTTGAAAAACCAATCTCCCTCCTTTTCCTTTCCCTCCCCTCCCCTTTCGTTTTTTCTCTTCCTTTCCCTTGCCTGTCTTGTCATTTTAGTTTGTAAGCCTGATGGAAGGGCCTAACTCTCTCTTTTTATCATTATTGATGTGAGCCACTTGGTAGACAATAATTGTCTGAAAAGTGACATAAAAATGCAGTAAATAAATAATTCCCTCCCCCTGCGTATCTTTGGGGTGGGGTCCACCTGGTATATTGGTTCAGATTTATTATACGGTCACACAGACCCATTCAAACTAGTATATAGGAAACCTCCGTTGTCTTATCCTTTCCCATTTTTCCACCCACACCATTGGACACCCTGCTGGAAAAGAAGGGAAGCCATGCCATACAGACACACACCAACTCCATCATCATTCTTGGGCAATGCTTGTGACTGTATTTTCATCCAGCCTTTTGTCACACACAAACATGGTGAGAGACAATGAGCCCAGTCACCCGGTAGCTCAGGGAGATAAATATTTGTAGAAGAAAGCTGAACATGAGAGTTCCCTGTATTCATTTTGAGCAACAGCACACTATTATACTGTGTGGGTACAATTAAACTTTGAACAACCCTCCCCCTCCCCCCTCCCCATTCTTGACAAACTGCCAGTTCTAAATCCACCTTTTCTAAACGTCTGTATTTGTTGGAGGATTGTAATAAAATAGATCTATTTCTTTTACAATGTAGCAAGTCTTTTTATAGCAGGGGTGGGCAACTTGTGTCCCTCCAGATGTTTTGGCCTAGAACTTCCATCAGCCCTAGCCAGTATAGCCAATGGTGAGGGATGATGGGGATTGTGGGCCAAAACATCTGGAGGGCCATGAGTTGCCAATCCCTGTTTAATAACAATGAATGTGTGGAGGCCAGATGAGAAATTTTGTTCTTCCATATTAAAAGTGCTATGGAAACAATAATCACAGTAGAAGGATGTAGACCTTGGATCTGGATTGGTTTGTTTGGTGCATATTTTCACTCCTGCCGATCCTTCTCCCCCAGCCTAATTACTTTTAAGATGCAGGTCATTGGTGGAACAAAATGTCCACAAAATACTTACCTGTGCATTCATCTCTCCCCCCACATTTCTCTGAATGCCCCCAGTTATTCCTGGCACTATGGGCTGGTTCAGACATTTACAAATGGGTCCACGTGGACCTGGCCAACCAGCATGGTGAAAGTAATATCTAGTCTGGCACGTCCCTGAATCCAGCTGCCATTTCCAACAACATCCGCAAGGTTATGTTGGCGCCATACCCAGCCAGTGCCACTATGTCTCAACAGCTTGTCTGGGACTAAGAGCATAAGTAGAGCCATGCTGGCCTGGATCAGACCCAGGGTCCATCTAGTCCAGCATTCTGTTCACACAGTGACCATCCAGCTGCCCTCAGGATCCCACAAGCAGGACATGAGTGCAACAGCACCCTCCCGCCCATGTTCCCCAGCAACTGGAGTACATAGGCATACTGCCTCTGATACTGGAATGCCCAGGGTCAGGTGGTTCTTCCTTTCTCCCCATGGCTGTGACATTGGGGAAGGTCAGTCAGGCTGTTCTTCATAGGGCAAGGGCAAATGTAAATGCTCTAAAGGTAAAGGTAAATG